>CM045919.1:5658720-6140580 GCA_025169955.1 Salix arbutifolia | reverse complement strand
CGGTGCTTTGTAAATAACAAAGTTTGCAATGTCATTATCGATGGAGGGAGTTGCACAAATGTAGCCAACACTTATTTGGTGGAGAAATTGGCCTTAACTACCTTGAAACATCCTCATCCTTACCAGCTTCAGTGGCTGAATGAATGTGGCAAAATCAAGGTGACAAGGCAAGTATTGGTGGCATTATCCATTGGTAAATATGAGGATGACATGTTTTGTGATGTGGTTCCTATACATGCATGCCATTCACTGTTGGAAAGACCATGACAGTATGATCTGAGGGTTATGCATGATGTGATGGATTCACAAATGTATATTTGTTCACTCATAGAAGGCAACCTATTATTATTGTGCCATTGACTCAAAAACAGGTCAGGGAGGACCAATTAAAGTTACAAAGATCAAATGAACAAAAGAAAGAAAAAGAAATGAAGGCCGAAATTGAAAAAAAAAGTTTCTAAAAAAATAAAGACAAAAAAAATTGATCAGAGAGAAAAAGAAAGAGAGGGGTCAACCAAAGTGAGAGTAAGAGAGGAAAATTCAATTACATTGCTAAAAAAATTGAGATCAAGAGAGCATTATTTTCACACCAGCCACTTATTGTACTCATATACAAAGAGGCTCTTTTATGTACTAATGATCTCGTTGGTGCTTTGCCGAGCGATATTGTTTCTCTTTTGCAGGAGTTTGAAGATGTCCTTCCAAACAAGGTAACTTATGGATTACCTCCAATACGAGGGATTGAACATCAAATTGATTTCATATAGGTGCATCAATTCCAAACTGACCTACTTACAGGAGTGGTATGTGCATGAAAGCATGAACCCTTGTATGGTTCCAGTGCTATTAGTTCTAGAAGGATGGAACATTGAGGATGTGTGTTGATTGCCGAGTTATCTATAACTGTTGTGATGTCGCAGTTGCACAAATTAATTACCTTAGCTTAAAACAAATCAAACAAGATAGTATAGCGCAAGCAAGGGGTCAATCCCATGAGGACGATTTAGTTCAGATTTTCATGCTATATATTATGCAATTGGGGGGGGGAGTTAGAAGTTGTTTAGGCTAGGCTAAAGCAAACTAAGCGAAAATTATATAAAACTTAAATTTATCAATAAAACAAACCTTGGTCACAAGTCAACATCCACCTATAGAAATCAGAACTGATCATGGAAACGACACATCAATTTATACTCTGAATATTTATCTCTTCTTAAAAATGGTTCATTAACGGATCCGCCATATAACTTACCCTAACCATCAAACAACCACAGTGTCCGCACTAGTAATTTGATTCAATGGCAGAATTAAAAACTAGATAAATTGATCAATAAAGTAACATAATTGTCCGCAATATATGTTTAGTTCGATTGAATGTTCTCCCTAAGATTAATAAGATAGATCCGCTACAATTATTAACTTAGTTGCTTCACAAGTTCATATATCACAACTCTGGTTTTAATATCAAACTTAGCAATTGATTGTCTACAATAATAACTTCGAGTCCGCTCTTACCAATTAAATAAACAATCATAGGAAAATAAGCATAGGAGAACAAACATATTCATCATATAAACTGAAAAATTGAGGTAAAAATAGATCTCACAGTTCTTGAAATCTGAAGGTTTCCATGTCCTTGTAACCAAGCAAAAGAGTCTAGCCTTGCATGTATATTGAACAACTAAATAAAAACATGGAAGAAAACATGATTTAGGGTTTGGATGAGGAAGATTTGTGTTTTCTTTCCTGCTGGCCGAAACTTCTTTGCTCCTCTCCTCCTTTATTATGCTTAGAAACCCTAGTATCTATTTTACAAAATAGTCCTCCCTTAAGTTGGCAGAATTTAGTTGTCCATTGTAAAATTCATATCTCATTAATAACATATCGGTTTGATCTGAACTTTGGAGAGTTTATACTTATTTGAGTCGTGAATCCAAAAAAATTGGGTTTGCATCAATCGGACTTCTATAGCTCTAGATATTGATTTTGGAATGGATAAAGGTCAACATCGGCAGATTGCAAGATTTGACTTTGAAGACTGCGATTTCCATGCTCTTCCTTATTTTATTTCTTTGGCCTTAGCTTTCCAGAAAGTTATGGATGTTAGATTTTGATTTCCATTAGAATCACTTCATTTCGATCTCTAGAGCTTCCTCTCTGCACAAAACACCGACTGAAGGTCAAATCTATCAATCAACTCCAAGTACCTCCTTTTTGCATCTTTCATCCAAAAATACCTTCAAAACATAAAACAAAGAATATAATGGCATTTTATATACAAAACATATGCAAAACACTAGGTAAATATGGATGAAACTATCAAATAATATGGTCGCATCAATAACGTAACAGTAAAGTATTGTCATCCCATTACTAGATTAGATGATATGCTGGATGAATTGCATGGTTCTTGTGTGTTTACAAGAGTGGATCTTAAGCGTGGATATCATCAGATTAGGATGAAGGAAGGTGATGAATGGAAAACTGCTTTTAAGACTAAATATGGTTTGTATGAGTGGTTAGTGATGCCTTTCGGTTTAACTAATGCTCCGAGCACATTCATGCGTTTGATGAACCATGTTTTGTGTGCATTTATTGGCAGATTTGTTGTTATGTATTTTGATGATATCTTAATTTATAGCAAAAACTTGAAAGAACATGTAATGCATTTGAAATCTGTCTTGGAAATTTGAAGGAAAGAAATGTTGTTTTCTAATCTCAAGAAATGCAGCTTTTGCATGGATAAACTTGTGTTTCTTAGTTTTGTTGTTAGTAAGAAAGGAATTAAGGTGAATGAGGAAAAGGTTAAGGCAACCAAGAGTGGCCAATGCCTACAACAATCAGCCAAGTGAAGAGTTTTCACGACTTAGCTAGCTTCTATAGATGGTTGAGGGTTCTCAGATTTTCTTGGTATGGCGTTTCAATCTTTTGTAGTCTTGGTTTTCATCTGGTTAGGTGTTGGGTCAAGGCTAAACAAATATTGTCTACTTTATCACGATCTTGGGGTTCTAAACCATCATTGTTATCGGGTTTCATCAAAATTATGTAAGAACAAAAGTAATTAATGAAATACCGGAGCCACTTTCACAAGAGCATGAAGATTCACAAATATTGCTTCCCATCATTTCTGATTGATAGGATTCAAGATATTAACAAATTTGTATAACTATAATCTAGGCAATTGATTTATCTCTTAGCTAAAGTCTAGGCTATAAAATAGGCAAATAATATGATATTGTATAACGGTTACAAATTTAAATGGTCTTGTATAATGACTATTAATACAACATAATTTCAGCCCTAGGAGGTGAGCTATTATTTTCTAAATATTCTCTCTATTCTTTCATGGGATTAGAGCTCTGACTATGTATTCTTAATGGAAAATCTTTTTTTTCTCAAGTAATGACCACCCCTAAGCCCCTTCCACTATCACCTCTTTGAACCTTCCTATCTTTTTGGTTGCTTTAATAAATAACTTTTCTACCCACCTATATGTTGATAACTACTTGCTTTGGCTTGATCAAGTCACCCCCTCCACATTTGCAATGACCTTTATGGCCATATTGATGGCATTAATCTTCCTCCTTCAAAAATCATTTTGTTGACGGCACTACCTCTCCAAATCCAGACTATGCTAAAGAATATGCTCGCTGGTTTATGATTGATCAACTTGTTGTAGATGGTATTATGAATACGCTTTTGTCAATTGCTTGCGCTGAGGTCCTAGGTAAAATGTCGTAAGAATGTTTGGGACACTCTGGAAACACTCTTCCATCAATAAACTTTATCTCATGCTGATATCTTGCATGATACTCTTCTTGATACTTAAAAAAATGATATTTCCATTAAAGCATACCTCACTAGAATTAAAGGTATTGCAGATCAACTTGCTTTCATGAACTAGCCAAAATCTTTGTGGCCTTCCTCATACTCTTGAGTATCAACTATTTGCTCAAGGTATTGTCAATCGACACACTCCAATTTCCTTCACAAAACTTTCTTCACGACTTCTTGTTCAAAAACAAGAACTTGAACATATTTATGGACAGGCAACCCACCAGTGACTCCAGTCCCACACATGCTTTGGTCATCCAACAACATTATCAACCTTTCCATTATACCAATCATGGAAATTCTCATAGCCCAAATCCTCCAAAGCAAGGTATTGTTTCTTAATAGAATGGTGGTTCCTCTACAAGCATACTTGGTCAGTATCCAACTCATGCCTACTCACCTCTTAGTGGCTTAACTAATAAAACTTCTTGGTAATAGTTTGAATAATGGTAAACACCGATTCAATATTGACTACAATCGTCCTTAGTTTGGCAAATCTCGTTATCGTGGTAGCTGTCAAATATGTAAACATGAAGGTCATTCTGCTTCCAATTGCAATTATCATTATATTTGTCCTGATTCAAATCACAATGATAATATATCCTCTCAATTTGTTTGCATTCATGTCTCTGATCCGCCAGCTCGTACAAAGACTTCTTTTGATTATATCTCACCTCTTTGGCTTGGAGATACCGGTGCAACAAACCACATGGCTTCCCACATTGATCTCGTGCAACATCCTATTCCTTTTATTGGTACCTCAGGTGTGTATGTTGGTAATGGTGACTCTCTCTGTATTTCATATATTGGTAATTCTTAAATCAAAATGAGCTCCAAATCGCTCTCTTTGGATGATGTTCTTGTGGTTCCACAGTTAAAGGAAAATCTCATCTCAATTGCTAAACTAACAAAAGATAACATTTGTTTTTGCTTGTTTTCCATAGGGCTTCACTATAAAGGATTTGGCGACAGGGTTGACACTTTTGAAGGGACCAGTTAGAGACAATCTCTTTCTTATACCAGTTCATGCAATCTCCTATTCTCTTTGTAAATTCTCCTACAATAACACAACCTTTGTTGCTCACACTACTAAGGTTGCTCCTAGTTCAACCTAACACTATCGGCTTGGCCATCCCGGCACTGAAGTCTTGCAAAAGTTAGTTTCTGATAAATTATTTGTACTTTAGATAAAATTTCCTCTATGATGTTCTATGATACTTGTCAATCTGGGAAAAGCAAACACTTGCCCTTTCATTTATCCAGTAGACTTTCTACTCATGTTTAAGAATTAGTGCATTGTGATATTTAGGGTCCCTCTCACTGTTACTACTTCTGGTTATCGGTATTACATTATTTTTGTTGATAATTATAGCAGATACCATTGGTTTTATCCTATGAAGCATCGCTTTGATAGTCTTGCATGTTTTACCAATTTCAAGAACATGGGTGAAAATCACTTTTATTAACAATTATAATTATTTCAATGTGATGGTGCAAACGAACTCGTTGAAGGAGTTTTCATTCCTTTCTAGATACCAATGACATTTCTTTAAGAGTTTCCTACCCACATACCTCTAAAAAAAATGGTATTGGTGAAAGGAAACATCATCATATTCGGGAATTTGGTTTATCTCTCTTACACCAAGCATTGTTGCCTTGTCATTTATGGCTTGAAACTTTCTTTATTGTTGTGTTCCTAATTAATAGGCTGCCAACTCCAATCTTTTAAGGATGGTCTTTTAACCTCTTTGGTACTCGACCGGACTACACTTAACTCCAGACTTTTAGATGTTCTTGTTACCCGTTTCTTGGTGACTATGGTCAAGACAAGCTTACTCCCAAAACACAACATTGTACTTTCATTGGGTATAGCACTATCCATAGAGGTTATCGCTGTTTAGATTTCTCTAGTGGTTGTATTTCCATCTCTTGGCATGTAGTGTTGAATGAAAATAATTTTTCTTATGGGTTATCTTCTGGTTTACCCATTACTGCTTCACTACTTGTTCCTCAATCATGGTTGCTTGTGGCTTTAGCCTTTGAGCTAGCCTTGCTCATCCATTCACTATCTCTAAACCTCGATTCTTTTTCCATTGAACCTATTAATGCACCAACTATTGTTGCTCCTATCCCTGTTGAATCCAAAACACCCATTGCTCCTATACCCACCAACAATTCCAATAGTTATGTTGCACCCAACCAGCCTATTTGTAACGTCCCCTTCTCTGAGGACCAAACAAGTAATGTTATTAATACACATTCGCTAAGAAAACAAGGCGTATTTGTTTTTACACACATATATATAAGGTTTTACTAAAATTTATATCGAAATTTCAGCAAAACCTCCTTGTACTAGCAGATCCCAAGTTTTCAACATATAACATAACCTTTAATTCAATCTTGACCCAATCATCCTGGATCTACAAAACCATAAACATCATCCTCATCACAACCACAATAAATAAACCATACATTTAACAACAATCAACAATTTGCACTAGAGTTAATATAGCTCCAATCACATTTAATAAAATACAATAAAATGAATTAATTTTCTTACATTCCAAGTTTTTCAAATATAGTGATCATACATATCGGTTTACCAACATTTAATTTATACGAAATATTGTTGGATAGCTTTACTCCAAACATGAAGATGATGGACCTGAAACGGAAATACAAGATAATTCTATAAAGAAATTTTTTTTAAAATAATATTAAAATTATTATACCCATGGTATACAATCATACATAATTAAAATAATCAACATAGCTATTAGAAATACAAACTAGTTTCTCCATTTACACATTGTCGATACTAAGTATTGTCAAGATACCCTTATCACCCTGCCGACATCAGAAATCAGAGAAGACCCCTTCCCGGGTCCCTAATGATGCGGACCAGCCTAAAAGCAAGGACCCATTACATGTCCCAAATGGTCCAATGACGTGATCTAAGACAAAGGCATTGAAAGAGGCAATGAATGCATTGGTTTTGAAGGTTTCAACTAGGTCAGAATTGCAAGGACCATTGGAGTATGAAGAGGAGACCCTAGTACATCTTATCCATGTGCAGGAAGGGTCCAATACAACCTTATTTGGTCCATGAAGTGAGGACAGCAAATGACACAAAAGAATCCTCCTACAACATGGGATTAATGGGCTTGAGGGAAGACTATAAAAGAAAAGCCATATGGGCTTTATTTAATTTTGTTAGCTACAGCCCAAGGCTTGTTTGGGCTTAATTAAGACTTTGTTTTCAGCTACGATCCAAGGCTTGCTTGGATTAAGTTATGGGCTTTCAATTTAGGATTTTTGGGTCAGTTTTGACTGGACCTCATTTAAGTCCACGTAAGGGGTCCATTAGGGTTACTTTTAAAAACTATTTAAACTCATGTAACCCAAATTTCGGCAGCCATTGATTAATTTTAATTCTGAACTTTTCAGTTTATGTGTGAGAGTGATTCTTGCATTCTTCAGTTCTTGAACGAACTGAATCCGACTTATCGAAGATTAACTGGCTTCGTGGTGTCATTCTACTCCCAATAGTGTTGGTGCCTTGGGGCAGGTTTTCATTGTATCACACTCCTATCAGACCTATTTCGGCTTTCCAGGATCAGATTTCAATCTTTGTTGTGGGTTGCATGACCACGTGATCACGAGGTTCGCATCAGGTGGTATCAGAGCTAGGCTCCGAAACAAGGTCATATCATTCTGTTATTTTCATGCTTTTTTTATAGTGTTCCTTGAAGTTTCCAGTGTTTGTGTTCATCTCCTTGTTCTTCGTGTCAGCGTCATCTAATAAAAAAAAACAGAGAGGTTCCATTTCATCGTTTTCTGTCTCTTCATTTCAGTATATTAAAACTAAAAAAAAACAGAAAAGAAAAGAAAAGAAAGAGAGATAGAGGCATTAGTTGAAATCTGAAGAATCATTGAAATCTTGCCGCAAAAAACATTACTCTGGGGAAACATAAGCAAAGCACATCAGAATCAATTGAAAATTCATATTCTGTCTATTGGGGTTGATATGAGGTCATAGGTCAAATTAGGGCTTATTCTAATATTGATTTCTTGAGGTTGTTTTTTGAGATTCATTTCTGCCGTAGAAACACTACCTTAGTGAACCCTTAGACAAACACTTCAGAATCAATTGAAACTTTACATTCTGTGTCTTGGGGTTGATATCGCATGATATATTATATTTGAGCTTATTTCGATATCATATACTAGAGTTTTCAATTGGATGTTCATTTCTGCCGCAAATTGATCACACAAGGGGTTGAGTATCTAGAAGTACGACAACGACCTATAATTTGAGAGTTGTTTTTAGTTTGGAATTGAAATACTAAATATTGAATTTGAGGTTATTTCGAGGTCGTTTAGTCTGGGTTGCAATTCTGTTACGTAAAAATTGCGTAAGAGTTTAGATTCTGCTCAATTCTCAAAAAAAGAAGTGATCCTGCTGTTTATTTTTGTCCAATTCATTTTTTTTTCTATTTTGGGAATCTAGGAGTCAAGTAATTGTTGTCGCTAGTATTTTCTTCTGCTTTATTTCGTGTCTTCATATCGTCCACAATTCGTACGAGTTTGCATTGGTACTCGCGAAATCATAATCGTAGTTTTGTTTTCAGTATTTTTATTGCTTCTTGAGTCTGAAAATCATAATGAGAGTGCGCTGCGAATGCTACTGACTTTGATTTGTTGATTTTAGTTCTGAAAGAACCAAAAGAAAGCAATTTGTGAGGTAAAAGGCGTAGTGAAAAGCCTTGATTTTGTTTGTGTGATACACGAGAGTTATGAGGTAAAAGGCGTAGTGAGCTTATTAGAGTGAAAAGCCTTGATTTTTTTTGTGTGATACACGAGAGTTGTGAGGATATATATATATTTTGCTACTAACCAAATTTTGCAGATTCAAAGGATGTCTGAAAACAACAAATCAGACACACAAAACGCTGATTTAGCGTTCCAATTACGAGCCATGGGTCAGCAACTTGAGCTGTTGTCTAGGACATGCAAAGATCTGAAAGATTAGGTGAATTCGATAAAGCAACAGAATAGTGGGGCTGATCGCCGAGGAAATACGGTCCGTATGGCTATACGGAATAACAAATCTGATTTTGAAGAGTATGTTGATGAAAATGCAGATGTGGACGAAGATGATTATGATTTTGCATCTGTTGACCAAGGAATCAGGTCTGGACCGAACAGAGCTAGGAGGAATGTGAATTTCCGTGGCATGGGGAATTATGAAGATATGGATGGGGACAAAATCAAACTGAAAATTCCTAACTTCAAAGGTAAAAATGATCCCGAGGCTTATTTGGAGTGGGAGAGAAAAGTAGATTGGATTTTTGATTGTCATAGCTGTCCTGAACAAAAAAAGGTGAAATTGATGATGATTGAGTTTACAACGTATGCAATGATTTGGTGGGATCAGATTGTAATCAGTAGGAGGAGGAATGGGGAGCGACCCGTTCAGAGTTGGGGGGAGATGAAAGTGTTAATGAGGAGACGATTTGTGCCAAACCACTATTATAGAGACCTATACCTGAAGCTCCAAGGTCTGAATCAAGGCTATAAGACAGTAGATGAATATCACAAAGAGATGGAGATAGCAATGATTCGGGCCAATGTTGTTGAGGATAGAGAAGCCACCATGGCTAGATTTCTTAATGGGTTGAATCGTGACATCGCCAATGTGGTTGAGCTACAACACTATGTGGAGCTAGAGGACATGGTTCACATGGCTACGAAGGTGGAGAGACAACTCAGGAAGGGACATGTTCGGCCAGGATTTAATTCGGGTTCTTCATCATCTTGGAAGACGAATCTGAAGAGAGAGGGTACTGTCCAGCCAAAATCCTTTGTTCCTTCTAAAACTGAACGAACAACGGCTAAAGTTGATGTCCCTACCGGTGCCAAAGGTAAATCTGAAACTCAGCCTAAACGTACTCGTGATGTTAAATGTTTCAGGTGTCAAGGGCATGGACATTATGCTTCGGAGTGTCCAAACAAGAGAATAATGATGATTAGAGATGATGGTGATATGGAATCTGAAAGTGAATGATCTGATTGCGAAGGCATGCCACCATTGGAGGATATTGATGAGGATGAGTTAGCATTACCTGTTGCGGGGTCCTTGGTTATAAGGCGTACACTTCAGGTTCAAGTCAAGGAAGATGAATCTAATCAACAAAGAGAGAATATCTTCCATACGCGCTGTTATGTACAAAGCAAGGTGTGTGGTTTATTTATTTATTTATTTATTTATTTATTTTGGATAAGCCGAAGCTAACCACGGGTATCCAGGCCGCTGGGCCTGACTAATCCCGGGGGTGCACAGGGCCTCGGCAAGCATGTTTCCCACAAGTGCACCATGGTTAAGTCATGGGCTTCGCCCAAGTTCGATGGCCCTAAGGAATTGTTTGCACCTGAGCGGATTCGAACCTGAGACCTCATGGGGAGCACACCCACGAGCCCCAGGCCTCCACCGCCAGGCCAACCCCTTGGGGTTGTGGTTTAATTATTGATAGTGGAAGTTGCGTTAATGTTTGCAGTACCACACTTGTGAGTAAACTACATTTGAGTACTGTTAAACATGTGAAACCATATAGATTGCAATGGCTGAATGATAGTGGAGAAGTGAAAGTGACTAAACAGGTTGTGGTTCCATTTTCGATTGGGAAATATATTGATGAAGTGTTGTGCGATGTGGTACCTATGCAAGCAAGTCACATCTTATTGGGGAGGCCTTGGCAATATGACAGGAAGGTAATTCATGATGGGGTTAAAAATAGGTATACCATTGTAAAAGATGGTAAAACCATCACTCTTGTACCTCTTACACCCAAACAGATGTATGATGATCAGATAAAGCTAAAACGTGAGCATGAGGCAATGGGGAGTGAAGATCAAGGTGAGGACCAAGGGGAGAGAAGACCATCAGATTCGGCCAGAACCCAAACCACTACAACCCAATCAGACACTAATCCAAACACAAAAAAACCACACCATTCGACCACAGCTCAAAAAGACCCAAATCTGGTCGAGAGTGGAGGTAAGACAAGAGGAGAGAAGAAAGTCAGGAAGAGTGATGAGAATTGTGTGGAAAAACTAAAGAAACAGCCTAATTTTTATGCTAGAGAGGGTGAGGTCAGATCTGCATATTTCACTAACAAGCCAATGATTCTACTTGTGTACAAAGAGGCTTACTTTAATACTAATGATCTTGATCATATTGTGCCTAGTGTTGCTATTTCTTTGTTGCAGGAGTTTGATGATGTGTTTCCCGACGATACTCCAAGTGGATTACCACCATTGCGGGGGATAGAGCATCAGATTGATTTCATACCCGGAGCTTCAATTCCTAACCGACCAGCATATAGAAGCAATCCCGAGGAGACGAAAGAGCTTCAAAGACAAGTTGATGAGCTGATGGAAAAGGGTTACATTCGAGAGAGTATGAGCCTCTGTGCCGTACCCATGCTACTTGTGCCGAAGAAGGATGGAACACGGAGGATGTGTGTTGATTGCCGAGCCATCAACAACATAACGGTAAAGTATAGACACCTTATTCCTAGGCTTGATGACATGTTAGATGAGTTACATGGATCTTGCATTTTCTCTAAAATTGACTTGAAAAGTGGGTACCATCAGATTAGGATGAAAGAGGGTTATGAGTGGAAAACTGCATTTAAGACTAAGTATGGTTTATATGAATGGTTAGTAATGCCGTTTGGACTTACAAATGCACCAAGTACGTTTATGCGTTTAATGAATCATGTGTTGCGTGCATTCATAGGTAAGTTTGTGGTTGTGTATTTTGATGACATTCTGATCTATAGCAAGAACTTAACTGAGCATGTTGATCATTTGCGTAATGTACTTAGTGTGTTGCGTAGTGAGAAATTGTATGCTAATCTTAAAAAGTGTGCCTTCTACATGGAGAAAATTGTGTTTCTTGGCTATGTTGTAACTGCACAGGGTATCGAGATGGACGAGGAGAAAGTTAAGGCCATCCGGGAGTGGCCTACACCCAAATCGGTAAGTGAGGTAAGGAGTTTTCATGGGTTAGCTAGTTTTTACAAGCGTTTTGTGAAAGATTTTAGTACAATAGCTGCACCCTTAAATGAAGTTGTTAAAAAGTCAGTTGGGTTTAAATGGGGGGAGGAACAAGAATTGGCTTTTGTTCTTTTGAAAGACAAATTATGTTCTGCACTAGTTTTGGCTTTACCTGACTTTACAAAATCCTTTGAAAGAGAGTGTGATGCGTCTGGAATGGGAATAGGTGCTGTTTTGATGTAGGATCGGACACCTATCGTGTATTTCAGTGAGAAGTTAAGTGGAGCGACCTTGAACTATCGCACTTATGACAAAGAACTCTATGCCTTGGTAAGAGCACTTGAGACATGGCAGCATTACTTGTGGCCAAAAGAGTTTGTAATCCATTCGGATCATGAGTCCTTGAAACATCTAAAAGGACAAGGTAAGTTGAATAGAAGACATGCAAAATGGGTTGAATTCATTGAAACTTTTCCTTACGTGATCAAGTATAAGCAAGGCAAAGAGAACATCGTAGCCGATGCACTTTCTCGTAGGTATGTTCTTTTACACACCATGAATACTAGATTGCTAGGCTTTGAATACGTGAAGGAATTGTATGGTAATGATTCTGACTTTACTGAGATTTATAATGCGTGTGCAAATTCGGCTTTTGGTAAGTTTTATTTGATGGATGGTTATTTGTTCAAAGAGAATAGAATGTGTGTTCCTGCTAGTTCTTTACGTGAATTGCTTGTTCGTGAAGTACATGGGGGTGGTTTAATGGGTCACTTTGGGGTTGCAAAAACCTTGGATGTATTGCATGAGCATTTCTATTGGCCAAAGATGAAAAGAGATGTGCAACGAATTTGTGAACAGTGCATCGCTTGTCGAAAAGGCAAAATCTTAAGTACAACCACATGGTCTCTATACACCATTACTTGTTCCTACTGAACCTTGGGTAGATATCTCTATGGATTTTGTTTTAGGTTTACCTAGGTCAAAGAAAGGTAGAGACTCTATTTTTGTTGTGGTTGATAGGTTTTCAAAAATGGCACATTTCATTGCATGCCATAAAACAGATGATGCATCTCATGTCGCAGACTTGTTCTTTACGGAGATTGTACGTTTGCATGGCATTCCTAAGAGTATTGTGTCAAATCGTGATGTTAAGTTCCTTAGGTACTTTTGGAAGACCTTATGGGGAAAGTTGGGAACCAAACTTTTATTTTCGACAACATGTCATCCTCAAACAGATGGGCAAACTGAGGTAGTCAATAGAACATTATCTCAACTTTTGCGTGTTGTAATACAAAAGAATTTGAAAAGTTGGGAAGAATGTTTGCCTTTTGTTGAGTTTGCTTATAATAGAAGTGTGCATTCGACCACTAGTTTTTCTCCTTTTGAAATTGTTTATGGTTTTAATCCACTAACTCCTATGGACTTTATTCCTTTACCTTGTGAAGAAAGGGTAAGTTTAGATGGTGAATAGAAGGCAAAGATGGTGAGACAACTTCATGAAGGAGTTCGACTGCAAATAGAGAAAAAGAACAGACTTTACGCTTCCAAAGCAAATAAGGGATGTAAATTGGTTGTCTTCCACCCCGGTGATTGGGTTTGGGTGCACATGTGAAAGGAACGATTTCCTAACCAAAGGAAATCAAAATTACAGCCTCGTGGTGATGGTCCATTTCAAGTTTTGGAGAGAATAAATGACAACGCATACAAAATTGATCTTCCTAGTGAGTATAGTGTCAGTGCTACCTTTAATGCTGTTGATCTTACGTTGTTTGACACAGATATTGATTCGAGGTCGAATCCTTTCAAGGAGAGAGGGGATGATGCGGACCAGCCCAAAAGCAAGGACCCATTACATGTCCCAAATGGTCCAATGACGCGATCTAAGACAAAGGCATTGAAAGAGGCAATGAATGCATTGGTTTTGAAGGTTTCAACCAGGTCAGAATTGCAAGGACCATTGGAGTATCAAGAGGAGACCCTAGTACATCTTATTCATGTGCAGGAAGGGTCCAATACAACCTTATTTGGGCCATGAAGTGAGGACAGCAAATGAGCCAAAAGAATCCTCCTACAACATGGGATTAATGGGCTTGAGGGAAGACTATAAAAGAAAAGCCTTATGGGCTTTATTTAATTTTGTTAGCTACAGCCCAAGGCTTGTTTGGGCTTAATTAAAACTTTGTTTTTAGCTAGGATCCAAGGCTTGCTTGGATTAAGTTATGGGCTTTCAATTTAGGATTTTTGGGTCAGTTTTGACTGGACCTCATTTAAGTCCACATAAGGGGTCCATTAGGGTTACTTTTAAGAACTATTTAAACTCATGTAACCCTAATTTCGGCAGCCATTGATTAATTTTAATTCTAAACTTTTCAGTTTATGTGTGAGAGTGATTCTTGCATTCTTCAGTTCTTGAACGAACTGAATCCGACTTATCGAAGATTAACTGGCTTCGTGGCATCATTCTACTCATTCCAATAGTGCTGGTGCCTTGGGGCAGGTTTTCATTGTGTCACACTCCTATAGACCTATTTCGGCTTTCCGGGATCAGATTTCAATCTTTGTTGTGGGTTGCGTGACCACGTGATCATGAGGTTCGCATCACCTAACATACCTCATATTTTTTAGGATGTGCATTGATTCCATTTTATATTTTTTTAAAATTTCAACATACATGAATGTGTATTAAGCATTGCACTACAATCCCTTTATCCAGGATTCTAACATACACTCGATGTATATTAGCCTGTTCATAGTGATCCATTCCCATCCCCGTGATCCTGACATACACTGAATGTATGACAATCATTAATAATGATCCCCTTATCCAAGATCCTAACATACACTAAATTGTATGTTAGCCATTTTTGGCGATCTCTTTATCTGGGATCCTAGCATACACTAAATGTATGCTAGCCACCGCTATGTTTTGTTTATGACATTCTTAGACTTCCCTAACACACATGCCTTCAATATTCTTACTGATAAATTATATTTTTTCAAACTTCCACCAAAGCTTTAAGCATAATTCGCACATTTTTATTATGAAAATACAAATTAGAAACATAGGAATGAATCACCTACCTGCTGTGGATGCTCTCTTGTGGTCCATTGTTGTTGTTGTTGTTGCACCACACTTGTGGTCCCTCTTACAATTACAGAAAATTCTCATAAATCATTTTCAACCACTGATACACTTCCTAATAACCACACCAAAACAATCCAATATGCCTTTAAATTTGTTATTCTTTCATTTTTATTTTTTTATAATTTTTCTCAATCTCGTTATAAACACCCATTTTCAAATTCTAACCTCTGCCTAGATTTTTCACTATAACGGGAGTTATAGAACTCTATTTTGTACAAAATTAATCTAGTTGAAAAGCTAACATACAGGGTTACATCTCTTATGAAGGGAGGAAAACCCTGTTCTACCCCCACAATACATGAAATGCATCACAAATGTCATAAACCTGTTGTTCTACAGAGTCTTACTCTACATAGTCATGTTCGGTGACTCTTAAATAGAGTTATAAATTCCAAATTAAATGAAACAAGTTTCATTGCCTAACTCCTTTGTTTTCCCACTCAAATTCTCTCTGAAAGTCAAGAGATGAATTTGTCTAGTTGTTAACTTCTATATCATATATATTTGGACAAAACTTGTCTTGAGAAAACAAGACTCCCTTATTCTTTTCATGCTCAATCATTCATTACACAAACATTAACATCCAACACAACATATTCAATAATTATTTTGCAAAACACATAATCTTTCCCTCCTAATTACTGGCCTTAATGGCCAACCATGGCCTTTGCTAGGGGCTCCCCTTTTCCTTTCCATTTGTCTTGCCAATTAGTTCTCATTTCATCCCATTTCATGCCACATTCATCAATTACACACAATTCCACATTTCCCCTAAAAAATTTCCAAAAACCCTAACCCAAATCTCATAAAGAAAAATCATGCAATTTAACCATATAGTCAAGAATCTTTTACATGCATATAAGAAAACACCATACCAAGGAAGATTTAATATCCTAATAGCTTGTGAAATCACAATCTCCTCCTCCCGTCTTTTTCTTCCTGCTGTTGCTAGCCCAATACTACATTTTCCCCTCCAATTTCTTCTCCCAATGTAACCCTTAATCTCACTTTCACTTCAAAATTCTCCTTCAATTGGGTAAGAATATATAAAAATCTCCCTCCCTTTCTTCCCCTCATTCTTCTGGACATAAGAGAAAAGAGAGGGGTATTTATACCCCTCAATTTCTCTTATTGCACTTAGGCCCTCATTTCCTTTAAATGTTTTCTTTTTACCCCACGTCTTCTCTTCTTATAATTTAAATCATAATCTTTACATTTATTTCAATTCCACCCCCTCAACCTATCTTATTTCTCTTTTAATTCATTCTTTTAATTTAAAACTAACCCCAATTAATTCTGAGTTAAAAATTATGATATCTTATTTTGTCTGGATGTTATGAATTCTCATTTTATTTTAACTTTATTTGTGAATTCTTCCACTTTTATTTATTTTTGTTTATTTAGTTTATAATTTACACTTACATTTATTTATGGGGTCACACTATCATTCAACTGCTTACTTTCCAACTGGCCTCTCCTTCGGCACCAATACTTTCCAACCATCATATCTTGATTACTTGTGTAAAAGTTGGTATCCAATAACCCCGTTCTTTTTGTGCCGATAATTATCCCTTGCCCCAACATTATGTTGAACTACTTGCATCCTCCATTCCCCATGAACCTTCATCCTTCAAAGTTGTCAACCTTTGTCCAAAAAGATGTGATGCGAACCTCATGATCACATGGTCAGGCAACCGACAATCAAGACTAAGATTTAATCCCAGAAAGCCGAAATAGGTCTCATAGAGTGTGACACAATGGAAACTTGCCCCAAGGCACCAATACTATTGGAATGAGTAGAATGATGCCACGAAGCCAGCTAATCTTCAATAAGAACTGAAGAATGCAAGAATCACTCTCACACTTTAAAACTAAAAAATTCAGAACTAATAATCATCAAGAGGTTGCCAAAAGTTTAGTTACACGAGTTTAAATAGTTCTTTAAAAATGAACCCTAATGGACCCCTTATGTGGGACTTATATGAGGTCCACTCAAAACTAATCCAAAACCCTAAACTGAAAATTGGATAACTTAATTCAAACAAGCCTTGGATCCTAGATGAAAATAAAATATTAATTAAGCTCAAACAAGCCTTGGACTATAGCTAACACAATAAAATAAAGCCCCTAATATTAAATCCATGTTTTGCCATAAGAAGAAAAGAAGGAAGTAAAATATTATAGAGTTGATTCAAGGCTTATTTATATAGCCTTTCATGCAGCCCTTTAATCCTAGAAACAAAAAGAAAAGGTAGCCACCCATGTGGTTTCCAAGTTGTAGTAGGATTTTTTTGTTTCCTTTGTTATCCTGACTTCATGGCCCATATAAGGTTGCACTGGACTCCTCTTGCACATGGATAAGATGTACTAGGGTCTCCTCTTGATACTCCAATGGACCTTTCAATTTTCACTTGCTTGAAACCTTTAAAACCAATGCATTGAATGTCTCTTTCAATGTTTTTGTCTCAGACCGAGTCATTGGACCATTTTAAAGATGTAATGGGTCCTTGCTGGTGTTTTTAGACTAGTCCATATCATCCCCTCTCTCTTCTAAAGGATTCTACCCCAAATCAAAATTTGTGTAAAAAATCATAAGATTTCCTTGAAGGTACCACTAACACCATACTCACCTCGAAGGTCAATTTTGTAAGCGTTGTCATTGATTCTCTCTAAGACTTAATTTTGATTTCCTTTGGTTAGGAAATCATTCCTTATGCATGTGCACCCAAACCCAATCACCGGGCTAGAAAACAACTAGTTTACGTCTCTTATTTGCTTTTGAAGCATAAAGTCTGTTCTTTGAGATTTGCAGTCGAACTCCCTCATGGAGTTCTCTCATCATCTTTGCTTTATTTTCACCATCTTAACTTACCTTTTCTTTAAAAGGTAAATGAATTAAGTCTATAGGAGCTAGTGGATTAAAACCATATACAATTTCAAAAGGAGAAAACTAATGGTCAATTGCACAATTCTATTATAAGCAAACTCAAAAAAAGGCAAACATTCTTCCCAGATTTTCAAATTCTTTTGAATTACAACACACAAAAGTTATGATAATATTCTATTCACTACCTCAGTTTGTCCATCTATTTGAGTATGATATGTTGCTGAAAATAAGAGTTTAGTTCCCAACATTCCCCATAAGATCTTCCAAAACTAGCTAAGGAACTTAACATCATGATCCAACACTATACTCTTAGGAATGCGATGCAAACGTACAATCTTCCTAAGGAACAAGTATGCAATATGAGATGCATCATCTGTTTTATGGCATGCAATGAAATTGCAATTTTAGAAAACCTATCAACCACAATGAAAATAGAGTCTTCACCTTTCTTTGACCTAGGTAAACCTAAAACAAAGTTCATAGAGATATTTACCCAAGGTTCAGTAGGCACAGGTAATGGTGTATATAGTTCATGCAGTTGTTCTCTAGATTTTGCATTTCGATAAGTAATGCACTATTCACAAATTCGTTGCACATCTCTTTTCATCTTTGGGCAATAGAAATGCTCATGCAATACATCCAAGGTTTTTGTAACCCCAAAGTGACCCATTAAATCACCCCCATGTGCTTCACGAATAAGTAATTCTCATAAAGAACTAGCAGGAACACACAATCTGTTCTCTTTAAACAAATAACCATCCATCAAATAAAACTTATCAAAAGTCGATTGTCCACATGCATTATAAATCTCGGCAAAGTCAGAATCATTACCATACAATTCATTCACATATTCAAAGCCTAGCAATCTAGTATAAATTGAGTGTAAAAGAGCATACTTGTGCAAAAGGGCATCGGCTACTATGTTCTCTTTGCCTTGCTTATACACCTGAAATCTTTCACAAAAAGCCTGTAAAAATTAGCTAACCCATGAAAACTCCTTACCTCACTTACCGATTTGGGTGTAGGTCAATCCTGAATGGCCTTAACTTTCTCCTCATCCATCTCGATACCTTGTGTTGTTACAACATAGCCAAGAAACTCAATTTTCTCCAAGCAAAAGGCACTTTTTAAGATTAACATATAATTTCTCACTACGCAACACACTAAGCACATTACGCAAATGATCAAGATTCTTAGTTAAGTTTTTGCTATAGATCAGAATGTCATCAAAATACACAACCACAAACATACCTTTGAATGCACGCAATACATGATTCATTAAACCCATAAATATACTAGGTGTATTTATAAGTTCAAACAACATGAATAACCATTTATACAAACAAGCTTCATCTTAAATGTTGTTTTCCACTCATCACCTTCTTTCATCCTAATCTGATGGTACCCACTTTTCAAGTCATTTTCAAAGAAAATACAAGATCCTTGTAACTCAACTAACATGTCATCAAGCAAGCCTTGGATCCTAGCTGAAAACAAAGTACTAATTATGCCCAAACAAGCCTTGGGTTGTAGCCAACAAAATAAAATAATACCCCTAATATTAAATCCATGTTCTGCCATGAAAAGAAGAGAAGGAAGTAAAATATTATAGAGTTGATTCAAGGCTTATTTATAGCCTTCCATGCAGCTCTTTGATCCTAGAAACAAAAGGAAAAGGTAGCCACCCATGTTGTTTCCAAGTTGTAGTAGGATTTGTTGTTTCTTTGTTGTCCTGACCTCATAGCCCAAATAAGGTTGTATTAGACCCCTCTTGAACTTGGATAAGATGTACTAAGATCTCCTCTTGATACAACAATGGACCTTTCAATTCTGACTTGGTTGAAACCTTCAAAATCAATGCATTCAATGCCTCTTTCAATGTCTTTCTCTTAGACAGTCATTGGATCATTTGGAAAATGTAATGGGTCTTTACTGGTGTTTCTGGGCTGGTCCACACCATTAGGTTTCTGCAATGACAGATGAGTATCATGCACTCCTTGATAATCATACTTGGTGTTTAGTATCTCATACATCCTCTATCATTGTTATTGGCTGTGATTGGAATACAAAATCAAGGAATGAGCTGATGGTTCAGTTGAACGTTCAAGGCACACCTTGTAGCTAAAGGATACAATCAAGAACAAGTCATTGATTTTACAAAAACTTTCAATCGAGTTGTTAAAGCTATGATGATATTACCATTCACTCCTCATATGTCATAATATTGCTTCTTATCTATGTTGATGATATTATTATTATAGGCTCTTCAAATTCTCTTGTTAATCAGTTCATCAGTCATTTCTCTCAACACTTTAATATCAAAGACCTTGGTGACCTCCACCCAAGGTCTAAACACCAAGTATGATTATCAATTCTCTTAATGCTTTAATATCAAAGACCTTGGTGACCTTGTTAATCAGTTCATCATTATTTCCTTGGTGTTAAGGTCCATCACACCTCCACCCAGCTTCATCTCATGCAAAGTATCCCCTTTCAATACCTAAGTCCGCTAGCATGCTTGATTGTAAACCACAACCTACGCTTGTCATCTCTAGCTGCAAGCTCTCCAGTTCTGATGGCCATCTGCTACATAATCCCCATGAATATCGACCTCTAGCTCCCCACTACCTCATATTTACAAGTCCAAATATCTCTTATTTTGTTCAACAGGTCTGCCAATTTATGCATTCTCCACGTGATACTCACTTCCAAGTTGTTAAGTGCATCTTACGTTACCTCAAAGGAACACTTGGTTTTGGCACCTGCTTCTATGCCAATTTGTCTCCCAATTTAACTTGCTTTGTTGATGGCGATTGGGCAAGCTATCCTGACACTCATCACTCCACCATGGGCCATTGTGTCTTTCTTGGCTCTAATCTAATCTCTTGGAGTGCCAAGAAATAGTTAACAGTCACATCTCTACCATAGAGTCTTTGTGACGCCCCCAGCTCCCTTGCCAGTTACCTAACTGGCGTGACCAGGTTCGCCACACTGTTGGGACTAAGTCCCCTATTTCCTCCATCATAAACCACAAAATACATAGATAACTACATTGTTGAAAACGTACGGGATAATTTACAACATCCTTAGAACAATTCTATAATTTACAAAATACTCAAAATGCCTAGATATTTAATTTACAAATTTGGCTCGTACCCCCTTTTTTTTTTTCCACAAAAGATACTCCTATTTTTATCAGTGACACATGAGCCTCTTTTAGCGAGAACCGGCAGCATCCTCGATCAGCTTAACCTTACCCTTGCCTGAACAACACACAAATACAATAACAGAATGAGCCAAAGCTCAGTAAGTAGGGTGATGCACATGATATGCAATGCTATTGTGTTTTCCCACATTTTCATCTATTTTTTTTTAATCCGGGTACCCTAGGTATATGCAAGTCCGTGCGAACTATCACTCGGTGATCATGTTATCACCTACTGCTCTATTACTTTCTCTCAGTGATCTCAATATCACCTACTGCTTGCAACGGCATTATCCCTCGTTGTAGCACACGGTTAGCGGAATTATCCCTCGCTTAACGGTGTTAGTAAATAGAGCTCGCACTATGGATTTCTTGCTATTACCCATTCCACTCAATTCGGTTATCAAACCGTGTCAATTCAAGACTCAATGATTTCTCTCAAATTAATTTCCCCCAATGCACGTGATGCACGTGATGACATGTTTAATCACATTCAAACAAACTCGGGTACCAATTCTTATTTCTCAACCATACTCACGGTCCAACTCAAACTCGGGATTCACCCATCGTTCACATACCAATCATGGTACTCATAGCGGGAACACAACCTCCGCTCATTAATATTGTTCATTAATTCCAGTAATATTAAGATCTAATTATTTCCATTATTAAGAGAATAAATTTAGTTATTTATGTATTATTATTTATTTATTTATTTTTCTCTCAAGCCCATATGTTATAGGTTAAGTCCATGGATTTATTTCATGCCCACATTCATCTAAATCTAAGCCCACTTAATTTTACAAATAGTTTTTCTTTTCTTTTCAGCAATAGTATGCCTACATAACCCATACCAATTTGGCCATAATTCCTTACATATATATCTAAAAATTACGAAATTTTAAGGAGAAATAGTAGACATATAGATCAACAACTTTCCTTCTTTGTATTTTTCCTAAAAATCACTCTAAAATCTCGAAATAACTCACACACAATTTCGGATGGAAAATATTTTTCCAGCAGGTATCCATTTGAGCAACCCACGCCATATCAGTCATAACTCCATGTATAGTTTTCTAAAAATCAATAAATTTCACAGGGATGTAGTAGACATATATATCCACAACTTTCATGCTTTGTATTTTTCCTAAAACTCACTCCAAGATCCAGAAATAATTCACACACAATTTCGGACAGAAAATATTTTTCCAGCAGGTATCCATTTGAGTAACCCACGCCATATCAGTCATAACTCCATGTATATTTTTCTAAAAATCACTAAATTTCACAGGGATGTAGTAGACATATATACACACAACTTTAATGTTTTGCATTTTTCCTAAAACTCACTCCAAGATCCCGAAATAATTCACCCCAAATTCGGGTTTTTCCATCCCTAAAAGAAATTCAGAATTTTCACACCAAACACTTTTCATCATGCATGCTTAACCATCCATCATCAACATCAAGAGTCAAAATCATTACAAAACCATCATAATCACATTTGAAATTAATTAAACAACTCATAAAAATGGAAAGCATAAACAAACAAAAATAAAATGAAACCTACTTACTTTAGATTAAGTTTTCCCTAAAATCTTTTTAGCTTTTTCCTTTCTTTTCCCTTCTTCTTCTTCCCTTTTTCCTTTCTCTTTCACTCTTTTTTTTTTCTTTTTGTAAACTTACGGGATGTATAACAAAATGACTCCTTCTCCCACATATTTGCTTTCCTTAAATATCTTTTACATTTCATGCTTATGCCATGTGTCAATGTGTTATGGTGAAATGCAAAGTTAAATTAGGCTTAAATTGTGATGGATTTCAAGGCAATTCATTTAGGTATATATATTGTTTTATTATTATTATTATTGTTATTTTTAGCTATCATCATTTTACATACTATAATTTATACTTATTACATATACAAAGGATTTACTAATTAATTCATCTAAAATTATTTTTCCAAAATATTTACGTACATTAATTAATCCCAACAATCACGTACATAAACGCCAATTACGTACATACCATATATTCTAGTACATATTTTTACCTGGTTACAGATTGTCACGTACGTACCCTATATACTATATACTTACGTACGAATATAATTGTCCCGATCAGTACACTTATACGGTTGCGAATTTTACGATAGTTACATTTCTCCCCTCCTTAAAAGAAATTTCGTCCTCGAAATTGACCTATTCGAATAATATCGGGTATTTTTCTCTCATCTCATCCTCCAGCTCCCAAGTCATTTCTTCGCGATCGTGATTCTCCCACATGACTTTAACTAGCCTAATTTCCTTGTGCTTTAACTGTTTGACTTGACTGTCCAAAATCTGGACTGGTCTCTCTTCATATGTCAAGTCAGGAGTAAGGTTTGGTATGTCTGTTTCCACAATTTGGCTAGGCTCTCCAATGCACTTCCTTAGCATAGATACATGAAACACATTATGCACACCCGCTAAGGATGATGGTAGCAACAGGCGATATGCCCTATCGCCTACTCGATCCAGTATCTCGAATGGCCCAATGTATCGGGGACTCAGCTTTCCTTTCTTTCCGAATCGCAGCACACCTTTCATCGGTGAAACCCTTAGGAACACATAGTCACCGATTTCAAATTCTAGATCCCTTCGTCTCCTGTCGGCGTAGCTTTTCTGTCTGCTTTGAGCCGTTTTTAATCGTTGACGGATTTTATCCACTGCTTCAGCTGTTTGTTGCACCAACTCTGGTCCCAGCAACTTTCTTTCTCCTACTTCATCCCAATGGACGGGAGATCTACATCGACGTCCATACAAAGCTTCATACGGAGCCATTCCGATTGAAGCTTGGTAGCTATTGTTATACGCAAATTCAGCTAAGCGTACATATTTCTCCCATTTTCCGGACCAATCTAGAACACATGCTCGCAACATGTCTTCTAAAATCTGAATTACTCTTTCGGATTGCCCGTCAGTTTGCGGATGATAAGCTGTGCTGAAGTTTAGCTTCGTGCCCAAGGCTTTATGCAGACTCTTCCAAAATACAGAAGTGAACCTTGGATCTCGATCAGATACAATTGAGATTGGAATCCCATGTAATCTTACAATCTCATCAATGTACAACTGGGCAAGCTGGTTCAAATTATAGGTGGTCTTAATTGGAAGAAAATGGGCTGACTTGGTTAACCTATCCACAATCACCCAAATAGCATCAGATCCCTTCTCCGACCTTGGCAATCCCATGACAAAATCCATAGTTACATGCTCCCATTTCCATTCTGGAATTGCTAGTGGTTTTAACGTTCCCGAAGGTCTTTGGTGCTCCGCTTTCACTTGTTGACAAATCTGACATCTTGCTACATGATTTGCCACGTCTTTCTTCATTCCAGGCCACCAATAACATTTTCGTAAATCCCGATACATTTTTGTGCTTCCTGGGTGTATCGAGTATGGAGTTGCATGTGCTTCCCTTAATATCTCTTCCTTCAAGTCCTTTACCGAGGGAACACACAACCTTCCCTTAAATTTGATTACGCCTTTTTCATCCATCGTAAAATTAGACTCTTTCCCAGCCTCTATACTCTGTTTTATTTCAGTCAGCTTTACATCCTTCTGTTGCTCCATCTTGATTCTCTCCTGCAGAGTCGGCTGGACTATCAAAGCTGATATAATATTCTTGTGGCCCATAGGAATCACTTCCAGTTCCAGCCTTTGAAGGTCCCTTGCTATCGGCTGTTGAATTAATCGCATCAGTGCCATCGATTTTCTACTTAAAGCATCGGCAACAACGTTGGCTTTTCCAGGGTGGTAGTTGATTATACAGTCATAGTCCTTTACTAGCTCTAACCACCTTCTTTGCCTCATATTCAGCTCCTTTTGTGTGAAGATATATCGTAAGCTTTTGTGATCCGTATATATCTCACACCTTTCTCCGTATAAGTAATGTCTCCATATTTTTAAGGCAAATACTACCGCCGCTAATTCCAGATCATGTGTTGGATAATTCCGTTCGTATTCTTTCAGCTGCCGCGATGCATAGGCTATTACTCTTCCATTCTGCATTAACACCGCTCCTAGCCCATTTTTAGAAGCATCGCTATATACCACGAAGTTTCCACTTTCAGACGGAATGGTTAGCACTGGGGCGGTGACTAGTCTTTGCTTTAATTCTTGAAAACTCTTCTCACAAGCATCCGTCCACTGAAACTTGGCATTCTTTTTCATCAAGTTAGTAAGAGGCCTGGCTATCTTGGAGAAGCCCTCCACAAATCTTCGGTAGTAACCAGCTAGCCCTAAGAAACTTCGTACCTCTGTCACGTTCTTTAGGGTAGGCCAGTTTTGGATAGCCTCTACTTTTCTCGGATCTACTGCTATACCCTCTTTTGTCACCACATGTCCAAGAAAAGCAACTTGCTTTAGCCAAAATTCGCATTTCTTGAATTTGGCGTATAATTGCTGCTCCCTTAGTAGCTGTAAGGTAGCTCTTAAATGTTCCCTATGCTCCTCATGGCTTCGAGAATAAACCAGAATATCATCGATGAATACAATGATAAATTTATCCAAGAATCCTTTAAAGACTCGATTCATCAAGTCCATAAAGGCGGCTGGAGCATTAGTCAATCCAAACGGCATTACTAGGAATTCGTAGTGGCCGTATCTCGTCCTGAAAGCTGTCTTCTTCACATCCTCCGATCTTACTCTCAGCTGGTGATATCCTGATTGCAGATCTATCTTGGAGAACACCATCGCACCTTGCAATTGGTCGAATAAGTCATCAATTCGGGGCAACGGATACCTATTTTTAATTGTCACCCGATTCAACTCTCGATAGTCAATGCATAACCGCAAACTATCATCCTTCTTCTTCACAAACAGTACTGGAGCTCCCCATGGCGAGGAACTAGGGCGTATGAATCCCTTATCCAGTAAATCTTGTAGTTGCACCTTTAACTCCTTTCAACTCCACTGGGGCCATCCTGTAGGGAGTCTTAGAAATTGGAGTCGTGCCCGGCTCTAATTCAATCTCAAATTCCACCTCTCTCTCCGGTGGCAACGTAGTCAAACTTTCTGGGAATACATCTAAATACTCCTGTACAACCTCTATATCTTCCGGCTTCGACTCTTGCTCTACCTGACTATCCAGCACATGTGCTAGGTACCCTGTACACCCTTTTCCTAGCATCTTTCGAGCTTTTACAGCTGAGATGATCGGTATTGGTTGAAACTTCATATCAGCCTTAAATTCTAACTGCTCACCTCCAAGTAGATTAAAAACTACTCTTTTACCCCGACAATCGATATGGGCACCGTACTTCGATAACCAATCCATTCCTAGAATCAAGTCAAAATCTTGAAGGTCCAGTACTATCAAATCTGCCTCCAAACTCCTATCCTCAATCTGTATTGGACATTGTTTTACTAGGCTTGTCGACTCCATATACTCTCCAGAAGGGACTACTATCAAATATCCTACTGCCAATGTTTCAGGTTTAATACCTAGGCTTTCTACCAATGTTTTTGATATGAATGAATGAGTAGCACCAGAATCAATCAAAACATAAGTAACCAAGCCAAGGAGTGAGACATTACCACAAATCACTGTCGAGTCCTTCCGGTCAGCCTCCTCTTGAGTCATCGTATACACCCGGGCAGGTACTCTTCCCGGTCCTCGTTTCTGTACTTGGGGACAGTTTGAGGCTATGTGCCCTTGCTTGTGACAGATATAGCAAGTCCTCAAATCCGGGGGACACTCCCCAGTGTGAAACCTCCCACATTTATTGCACCGAGGTTGGTTACCCAACATTGGTCTTGGTTGACTACCTGGTAGTAACCTTGGGGTATATGGTGTTGGTCTGACAGCTCGTGCACTTCCTGGACCACCGCTTCGGTTGAAGTTTCTTGGCAAGGCTCGTCTTAATGGCCCAGAGGAAGAAGTTCCAGATTTAAATATTTGTCTTTTCTGTTGTATCTCCTTTGAAATCTCTTTCTGATCCTCGTCTGCTAGCAGTGCTTTGTCTACCATTTCCGGAAAAGTATTAGCAGCAGACATCCGTACCATACTCCGGACTCTCGGGTTCAGTCCTGTTAAAAACCGATTCTTTTTCAAGTTTTCATCCTCGGCAATGAATGGAACAAATCGACACCCTTGTTCAAATCTTCGTACATATTCTCCTACCGACATTCCATTTTGCTTCAATTCTAGAAAGTCCTGAATCTTCCTAGCCTTTACATCAGCAGTGAAATACTTGTTGTAAAACATTTCCTTAAACTTCACCCAGGTTAAAGTGGGTACATCAACTGTTACTCGTGCACTTTCCCACCAGGTGCGGGCATCCATGGTAAGCATGAAGATAGCACACGACACTCTTTCGTTATCATTGAAGTGTAGATACTCAAATATTGCCTCCAAGGATTTAATCCACTCTTCCGCTTTCATCGGGTTATCACCTCCAGAGAATTCTTGAGGATTCATTTTGCGGAATCTCTCCACGGCGTCATTCCTATGCTGAGCCGACGGAGGTGGAGGTTGTTGGCGCATAGCCAGAAGTTGTTCCATCTGTTCCGTATGATTTTGTTGTTGTTGTTGTATTGCCTGTTGTTGCTGCTGCAGTATATCCATCATACGATTCAACGTATCTTGTTGGTTTACGTTGTTATCATTGGAGATTCCTTCTCCTCCTTCTCGCACCGGGTTCCTTCTTGGCGGCATGTTTTAGCTTTATACATGTCATGTTATATCTAGGTTAGTTATGATATCGATAACCTTTCATATCAAATGCAATATATAACAAAAGTCATTCAGATATATATATACACGAAAATTTATATATTTTTCATATATATATATATGAAACATTTCATACAAAATCGGCTTTTATAAGCACATCAACTCCTAAGGGTTTTCGTACCATAATTATAACCAAAAGGGTATTCCTATTCATATCAAAAGGGTACGGAGGCTACTACATCGTACTATTTCTTAGTAGTGCGGCTCATAGATCAGAATATGCATCGGACGCGTCGTGGAAAGGCGCCCTCTACCCTCCACCAATTGATAGCATCAACTGATGCAATACGTCCGATCTCACGAGCAATCTCCACAGGTAGACCCCAATTGTACATCATCCTATTGAGGGTCCGTCTAATCTGGAATGGTAAGAAGGCTCGGATTAGGTTCCGATAACAATTTTGGTTGATTTGACCCTCCCATACCTCATCCAACAACTGCTGATCCCTGGGTAGGAGAGTCCTGCGTAAAGTCATCCGCATATAATCATGGTTGCGGTACTGGGTAAAACTGGCATCAGCAAGTACTATCTGCTGAATCAAATCATGTACTCTAATCACGTGAGTAACTATGTCCTGATCCGGTGTCATAGCAAGGTTATTTAGTTCCACCCAATAAGCAGCTAGAGTGACCCTCTGCCTACGGGTCCTAGCAACCTGGGGTACGCGTCGTATATACGGCATCTACAATGCGAATATTTATAATCGTCATTATTTTACGGTGTATAATTGTATAACAACACAAAACATATACAACAATCATATACAGTTATTGAACCAAACAGGAAATAAATCAGAAATTTATTTATTTATTTACCGTCGAAGAGTGTACTGGTTCTCGGGCTCATGTGACACTTAGGACTCTACCCAACTTACTAAACCAGGCTCTGATACCACTAAATGTGACGCCCCCAGCTCCCTTGCCAGTTACCTAACTGGCGTGACCAGGTTCGCCACACTGTTGGGACTAAGTCCCCTATTTCCTCCATCATAAACCACAAAATACATAGATAACTACATTGTTGAAAACGTACGGGATAAGTTACAACATCCTTAGAACAATTCTATAATTTACAAAATACTCAAAATGCCTAGATATTTAATTTACAAATTTGGCTCGTACCCCCTTTTTTTTTTTCCACAAAAGATACTCCTATTTTTATCAGTGACACATGAGCCTCTTTTAGCGAGAACCGGCAGCATCCTCGATCAGCTTAACCTTACCCTTGCCTGAACAACACACAAATACAATAACAGAATGAGCCAAAGCTCAGTAAGTAGGGTGATGCACATGATATGCAATGCTATTGTGTTTTCCCACATTTTCATCTATTTTTTTTTAATCCGGGTACCCTAGGTATATGCAAGTCCGTGCGAACTATCACTCGGTGATCATGTTATCACCTACTGCTCTATTACTTTCTCTCAGTGATCTCAATATCACCTACTGCTTGCAACGGCATTATCCCTCGTTGTAGCACACGGTTAGCGGAATTATCCCTCGCTTAACGGTGTTAGTAAATAGAGCTCGCACTATGGATTTCTTGCTATTACCCATTCCACTCAATTCGGTTATCAAACCGTGTCAATTCAAGACTCAATGATTTCTCTCAAATTAATTTCCCCCAATGCACGTGATGCACGTGATGACATGTTTAATCACATTCAAACAAACTCGGGTACCAATTCTTATTTCTCAACCATACTCACGGTCCAACTCAAACTCGGGATTCACCCATCGTTCACATACCAATCATGGTACTCATAGCGGGAACACAACCTCCGCTCATTAATATTGTTCATTAATTCCAGTAATATTAAGATCTAATTATTTCCATTATTAAGAGAATAAATTTAGTTATTTATGTATTATTATTTATTTATTTATTTTTCTCTCAAGCCCATATGTTATAGGTTAAGTCCATGGATTTATTTCATGCCCACATTCATCTAAATCTAAGCCCACTTAATTTTACAAATAGTTTTTCTTTTCTTTTCAGCAATAGTATGCCTACATAACCCATACCAATTTGGCCATAATTCCTTACATATATATCTAAAAATTACGAAATTTTAAGGAGAAATAGTAGACATATAGATCAACAACTTTCCTTCTTTGTATTTTTCCTAAAAATCACTCTAAAATCTCGAAATAACTCACACACAATTTCGGATGGAAAATATTTTTCCAGCAGGTATCCATTTGAGCAACCCACGCCATATCAGTCATAACTCCATGTATAGTTTTCTAAAAATCAATAAATTTCACAGGGATGTAGTAGACATATATATCCACAACTTTCATGCTTTGTATTTTTCCTAAAACTCACTCCAAGATCCAGAAATAATTCACACACAATTTCGGACAGAAAATATTTTTCCAGCAGGTATCCATTTGAGTAACCCACGCCATATCAGTCATAACTCCATGTATATTTTTCTAAAAATCACTAAATTTCACAGGGATGTAGTAGACATATATACACACAACTTTAATGTTTTGCATTTTTCCTAAAACTCACTCCAAGATCCCGAAATAATTCACCCCAAATTCGGGTTTTTCCATCCCTAAAAGAAATTCAGAATTTTCACACCAAACACTTTTCATCATGCATGCTTAACCATCCATCATCAACATCAAGAGTCAAAATCATTACAAAACCATCATAATCACATTTGAAATTAATTAAACAACTCATAAAAATGGAAAGCATAAACAAACAAAAATAAAATGAAACCTACTTACTTTAGATTAAGTTTTCCCTAAAATCTTTTTAGCTTTTTCCTTTCTTTTCCCTTCTTCTTCTTCCCTTTTTCCTTTCTCTTTCACTCTTTTTTTTTTTCTTTTTGTAAACTTACGGGATGTATAACAAAATGACTCCTTCTCCCACATATTTGCTTTCCTTAAATATCTTTTACATTTCATGCTTATGCCATGTGTCAATGTGTTATGGTGAAATGCAAAGTTAAATTAGGCTTAAATTGTGATGGATTTCAAGGCAATTCATTTAGGTATATATATTGTTTTATTATTATTATTATTGTTATTTTTAGCTATCATCATTTTACATACTATAATTTATACTTATTACATATACAAAGGATTTACTAATTAATTCATCTAAAATTATTTTTCCAAAATATTTACGTACATTAATTAATCCCAACAATCACGTACATAAACGCCAATTACGTACATACCATATATTCTAGTACATATTTTTACCTGGTTACAGATTGTCACGTACGTACCCTATATACTATATACTTACGTACGAATATAATTGTCCCGATCAGTACACTTATACGGTTGCGAATTTTACGATAGTTACAGTCTTAATATAAAGCCCTCACTCATGCTTCTATGGATCTCTTATGGATTTCTTATATCATTCGGGACATTGGTCATAACACTCCATTGCCTTACTTACACACTGTACTCTGACAACATGGGTGCAACTCAATTGGCACACAATCCTGTCTTCCATGCTCGTACCTAACATATTGAATTGTCCTATCATTTTATTCGTGAGCTGGTCTCCACTGGCTTCCTTCAGGTCTTATTTGTTCACTCCGACAATTAGTTTACTTATCTTTTTTCCAAAGATCATCTTCGTCCACATTTCATTTTTTTTGTGACAAGTTGTTGTGGCATCCTCCCCATCACCTTCAGGGGGCATGATAGGATTAAAGATATTGACTTTATTTCTTTCCTAAATTCTAGACTATAAAATAGGCAAATAATATGATATTGTATAACACTTACAGATTTAAATGGTCTTGTATAATGACTATTAATAAAACAGAATTCCAACCCTACGAGATTGACCTATTATACTAAAAGCTAAATGAGGTCGTTCTTACTGTAGCAAAATCACTGTAACTCTAGACTTAGTTTACTGTGGATTGTAATAATGAAATTAAACTTTCTGGTTAATATATTAATTATCCCCACACTAAACATTAGCATGAAAGTAGCTTCATGCGACCATATTATTTGATAATTTCATCCATATTTACCTAGTATTTTGCATATGTTTTTTGTATAAAATGCCTTGATATTCTTTGTTTTATGTTTTGAAGGCATTTTTGGATTAAAGATGCAAAAAGGAGGTAATTGGAGCTGATTGACAGATTTGATCTTCAATCGGTGTTTTGTGCAGAGCGGAAGCTCTAGAGATCGAAATGAAGTGATTCCAGTGACATTCAAAAGATAACATCGATAAATTTATGGAAAGCTAAGGAAAAAGAAATAAAATAAGGAAGATCATGGAAATCGCAACCTTCAAAGTCAAATCTTGCAAGCTGCCGATATCGACCTTTGTCCATTCAAACTTCAATATCTCGATCTAGAGAAGTCCGATTTATGCCAACTCAATTTCCGTGGATTCAGTACTCGAAGACCTATAAACTCTCTACCTTTCAGCTCAAAACGATGTGATATGAAGGAGATATGAATTTTATAAGGGACAACTAAATTCTGTCAACTTAAGGAAGGACTATTTTGTAAAATAGATACTAGGGTTTCTAAGCATATATAAAAGAAGAGAGGAGCAAGGAAGTTTCGGCCAGCACCAAAGAAAACACAAATCTTCCTCCTCCAAACCCTAAATCATGTTTTCTTCCATCTTTTTATTTAGTTGTTCAATAAACATGCAAGGCTAGACTCTTTTGCTTGGTTGCAAGGTCACGGAAACCTTCAGATTTCAAGAACTATAAGATCTATTTTTACCTCAATTTTTTATTTTATATGATGAATATGTTTGTTCTCCTATGCTTATTTTCCTATGATTGTTTATTTAAATGCTAAGAGCAGACTCGAAGTTATTATTATAGACAATCAATTGCTAAGTTTGATATCAAAACCAGAGTTGTGGTATATGAACTTCTGAAGCAACTAAGTTAATAATTGTAGCGGATCTATGTTATTAATCTTAGGGAGAACATTCAATCAAACTAAACATATATTGCAAACAATTATGTTTCTTAATTGATCAATTTATCTGGATTTTAATGCTGCCATTGAATCAAATTACTAGTGCGGACACTATGGTTGTTTGATGGTTAGAGTAAGTTATACGGCGGATCCGTTAACGAAGTAGTTTTAAGAAGAGATAAATATTCAGAATATAAATTGATGTGTCATTTCCATGATCAGTTCTGATTTCTGTAGGTGGATGTTGATTTGCGACAAAGGTTTGCTTTATTGATAAATTTCAGTTTTATATAATTTTCGCTTAGTTTGCTTTAGCCTAGCCTAGACAACTTCCAACCCCCCCAATTGCACAACATATAGCACGAAAATCTAAACTAAATCGTCCTTGTGGGATCGACCCCTTGCTTCCTCTATACTATCTTGTTTGATTTGTTTTAAGCTAGGGTAATTAATTTGTGCGACCACGACATCACAACAAATTTTGGCGTTGTTGCCGGGGACGTGATTTTAGTTGATTCTCATGTTCTTGTGTTGTTCTGTGATTTACTCTACTTGCCGTGATTTTTATTTATTCTGAAAAAAAAAGACCAAAAAAAAAGAGAAAACATAGTTGTGTTTGCGGCGGTACTGTTCAAAACAGACTTTCTTGTTGGAATTAGGTATTAGTCTTTTGTTTCCTAAAGGAAAACGACGTTGTGAGAAGAACAAGAGACCTATGTTCATTAGCCCCACCTTATCGAGGCCAAATTCTATCATTTTCTAAGGTTTTTGGACATATTTAGTTTTCTAGCGTAGGATCCTATTGCCTATTGCGTTGTTTTCAATTTCTTTTGTGCTTGGTTTCTTTTGAGTTTTCTTTGCAATTTATGCCTGTAACCCATTCTGCTAATCAAAGTCATCAAGTGAAGGTTGATCTCAAAATAGAAAACACTTTACGCAGGTTATAAAAGGAAGCTCGCGTCAACATCAGGGCTGTTGCACGACAACTAACACTCAAAGAGCTTGCTGCTCCTAACATGGAAAACCAACCATTGTGCATAAACATGGAGAGTAATGTGAACTTTGAACTTAAATTTGGTTTCATACATTTGTTGCCAACATTCAATGGTCTTGCAGGAGAAGATCCTCACACTCATCTCAAGTTGTTCCACATGGTTTGTGTTGGCATGAAACCGAATGGAGTTGAAGAGGAACAAGTTAAGCTGAAAGCTTAATCTTTCTACTGGTAAAGATCATTTCATGTTACCATTCATGGACCAAATGCTTGAACGTCTGGCAGGTAAGTCTTTTTATTGCTTTCTTGATGGATATAGTGGATACAATCAGATTTTTATTAATCCCGAGGATCAAGAAAAGACTATGTTTACATGTCCATTTGGTACATATGCATATAGAAGAATGCCCTTTGGTCTCTGCAATGCTCCTGCAACTTTTCAAAGATGCATGATGAGTATTTTTTCTGACTATGTTGAAAGAATAATTGAGGTTTTCATGGATGATTTCACGGTGTATGGTGATTCTTTTGATAGATGTCTAGAAAACTTATCTTTGATCTTGAAAAAGTGCATTGAAACTAACCTTGTCTTGAACTATGAAAAGTCTTATTTTATGGTAGATCAAGGAATAGTTCTTGGGCATGTTGTATCTTCACGTGGAATGGAGGTTGATAAAGCTAAAATAGATGTTATTTCATCATTATCTTACCCCTCATGCGTGAGGGAAGTTCGTTCTTTTCTTGGCCATGCAGGTTTCTATCGGCGCTTTATCAAAGACTTCTCGAAGATTACAGCACCCTTGTGCAAACTATTATCCAAAGAAGTGGCTTTTGTGTTTGATCAAGCATGTAAATATGCCCATGATGAGCTTAAAAGGTGTATCACATCTGCCCCTATCATCCAACCACCAAACTGGGATGAACCTTTTGAGATAATGTGTGATGCGAGTGACTATGCAGTAGGGGTTGTTCTTGGGCAAAGAAGTGGTAAGAATTTGCATGTTATAGCCTATACTTCTCGCATGTTAGATGGAGCACAATGCAATTACCATACAACTGAAAATGAACTTTTTGCAGTAGTGTTTGCTCTAGACAAATTCAGGTCATATTTACTTGGTACAAAAGTAGTTCTTTTCACTGACCATGCAACTCTGAGGTATCTTTTGAAGAAAAAGGAGTCCACACCAAGATTAATTAGGTGGATCTTGCTTTTACAAGAATTTGATCTTGAAATCAAAGACAAAAAAGGTGTTGAAAACCATGTGGCTGACCACTTGAGCCGACTAAGGACCATGGATATACAAGTTGAAACATTAAGAGAGACATTTCCTGATGAGCAGTTGTATATGTTACATTCCTCCACGAGACCATGGTATGCTGATTTGGTGAACTATTTAGTCACCAAAGATTTCCCTCCAGGTTTGTCTACATCCAAAAAAAATAAGTTACAAGCTGATGCTAAATATTATTTCTGGGATACTCCTCATCTGTGGAAATTTTGTGTGGATCAAGTAGTTAGGAGATGTGTACCACAAGATGAATTTCATTCCATTCTCACCTTCTGTCATTCTCATTCTTGTGGTGGACATTTTGGAGCAAAAAGAACGGCCCATAAGGTACTTGAAAGTTGATATGAACTTCATCAACAATTGTGATGAAACCCAATAAGAATGATGGTTTAGAACCCCAAGATCATGTAGACAAGATTGGTTGAGCCTTGACCCGTCACCTAACAAGATGAAAACCAAGACTACGAAAGATTGAAACGCCACACCTAGAAAACCTGAGAATCTCTCAACAATCACGGTGATAAGTTTGGTTGTTTGAACGCCACAAGATTAACTTGATAAGTTCTAGGAGTTCTTTTAAGAACGAAGAGGAACACAAGACCTCACAAATATGATAATTTTATGAAAACATAATCTGCTTAATCATTTCGAAATACCCCGTTTTATACTTGGAACATCCCTCCAAGAATAGGAAAAGTATAACTAAAGCTTTAAAAGAGTTCAAACAGTAACATAAACAAGCCCCCACGTTTTTAGGTCTCTTGGACTTCTAGAGGCTATCATAAATAGCTAAATGACTAAATTCAATGTATTTAACATAACCATTGAAGACCAACTTCATTCCTCTAATTAATAACCTTGAAAGTCATCAAATTCATGCCCTTTGATGGTCAGATCATGCTGAAATGTTTTTGCATAATTATTACCCTCTTCAATTGCTTTGATGATGTGGACTAAGCCTTGATTATCATTTGATCCCATCTTGGTCTTTTTAGAATCAGCCCAAATCTCTTGGATTAGCCCATTTAGTGCTTCCTTGAAGCGTTTGGCTCTAAGTCTTGTAATTGGGCCACTTGGAAGTGACAAAGGGTCTTGTGCGAATTCAGATGCATTCCCGAGTGTATGATCAATATGTCCAGCTCCTTGGTTTGCATCTATCATTCTCATTCTTGTGGTGGACATTTTGGAGCAAAAAGAACGGCCCATAAGGTACTTGAAAGTGGTTTTTATTGGCCTTCTATTTTTAAGGATGCATTTCATTTTTGCAAATCATGTGAAAATTATCAAAAAAACAGGTAATATCACTCATAAGAATCAAATGCCTTCAACGAATATTCTTGTAAGTGAAATTTTTTATGTTTGGGGTATTGATTTTATGTGTCCATTTCCTTCTTCTTTTGGCAATCTTTATATCCTTCTTGCGGTTGATTATGTGTCCAAATGGATTGAGGCAAAAGCCACACGAACTAATGATGCTAAAGTTGTTGTAGATTTTGTCATGACTCATATATTTGACAGGTTTGGAATCCCTAAAGCTATCATTAGTGATCGTGGCACTCATTTTTGCAATCGTTCAATGGAAGCATTGTTACGCAAATATCATGTGACTCATAGGACTTCTACGGCATACCATCCTCAAACGAATGGCCAAGCTGAGATTTCAAATCGAGAAATCAAGTCCATTTCAGAGAAGACAGTGCAACCAAACCAACGAGACTGGAGTCTACGACTTGGTGATGCACTTGGTGATGCTGCTGGGATTGCAAGAAAGTTGCAATTGCAAGAGTTGGAAGAGATTCGAAATGACGCTTATGAGAATGCAAGGATTTACAAAGATAAGACTAAGAGTCTTCATGACCAAATGATTACAAGAAAAGAGTTTCATGATGGAGACAAAGTCCTTCTCTATCATTCACGTTTGAAACTTTTTCCTGGTAAGTTGCGTTCTCGTTGGATTGGGCCCTTTGTTGTTTCTAATGTTTTTCCTTATGGTGCAGTTGAAATTACAAGTTTAGAAACAAATAACATACTCAAGGTCAATGGGCATCGCTTGAAACCTTTCTATGAAAGTTGGACGACAGAAATCACCGCTTCTGTGGAGTTAGTTGAACCAATCTATGAAGAATGAGCATACCACATGTCGAGCCAATGACACAAAACAAAAGCGCTTCCTGGGAGGCAACCCAGCACAAAAAAAAATCATATTTTCCTTCCTTTTCCCTTATCTTTTATTTTATTTATTTGTTTATTTTATTTTTTGCATTTTATTTTGTCATTCTCTTATATCCCTTTTCTTTCATTTTCAACATTGAGGACAATGTTGTGTTTTAAGTGTGGGGGTATTGGGAAAATATCAGTTTTCTTATTTTGTTTTTCTTTATTCTTCCAAAAAAAAGAGAAAAAAATCTATAATTGATCTTTTTGAACTCCCATTGGTTTATGAGAATATGAGTATTATGTATGAGAATTAAGTGAGATAGATGAATATATAAATCAAATGAATGACTGTGCATGCAAGTTTTAATGTTTAATTGGTTTAGGAATTGATTATGAAACTATGTCACGTTGACTTTATAGTGTTATACCAATGTAAGCTTTTGAGCCTTCAACATTATATTCTTTGATTGTTCATTCACATTACATATATGCATGAAGATGATAAAGGCATTAGGAATTTTGACCGTTTGAGCAAAAAAGCCAACCTAAAGCATATTATCCTTAGTGAGCCCCTTTTGGGCTTGTTCATCTTTTCTTTGCTTTATCCATGTATAAGCCTTAAACTTTTTATATGTTTTCCTCTTTTCCACTGGCCAAGGATTTGTAGAGCATATACTTGTGATATCTCATGGAATTATGGTTGGAAATTATGTGAAAAGAAAGAAGTGATGCTTGATGAAAAGATGGGCAAAGTTGCCAAAGGTGAAAAAGAACAAAAGAAAAAAAAAGAAAAAGAACAAGAAAAAAAAAAGAACAAAGAAAAAGCACAAAAAAATAGAAAAAAGAAAAGAAAAGAAATAGAAAAGAGCTTGAAATCAAAAGAAGCTAAGCATTGGTGCTTAAATATTGAAAATTGATGTGCTTTGATGGAATATCTTGTTTGAAATATCATTATTTCAGAATGCTCTACTTTCTCTGGTTTGAACTTTTTCTTCTACTCTCTTTTACCTCAGCTTAACCTTAGCCCCATTACAACCAGAAAATAAGATCTTTTGATTCATGCATTGTTTGTAATATGTTAGTAATGGTGATGAGATTGAAGAGCAAGCTTATGGTAGAACATGTTCATTGATCGAATTTGAGAGATTTAAACACATAAGCCCTAAACACATGAGTGTTGGAGTGTATATCAATGAGATGACCTATCACTTTGGCATGGCATAGATTTCTTTTAAATCCCGAAGAGTAATTGAGTTTTGAAGTTTGCATGTAAACAAATTCATGAAGATTTATGTTCTTTATCCTTCACGATTGTATTCTTATTTATAATGCTTGAATTCTTAGATATTGATGAGAGATTAAGAGATTGGTCATGGTTATTTTTAATTTAAATTTTTTTTACCCATCCTTTCTCGAGGATGAGCAAGAGGTAAGTGTGGGGGTATTTGATGCGACCATATTATTTGATCGTTTCATCCATATTTACCTAATGTTTTGCATATTTTTTGTGTATAAAATACCTTGATATTCTTTGTTTTATGTTTTGAAGGCATTTTTGGATGAAAGATGCAAAAAGGAGGTAATTGGAGCTGATTGACAGATTTGACCTTCAGTCGGTGTTTTGTGTAGAGCGGAAGCTCTAGAGATCGAAATGAAGTGATTCCAGTGACATTCAAAAGCTAACACACTACTAAAAAGGGGGGCCGTTTGCAACCGATATTTCCAACGGCAAATATCCGTTGCCTGTTTTGCAACTGGAATTTGTTTAGCAACGGATTTTCCGTTGCTAAACAAATTCCTGAATTAAAAAAATAAACATATGTGTTGCAACGGATTAACCGTTGCACATTATTATTGCAACGGCATTTCCGTTGCAATATAAAACACTCTGCAACGGCTTATCCGTTGCAACATAAAATGATATTCTAACGGATTATCCGTTGCAATTATATTCTGCAACGGATAATCCGTTGCGATCAAAAATAATTTGCAACGGCTAAGCCGTTGCAAATACAACTGATTGTTCAACGGATTTTCCGTTGCAAGGTAAAACAAATTGCAACGGATTATCCGTTGCACATAAAGTCGAAGTTTGCAACGGTATTGCCGTTGCAATGTCAAACAATGTGCAACGGATTATCCGTTGCAATGTAAGAGAAGATTGCAACGGAATATCCATTGCATAATTGAAGTTGCAACGGATATTCCGTTGCAATATTTTTGACATTGAACGGATAATCCGTTGCAAGCTTCTTTTTTGGTTTGCATCGGATTATCCGTTGCAAAATGACACAATATGCAACGGATAAGCCGTTGCAAATTATTTTGAAATGGCAACGGATAAGCCGTTGCAAAATAATAAAAGCAACGGAATATCCGTTGCAAGTATAACTTCTCAAAACGCCCCGTTTTATATTCTCAGAACGCCCCGTTTTATGTCTTTCTTCCTCCCTCGATCTCTCCTCCTCCTCCTCAGAACAGAAGGTCGATCTCCTTCTCTCCTTCTCTCTCTTCTGGGCAGTGAACGCCGATCTCCTTCCCTACGCTCCCGTTCCACCTTCCCGGCGTCGAGCTTGAGTAACACAGTAGACCCATCACCACCACAACGCCGATCTCCTTCATATACGGTAAGCATTTCCTTTTTTGATTTCCTTAGTTTTGAACATGAAATTTTTCGTTTGGGTTTCTACTTGTGTGTAGCACCTTAAGTTGTTTTCTTCTTGACGCCATTTCTGTTTTTTTTATAATCAGTTTACCTCATGGGTTTTGCCGAGAGTTCATGGGTTTTTTTTTTAATTTGTTTGACATTATAATATTAGACATTGCATGGGTTTTGCCGAGAGTTCATTGAATATTGCTGATGATTTATTGTGGAATCACCGCATGTGTATTGTTGGAAAAATTGGATGATAAGTTTGTATGAATTTTGTGGAGAATTTGATGATGAGTTTGGAAAAATGTTACGTTTTATCCTGAAATTGGTGCGTCGCGTATTACTTCCTTTATCCACTCATTTTTTAGTAGGATATATCCTTGGAGATTTCTATCATCTCTCCCTTTCCTTTTCATTTCATTACAGTTCAGATCTATGAACATAAATCACGTTTAATTTTCATTTCCTTGTTTTTCCGTAAAAGATTAGTTATGAAATCACTGTGCTAGTGCTTAACGTAATGAGTTGCTGCAATGCTTGGAAAAAAAACTTCAAGGTTTGTTCTTTTGGAGGATCATTACTAAGGCTTTTAAATGTAAAATCGTCCCTTCTATTAGAAACAATATTTCATCTACGAAAGAGTTGATTACAGTTTTGCAAGTTCTTATAGTGTGAAAAGGCCATGGATATGTTGGGTCAGAAGTCTAACTTATACAAATAGTAATATTGCTTATTTATTTTTCTGATAATACAGGATTGATATCTGTGCCCAGTATAACCATTTTGTCTCTCTACTCAGGGTTTTAGAAAAAGGAGCAGCAAGCACTGATCAATATACGTTGACTACAAAGTGTTTTAAAATCGCTTCCAAGGTCAGTGTGATATGTTTATTGTTTGTTTTTTGTATTAGTATCGATTAAATGCATATTGTTGTGTATGCAAAAAACTGTGTTTGTTACTATTGTGACTTCAATGCTTTGTTACGTATTTGTGTTGTTGCCTTTTGTCTTGGCCTTTAATAATTTGTAATAAAGGAGATAGCTATTCTAAAATGTTTGTATGTCATACTATTTACTAGATTAATATGGAGGATCGAGAGTGGATGTATCGTCGTATGAGAAGTGCTCGTCTGAATCCTGAATATATTGCGGGTGTTAGAAGATTTATCAATTTTGCATTTTCAATTGATAACAATATATCAGAGGGGAAAATTAGATGTCCTTGTGTGAGATGCAAAAATCAAAAATTTCAAAACGAAGATGATGTTTGTAAGCATTTATTGACGAGAGGGTTTTTACCTTATTATGAAAATTGGACTGTACATGGGGAGCCTTTTGTCACTGATATATTGGTTGGACCTTCATCGGGAGGGCGTAGTCGTGTTGTGAATGATATGGGAGATGCAAATCCGTATAGAAATATGGTTCTAGATGCAATGGAGAATGATGAAGCATACTATAATGATAGGGTTTGTAGTACTGTTGTCATAGAGGAACCTCCGAATTTAGAGGCATCTAATTTTTTTAAGTTGTTGAAAGCTGCAAAGCAACCTTTGTGGGAAGGGTGTACCAAGCAATCAAAACTTTCTGCTTGTGTGCAATTGCTTAATATGAAGTCAAATTTAAATTTAACTCAAAATGCCTTCAACAAATTTACTGAATTTGCGAAGAGTTGTATGCCTGATGATGCAAATTTGGTTTCAAATTTTTATGATGCCAAAAAATTTATGCGGCTACTTGGACTTGGGTATGAGAAATATGATGTGTGTCCGAATTACTGTATGTTGTATTATGGGGTGGATGCAATGAAAATAATTTGTGATTTCTGTGGAAGTTCATGATATAAACCTAAAAACCCTACTAGTAAAGGCTCTTATAAGGCGGAGAAGCAACTCCGATACTTTCCATTGACACCAAGACTTCAGAGGCTATTTATGTCTCCACATCATGCTAAAGATATGACATGGCATCACTTTCACAAGTCAGATGATGGAGTAATGGTGCATCCATCAGATGGATATGCATGGAAAGAGTTTAATCGTATCCATCCTAACTTCGCGGCAGATCCACGAAATGTGAGATTAGGGTTATGCACGGATGGATTTTGTCCATTTAATATGATGTCAAATGTATATTCTTGTTGGCCAGTAATTGTGACAGTGTATAATTTGCCTCCTTGGAAGTGCATGACAAGACCTTTTATGTTTTTAGCAATGATCATTCCCGGGCCAAAAAATCCGGGAAAGAAGCTTGATGTTTTTCTAAGACCCTTGATTGATGAATTGAATAAATTGTGGTCTGTGGGTGTTGAAACTTATGATGTATACAACAAACAAAATTTTCAATTGAAAGCAGCTTTGATGTGGACCATTAGTGATTTTCCTGCATATGCAATGTTATCAGGCTGGAGTACGCATGGAAAATTATCTTGTCCTTATTGCATGGAACATAGCAAGGCTTTTAGATTAAAACATGGTGGGAAAACTTCATTTTTTGACTGTCATCGACGATTCCTACCCATGAATCACCCCTATAGATACCATGCAGATAAGTTTATGAATGGAGTAATTGAAGAGCTCCATCCTTTTCCACATCGATCTGGTTTACAGATGTTAGCTGAAGTGACAAAGTTTACAGAGGGACATGTTCATAACTCTTGTGATAAAATTCCCCGTTTCGGTGTCTATCATAATTGGGTGAAGAAGAGTATTTTTTGAGAGCTTCCGTATTGGCATACAAATGTAATTCGTCACAACCTAGATGTCATGCACGTAGAGAAAAATTGTTTTGAGAATATCTTCTATATAGTAATGGATTGTCCTGATAGAAGCAAGGATAATGTAAAGGCTAGGTTAGATATTCAGTTGTATTGTAGGCGGCCAAGCTTACATTTGCAACAACATGCCAGTGGTAGAGTTTACAAACCGAAGGGTAGTTACTATCTCTTCAAGAAACAACAACAAGAAGTGTTGTCATGGATGAAAGAGTTGTCCTTTCCTGATGGTTATGCTTCAAATATATCACGGTGTGTAAAAGAGGCTCAATGTAAGGTTTCGGGCATGAAAAGTCATGATTGTCATGTTTTTATGCAAAGACTTATTCCTGTTGCGTTCCGACCTTACTTGCCTCGACCACTATGGGAGGCATTAACCGAATTGTCTGTTTTTTTTCGGGACATCTGTGCTACAAATTTAAATGTCCACCACGTGGAGCTGATGCAGAGAAATATCATTGAAATAATATGTAAACTTGAAAGGATTTTCCCTCCATCTTTCTTTGACTCCATGGAACACTTAACGATACATCTTCCTTATGAGGCACAAGCAGGAGGACCTGTTCAGTATCGATGGATGTATCCATTTGAACGGTATGCTCTCATACAATTTATTTTTTATTAAATTTCAAATTATATTTGGTTTTTCTTTTAAACTAATTAACATAAATGATGTAGGTATATGTTTTATTTGAAGAAGAAAGTAACCAATAAAGCTCATGTAGAGGGTTCTATATGTGAAGCTTACTTGATTGATGAAATTACAAATTTTGCGTCTTATTATTTCGGTGATGACGTTCAAACAATATGTAATAGAGTTCCAAGAAATGACGATGGTGGATCTAAAAGTCAATGTGGAAAACTTTCAGTTTTTTCCTATCCTGGGAGAAAATTGTCCAAGAAATTTTATAGAAGGCAATTATCGCACGAAGAAATGAAAATTGCACAAAGCTATGTCATTTTCAATTGTCAAGAATTGAAACCCTATATGGAGTAAGTGTGAAATATTTTCTATGCGATCTTCATTTATAATAATTTAATTTCACCTAACAATTACAAATTTAGGCAATGTCGTCAAGAGCTCAAGACACAACAACAACAACTTAGCGATGTTGAAATTGAAAAACTATGTGAGGAGATATTTCCAATTTGGTTGAAAAATCATGTAAGTATTTGCAATAAACATTTTGTTACATTAAATATTTTGTATTCATTAATAATTCATCCATTGTTATTATTATTCTTATGTTAGGTTCAATACAAATCAACTGGAATTGAGAATCAAATCTTTGCACTATCTATGGGGCCATCAAATGCAGTGAAATGTTATAATGGGTATTATGTAAATGGGTTTAAATTTCATACTCAATGTTATGGACGATATAAAAAAACTATGAATAGCGGGGTTTGTGTTAAAGGAAGTAGCTACAATGACAATGAGATTGATTATTATGGAATGCTTGAAGAAGTGATTCAGCTTAAATATTTAGGGAATAAGTGCAAGGTATTTATGTTCAAGTGTCATTGGTACGATACCAAACGTCGTCTTAAATTGCATCGTTCAAATGGTTTGGTTGAAATCAAACATACTTCTAGACTACAAGGGAATGAAGATTTTGTCCTGGCGCAACAATGTCAACAAGTGTACTATACATGTCCACCCGATAATAAATCATCAAAATGGTGGGCAGTTATAAAGACATCAGCTAGAAGTCGTTATAACGTTGATATGGGGGAATTTATTGAAAACACTGACAATGTTAAATCATTTGATGTTGATCAATTAGATGAAATTTCTCAGCCATGTTGTGTGCTTCCTGATCCGACACTTGCTGAACAAAATATACTTGCTGACTCATCTTATTATGAAGAAATCAACCAGCATGAGTTGCCTCGGGTAGAGCCAAATTGGGGAGGAGAGAATGACATAGCTTCGGATGAAGAAATTGACTATGATAATGATGTCATTGGTGATGGTGATGATGTTGATGATGATGTAATTAGGAGTGATGATAATGATGATTAGCATTATGCTTGTATTTTTAATTTTGCTTTAAATATTGATGTTGATGATAATGATGCGTATCATTATGCACGGATTTGATATTTTGATTGAAAAATTGATGTTGATGATAATGATGCGTAGCATTAAGCACGGATTTGTTATTTTGATTGAAATATTGATGTTGATGATAATGATGAGTAGCATTGTGCTTGGATTTGTTATTTTGATTGAAATATTGATGTTGATGATAATGATGCGTAGCATTATACTTGTATTTGTTATTTTGATTGAAATATTGATGTTGATGATAATGATGAGTATCATTGTGCTTGGATTTGTTATTTTGATTGAAATATTGATGTTGATGATAATGATGCGTAGCATTATGCTTGTATTTGTTATTTTGATTGAAATATTGATGTTGATTATAATGATGAGTAGCATTATGCTTGGATATGTTATTTTGATTGAAATATTGATCTTGATGATAATGATGAAAATTAAGCATTATGCTTTCATTTTTTTATTTCCATATTTATTAGTTATTACAAACACTTACTGATGACAATACAATTGTTTTAGAATGTCGCGACGTGGATCTATATTAGATTCCAGTACTGGTAGGTTTGCATCAAGATCAAATCGAACTCCATACAGGATGCATACGAATGCAACAACTTCTCGCCCAATTGACCCGAATGACTTAGATGATAATTACATGTCCGAAGTCCCAAGTTCATTTCCAAATGAAGAAGATAATTACATGTCCGGGTTTCAACATTTGCTGGCGAGTCAAAGTTATCCAATAGTAGCTGGTGATAATGAGGATGAGGAGAACAACATTGACGATCCAATTAACCAAGATGGTAATAACGTTCAGAATGCAGATTGTCTCCCATCAGACAATGGTCCAAACTCTTCTAGCAACAATGTTTGCATTAAACGGAAGGGTTTTGACACCGAAATCGATCCCCTGACAAAAAAAAGACAGCTGAGTTTGTATGGAAGAACAGAGTAAGTTTCCAATTTTTTGTAGACATGTAATATTTATGTCTATATTTATTTCATGAAAGTTTGTTATTCTAATATTTCAGGTTTAATAACGCATCATGTGGACGTGAAATCGCAAACATTTTGAGATGTAATTTCAAGGGGCCATGGCACTCTTGGGAAAAAGTAGATTCGATGTATAAGGATGAACTGTTCAAAGAGTTCAAGGTATGACAACAACATATTATTGACTTTATTGCCTTTTTTCATATGAATTCACGCAACTATTTCCATAATTATGATCATGAATCATTTATGATATATATTTTTATGGACACACTATTTTATGCAAATTATTTTACTTATCGTATGTATTTGATAGAAAAAATATGCCTTCCCTGAGGAAGATGAAGAAATTGTTCGGAATATTTGGGAAGATAAAGCTCGGATCTCTTTGAACCAACAATTGGCACGAGCTCGCACTAAAGCTCTGTCAAAACTGAACACCACAAATATTATTGACTGCATGAATAATGGTCCCATTTGGATACAAAAAGAAGATTGGAATACCATGATACAGGAAGTTTGGTCAACCGATGGATTCCAACGACGATCTGACTCTTCAAAACGCAATCGTTTGAAACAAACAGCTGGTAAAATAAGTTCTCATTCGGGTGGCTCAATTTCATTTGCATCATATCGAGCCAGTATGGTAAGCATTATTGAACACTCGTAATTGTATTTGTTTAATATTTATGTTGCTAATTATTTTTTTACATGTTGTTAGCAACAACAAGCCGGGGGAAAAGAACTTCCATGGGATGAAGTCTTTTCAATGTTGCATCAGAATGTTAATGAAACAGGCACATTCGTAGATAACAGGTCCAAAACAGTGGTGGTAAGTACTTTTATTTTTAAACAAATATTTAACATATAATTTCATATTCAAATAAATTTATTTCTACATGAAACTGTATGTTTGTAGGAAAATGATAGAAAAGAGATGATTGCAAAGTATGGACCTGATCGAGCTGTTCATCCTTCTTTTGATGGAGAAGCTTGGCGTGAGGCTTCGGGGGGGGTCAGCAAGGGTAGAGTTTACGGTGCGCCTCGTATGCCAACATCTAAGGTTAGTGCGAGTGCGTCACAACATTCCTACTCAGTACACTCCACATATCCGAGCACAGTTATTCAGGAATTGAAAGATGAATTGGACGTAAAAGATGCTCTTCTTACTAATATGCAACGTCAGATTGACTCGATTACAAATTATCTTGCCGCACAGCATGGAAGTAATGTTAGGCCTGAGTTTATGAGTCAAGGTACGCCAACACCTGTTGACACGATGCCATCACAAACAATGGCACCTATGGGTCCTGTGTCTTCCACAGTGTATCGACCTATACCCCATCTCCCAAATAGTGGTCCATCTTCATCTCATCCACAATATCGTAAATCATTTCCACCTTAAACAATGGTTAAATATATGTTTTTTTTTGTTCATGTTGATGTAAATATCTTTTTGGAAATGTTTCATGTTGATGTAAATATCTTTTTGGAAATGTTTCATGTTGATGTCAAAATATGTATTTACTTCAAGTAACTGAATCTTTGTTGTATTATAAAATGTCCTTTATGTTATTTGAACTATATTTATTTGCTTCTAAATATTAATAATATTAATGAAAATTTTTATTTCAGAAATTAAATAAACAATTTAGTAAACAAATTAAATAAACAACTTTGTGCAAACATTGCAAAGCCGTTGCCATCTTGCAACGGAAACGTCGTTGCAATCGTGCAACGGATACTCCGTTGCAATTTGGCAACGGATACTCCGTTGCAACCTTGCAAGGGAAAATCCGTTGCAATGTAGCAACGGAAAAGTCGTTGCAACTCTGCAACAGCAACGCCGTTGCAACTCTGCAACGGAAAATCCGTTGCAAACGTGCAACGGCGTTTCCGTTGCAACTATGCATCGGATTTTCCATTGCAACAGTGCAACGGACTATCCGTTGCAATTATATTTCCAACGGCAATGCCATTGCAACAAATCTTGCAGTCCCGTTTTTTCAACGGAACGCATCCGTTGCACAGTCCGTTGCAAATAACAATTTGCAACGGCATCCTTTCTTGTTTGCAACGGACACGTTCGTTGCAAAATGCCCCCGTTTTTAGTAGTGACATCCATAAATTTATGGAAAGTTAAGGAAAAAGAAATAAAATAAGGAAGATCATTGAAATCGCAGCCTTCAAAGTGAAATCTTGCAATCTGCCGATATCGACCTTTCTCCATTCCAACTTCCATATCTCGAGCTACAGAAGTTCGATTGATGTAAACTCAATTTTCATGGATTCAGGACTCAAAGACCTATAAATTTTCCATATTGAAGCGCAAAATGATGTGATATGAAGGAGATATGAATTTTACAAGGGACAACTAAATTTTGTCAACTTAAGGAAAGACTATTTTGTAAAATAGATACTAGGGTTTCTAAGCATATATAAAAGAAGAGAGGAGCAAGGAAGTTTCGGCCAGCACCAAAGAAAACACAAATCTTCCTCCTCTAAACCCTAAATCATGTTTTCTTCCATCTTTTTATTTAGTTGTTCAATAAACATGCAAGGCTAGACTCTTTTGCTTGGTTGCAAGGACACGAAAACCTTCAGATTTCAAGAACTATAAGATCTATTTTTACCTCAATTTTTTAGTTTATATGATGAATATGTTTGTTCTCCTATGCTTATTTTCCTATGATTGTTTATTTAAATGCTAAAGAGTGGACTCGAAGTTATTATTGTAGACAATCGATTGATAAGTTTGATATCAAAACCGAAGTTGTGGTATATGAACTTCTGAAGCAACTTAAGTTAATAATTGTAGTGGATCTATGTTATTAATCTTAGGGAGAACATTCAATCAAACTAAACATATATTGCAGACAATTATGTTTCTTAATTGATCAATTTATCTGGATTTTAGTGCTGCTATTGAATCAAATTACTAGTGCGGACACTATGGTTGTTTGATGGTTAGAGTAAGTTATACGGTGGATCCATTAACGAAGCAGTTTTAAGAAGAGATAAATATTCAGAATATAAATTGATGTGTCGTTTCCATGATCAGTTCTGATTTCTGTAGGTGGATGTTGATTTGCGACCAAGGTTTGCTTTATTCAGTTTTATATAATTTTTGCTTAGTTTGCTTAAGCCTAACCTAGACAACTTTCAACCCTCCAAATTGCACAACATATAGCATGAAAATATAAACTAAATCGTCCTCGTGGGATCGACCCCTTGCTTGCTCTATACTATCTTGTTTGATTTGTTTTAAGCTAGGGTAATTAATTTGTGCGACCATGACATCGCAACATAGCTCAACTGGTTGGGTGGTGGCTTTGCATGTAAGAGGTACAGGATTCGATCCCCTGCACCTCCATGAATCTATGTTTTTTAATTTTTTGTTTATCATTTGCTACTTTTTAACCAATATCTTCTGGCAGGTGTATGTACAGGGTGTTTGGCATTGTGTTTCAAAAGTATTTTTGAAAAAAATTAAAAAAACATTATTTTTATTTTTTATTATAAATTATAAAAAATTAGTGTTTTTAGATCATTTTCATGTGTTGATGTCAAAAATGATTTAAAAAAGAAACATCATTTAATGCATTTGTTAACGAAAAGCACTTTCAAAAGCAACCGCAACAACACTCCCAAACAGGCATTAGGGAGAAGTAGATTTTAATCAATACCAACTTGGGGATATTTTAGCTGTAAAAATAAATAAAATAGCCATAAATTATTATTTAACAAAATTTGTGAAATTGTACAATAACACTAAAAACTAAATGAGGTCGTTCTTTTACTGTAGCAAAATTATTGTACCTCTAAACTCATATTAATATGGATTGTAATAGTAAAATTATTATTTTACCCCTCCATGCATATTGATTTTAGCCTTGGACTCGAGGGTATTTTTGTTTTTCGTGTATCTAGGCACAGTAAAATAACTATAATACCCTCACGTACGACAAAAATCAACAGTTTCCGTATGGGGTATTAAGGATATTGCACATTATTTTTAATATGTATAGATACAAATATACCTTCATATAAGAAAAAATGGAACAGTTACCGCCGGGGTTAGTAAGGTAATTGCACAGTTGTTTTAAAAATATATAAATACGGATATACAATGAGAATAATAATCAAGATAATTCATTAATCGATGTTGTTTTTGTTAAAATTTGCTTTTGCAGCTTTTTTATGTATGATATTTCAGATCTAATATCACGTTAATAAAAAAACATATGAAGCTACACCTAGACAAAACAGATGGAAAGATTAGGTTAAATTATCTACAAATAAAAAATATATGAATAACTTGCCCTATGATTTACCGCAGACAAAACCAAATTTTTTAACATTTCAAAAAATATGAATGGTTCTTGATTTTTTTAAAATGTTATACATCTAAGCGAAATAAACAGTCTACAAGACTTTCAGTTATTTACTTTTTTAATATATTCATTTTATTATAAATAATGCATTTAAAATAGTGAAAAGGATTATTTTCAAGGTTTTTTCTCTTAAAATTAATTATATATTATGATATTTATTTAATATTAACGCCTTAAAAAATATAACAAATAACTAACATCAGAAGATTCACTATACATGCATAAAAGAGGGTTTCACTTTCATTTCACACTACCAAAGTTGAACTTACTCTGTTTTTTAACCGAAACTGCATTTAATACAAGGATAAATTACAATAAAAATTAAAAGTCAAAACTAAGAGTATAGATACATAAATACAAACAAATTATTTAGAATTATACCAAAATTACTTAAAAAAATAGAGGAATTGAAACGAAATAAAGAAATAAAGAATAATAACCAAAATACAAAACAAAAAATTACATATGTTGAAACGAGGCAAAAAAAAAAATTCTCGTTGCGGCGGAGTGTAAGTCAAATGTCTCGTATATTTGCCTTAAAATATATAAAAATTAATATTTATTTTTTTTGGGTTTTTTTTTTCAAGTCAAATATTTTTTTAAAGCTAATAATATTTATTTTTGTTTTGTCATTTATTTTTTTTTGCTTACTATTTTGTTATAATTTTTAGTTTTTTATTCTTCGAGGTAATCTTTTTTTTTCATTATTTATGCAATAATAATAATAATAATAATTTTATATGTTTTTTTTTTCAAATGATTTTTTTAAGGCTAATAATTTTTGTTTTGTTTTTTCATTTCTTTTATTTCAATTAAAACACGCACAATAATCAATCAGTTTGCTACATCAAAAAAACCTAGCGCAGCATGCGGGCAAGGAAACATGTTATTTTCTAAATATTTTCTCTATTTTTTCACTGATATATGTCTCTCGTTTCATCTTTTCCATCTTGTTCTCTTAGCAAAATAATTCAGACCTCGAACTACAAACATCTTTCAATTTTACATGTCTCTTTAGTTTATCAACACTTTGATTCTTTTCTATCAGGCAGCAGCTTTCTGGTTTTGGTTCAAGCAAGTCGGCCCTTTAACTTTCTTTGCTGTAATCCGCTTTCTTGATTAAAGCCATACTCAGTCCTCTTTCCATAAGACCTATATGCGTTCTCCTGCTTAATTAACAACACAACAGAAAATTAGAAAACAAATGGTTCAAAAACTAACACATGCTATGGCTCAATTAGGAGAATGAACACTAGAAGTAATACTTTGTATTAAATGATTGTGGGTGATGAGATTGAATTTCTCAAGTTTCATGAAATGTATATTTTTCTCTTAGCATCAAAAGGTCCCTTAATTTGTCCTCCTTATTCCTACAAATGTTGCCATATTTTGTCTTCCAGCCTAGCACCTTAAACCCAAATAACCGAGTTTAAACAAGTTTATAATACATCAACTTTTGGTCTCTATTTGATGAGTTAATATTGACCAAACTGAGAAGAATTTGACATCCTTGCCTGTGATGTTGACAGAGGATGTGAAAGGGGACTGCGACTAGGACCTCTGCTGCTGTCTCCACGGCTCTGGTGATTATCTTTTCTTCTTTGCTGCACCGTGTTCATTCCAAGGTCTCTCAGCCGGTTTAGCTCTGGCACTATAACTGTGGCAAGACTTGGTCTGTCTTTCTTCCTTAGTTCAACACACTTCAATGCCAGTACAGCAAATCTTAACGCCTCTTCCATAGGCCAGTCTGATACTGTTTGGTCAAGCATGTCTGCAAATTTTCCTCTTTCAATTGCCCTCCCCACCTGATGAGCAAGACCCATCGGAGGCTTGGCCGTGATGATTTGGAGCAACATTACTCCCAACGAGTATATGTCTGATCTTGTAGTTAACATTCCTGTTTGCTGATACTCGGGATCTATATAACAAAACGTTCCCGCGGCAGAGGTCATGTGGTACTGTGTGACACTATCAGCTACAGATAGAGGGACTAACCGGGCGAGGCCAACATCACTAATTTTGCTCACATAGTTGCGGTCTAAGAGAATGTTTGCCGGTTTAAGATCCCGATGGACGAGTGGCTCTGGCTTTGCTTGGTGTAGGAACAGAAGTGCGGTCACAATCTCAGCAGCTATTTTGAATCGTATGTCCCATGGAATTGGAGGGGTGTTGTGTTTTTGAAGCAGCCTGTCCTCCAAGCTTCCGTTGTCCATGTATTCATATGCCAGGACTCCATACTCAGGGCAGGCACCGAGAAGAAGGACCATGTGTGGGTGTCTGATGCAGCTGAGAACCTCAACCTATGAAATATCATATTGCTAAGAATGCCAAAATAGTCATGAATTTATTCAACTTCAAATTTGAACAGTTGTTAGACTTCTAACCATGGTTAATGGTTTTAGGGGGGAAACATGCTCACTATTTAAAGATCCCATGTACAATCCTGACCAGATTATTACCTCCTGTTGGAACTGCTTCTTTCCTTGAGCAGCATCAGGTTTTAAAGCCTTGATTGCAACCGGGGTATGATCAAGTTTGCCCTTGTACACAGGTCCATATCCTCCTTCGCCAATTTTATTTGACGGTGAGAATTTATCCGTTGCTTCTTCAATCTCTTCGATTGTGTATCTCCTGTACCGCACATCATTATGTGCCAATGCATTTATAGCTCGATTCTTCTCCTCTGTCTCTCGCTTAGCTTTATTCTCTGCTTGTTTTCTTTTTTGTGCTTCCAACCCTGCTAGTTTCTTTGATTTCTCAGCTGCTTCAATGGCAACTTTGCACTTAGCCTTCTCCAACTCTGCCATGGCAAGGGCTGCCTCTCCTGCGAGCTTGGCCTCCTCAAATTTACGAGCCTTATCAATCTTCCATTGATTAAGTTCACTAGCCTGGATTCAGAGCACTCAGAATTAAACCATTTGAGCCAATTCAAAAGACATACCATTTGTTAATGGTGCATTTAGTTTTCATGCCTCGTATCATTTTCTTTATAATCTCTCAATTAAATTGTTTTCACGTTTTCAGTAGCCAACTGAATCTAAAAACTGCTCTATTTTCGAAGACAGTATCAAGAGCAATGATAGCCAAGTTCATTCGAGCTTTTGGCGCATCAAAAGATGGTATAAACTACCTTCTGTTTGGCTGAAAGTGCTTCTTTGCAAGCTGTGCTGTACATTTCCATGGTCTGCTTCAACTCAAGTCTCAGCCTTCTCATCTCATCTTCTAAATGGTCCTGCAATGCATAATCCAACGTTACTATGATTATTGATATCCGTTTTTGATAATGCAATAATTCTATTTGCATGTACAAAAAGTTCAACCTAAAGAAACCTACTGGGATCAACTGAATACCACTTTTCACTTACCGCATTTGACTCGTTCAGATTAGAGGCTGAAGCAACAGAGAAATCTGAACTTTGGGCTGAGCTGTCCATGAATGATGCTACGAATAACCCCGAAAATTCAGATCCATCGGTTGTAGAAACACGGGAGGTTGACGGTCTTCTGCAGGGCGAGGGAAGATAAGTGCTCTCCATAGAGAAATTAGAGATAGAATTTCTGCCTCTCACATGCTGTGATCCACTCACGGGATCATTGACCTTGTCCAAAGGAAATCCACCTGCTTCTGCATTTCTCCACCCGCCTTTCTCAGACTGTTCCCTAGTTTAAGGGGGGGAAAGAGAAGCATTAAAGCAGCATTCATTAGCAAGAAAGGAAATGTGTAGCGAAGTCTTACCTAACTCCATCCAAATCTAGTTCAGCATTATCCTGTAGACTTTGAGATGGAATTACTGGCATAGATGATGTCTTCTGTGAGACATTATACGTAGGCGTCCGATGTGCTTTTTGGGTTGATAGGATCTTTCCCTTGAGGATTACATAAACAGAACAAAAATCTGGGGCAATTTTCATAAAGCTAGTTGGCACATCTTGGTTTCTGAATTTCCTGGGAACCAATAAATAACATGGGATAGCTTAGTACTGGACATGAATTTTAATTTCTCAACAACTGTCTATAAACCAAAGATTTTTCTAGGTTCAATATTCTGAGAGAGAGACCTTGTAAGAACATTTCTTCCTGATGCACCAAAAACAATATTTCCAATTAAATTGACGTTTATGTAGTCCGCAACTGCCCGAGCAACATCTATGTCATCAAGCACAACCTCCTTCAAACGAACCTGAATTTGGAATGCAATATGGTGTTATGATTTCCATTATAATGTAGTTATCTTATCCATACAATGCCGGATTCTAAATGTATGGCATGAACTTTACTTACCCCTTTACGGGCGCAATATCCACGGTAGGGAGTGAAAAGCTGATGCGCCTCATCAGCATCATCCCCATCCGGACCATTAAGAACTTCTGCATGAATCTCAACAAATAAAACAAAATATTCAGAGAAAAACAACACCAAAGAACTGCACTCATTTCTAAAATGAGAAATGAAAGAGGGTGCCTACGATATTGATGGTTTTTATGCTTGACATGAATTAGGACAAGAACCGAGTTATTGCTTGCGAGATTGTCAACAGCCCAGCGTACAGCATGCTGGCTGTTCTTATCTTTGTCGATGGCTACCGAAGTGGCGTTGAAGAGGGAATCAGCAGTAGCATTGGAAGCCATATATGAATGTTGATGCCACTCGAAGTAGATATTATATAATATAATAATTAAGAAAAATATATCGGAGTCAGGATCTTCAATACCACCGCTGGTTAAGTCTGGCTAAAGAAGAATAAAACAGAAATGAGATTGAAGGAAGGAAGAAACTAATCCTTAAATTCTTGTCTTTAGTTTCCTGTCTAAGTGGAATTGAAACCCCATTAAACCTGTCAAACAGACGAGGGGCAACAAACTTTAAGTTTTTTTCCTGTTTTGGGCAATTTTGACCAGGACTTTTGTTAGACAACTAGGTTGAGACTTGAGATAAATCTACTTATGCTTCGAATAGTAAATACTTTGTCGGGCTATGTTGGAAACATGACTTACTGGTCAAACAAAAGGCACTTTTCTTAATTTTATTTAGACGGAAATTAATTAAAACAATTAGATACTTCATAGCCATTAGATTCGGTGATTTCTTTTTAAAAAACTAGCACAGTAAAATTAATTTTCTTGCTAGAATAGAGCATAATTTTAAAAACAATTATTACAGCAGTATAATTTAAAATTATCATATTTATTAAATATTGTTATTCTCAAACATGATAATCATCCTCTACTATTTCAAAATATTAACAACTTAACATGTCATATTTCTACAGTGCGACATGTCGTCCTTTTTTCTCAGCTCACAAAACAAGAATGCACAACCTTTCTCTCTACAAACCAACGCCCACGACACCTCTCACTGAAAACTCATAAATCACTTGTTTTTTTATCCTTAAAACAACCAAAACTTGTATTCATCTTAGTCTACTAGTCTCAGATTAGATTATTATTTATTGTTTAGATCAGATTTAGGTTTTTTTTTAGTTACAATTAGAAGTGATTTGATTTAGTTAAGCATGGAAATAACATCAATTAGGTTGAGTTCAATTAGGTTGAATTATATGCTTCATTGAGTTTTGGATAAGTTATTGAATTTACGATTTTTTTTTTAATTTCATTGAAATTTTGAGAATTTGTTTAAATTGATTTGAATTTGCTAATGAGTTTAGGCATTTAGGGTTGATTTCATGCAATTTAGATTAAATTATATCCAACTGATCATAATCAATCTTTTTTACAAAATGTATTATAATATTTTTATGTTAAGTCATTCGATAATACTATTTTTCCTGATATAAATAGTAGCATTACTTACAATGATTGAAGTAATGTGTTGTTAAATGTAAAGTTAGACATGTCATATATAGAAATAAAAAAATCTATATGTTGGGTGAAATTATAATGATATTGAAGTTGATATAACTTATAAGTGTCGAGTTGAGGAACATAAGTATTATCCTGTACCAATTATGTATGATGATAGTTTTAAGATAATTATGAATTTTTTTATTCAAAATAGATTAAACATGATGATATTGCATGTGGGTATTCAACCAATTCATTTGGTTGAACTAACTTATGGTCATATAGATATAAGATCATCATAATTTATTGTTTCTTCAAGGTTAGGTAGTAGAGGGCAAAACACTTAAGGTTTGTCAAATGATTTCCTATAAAAAAATAAATGATGATACAATATTTGACAATTAATTTGTTGATCAGTATAGATATGATTATTCTAACAGTAGTGATAGTAAATATGATGAAATATTGTATTTAAATATGATAATTGATGTTGATGATGAAATAATATCTTCTGTTCCTAGATTTAGAGATGCTAATAGGTCTACATTTATTGTTTACCATAATTTGGCACTTAGTCATACACATTTACATGAGACTTTGATTTGGAGGTTGGAGCTACAACACTATGTGGAGCTAGAGGACATGGTTCACATGGCTATGAAGGTGGAGAGACAACTTAGGAAGGGACATGTTCGGCTAGCGTTTAATTCGGGTTCTTCATCATCTTGGAAGACAAATCTAAAGAGAGAGGATAATGTTCGCCTAAGATCCTTTGTTCCTTGTAGAGTTGAACCACCAAAGGCAAACGTTAATGTCTCTACTAGTGCCAAAGATAAATTTGAAACTCATCCTAAACATACTTGTGATGTTAAATGTTTGAGGTGTTAGGGACATGTACATTATGCTTCAAAGTGTCCAAACAAAAGAATCACGATGATTAGAGATAATGGTGATATGAAATCTGAAAGTGATAGATTTGATTGTGAAGGCATGCCACCATTGGAGGATAGTGATGGGGATGAGTTAGCATTATCGGTTAAGGAGACGCACACTTCGGGTTGAGATCAAGGAAGATGAAACTAATCAACAAAGGGAGAACATCTTCCATACGCATTGTTATGTACAAAACAAGGTATGTGGTTTAATTATAGATTGTAGAAGTTGTGTTAATGTTTATAATACCACCCTTGTTAGTAAACTGAATTTGTGTAGTATTAAGCATGCTAAACCATATAGATTGCAATGGTTCAATGACAATGGTGAAGTGAAAGTTACTAAACATGTTATGGTTCCATTTTCGATTGGAAAATATGTCGATAAAGTTTTGTGCGACGTGGTACCAAAACAAGCAAGTCACATCTTGTGGGGGAGACCATGGCAATATGAAAGGAAGACAATTCATGATCGAGTTAAAAATAGATATACCATTGTAAAAGATAATAAAATCATCACTCTTGTACATCTTACATACAAACAGGTGTATGATAATCAAATAAAATTAAAAGTGAACATGAGACGATAAGAAGAGAATCAAGATGAGAAACAAGCGGAGAGAAATCCATGAAAAGATTGTCCAGTCATTTCATAATGGGTTGTTGAATGGTAGGCTTATTATGCATATTTGACAAAAGTCCATAAAATTGATCTTGAAGTGATTGTCCTTCAATTTTCTACTAAATATTTCAATCCTTTTCAACCACTGGAGAGTTTTTACCATTAATGTAAGTCAAGTGATGGAAAAGTTTCTTACATGAAGTGAAGTTTTGCAGGTAACCTCTTGATTTTATGGGTAAACTCTGGTGAAATCACATGACGTGGACATCTGCAGCCTTAAAATGATCATTTAGTCGGGAAGTACGATGTGAAAATCAAAATATGAAACACACTCGGATTTTTTAGCAAGGTTTGGAGTCATTTACTACTAATATTAAAGCAATGTAATCACAAACAAGCACATGAAAGAAAACAGCGGGATTAGCTTGTATGCTCCGTAAAGCCTTCAGAGTGCTAAACTGCTAATGTTTCCGCCTCTCTTAAATAGGAAGGAAGGAATGAATATGATTTAAATTATCTTAATGCTTGCAGATCTCAAAGGAAGTATGTCACAACAACGACCATCCATTGATTCTATATTTAGTACAGGATCTTACCTCTTGCCCCTGTTTTAGGACTCGTTCTCCATGACTGTTGTCTTTTTTCTACTAATAGTATCTTAAGGTGATTCCGGGGCAGACTACACTACCAAACAGCCAGCCGAGGAACAGAGGTGGAAATGATGCATCATCAGGTGATCCAATATTACCATAACAAGAAAATATGGAAGCCATTAATGTTTATGTCAGATATGCCTCCTTCAAGTTAAGTCTTCCTCTAATATCTGGATCTCTCATGGGTTGGCTGCCACAACTTGCAACGCTCTGCTGATTTGTACAGCAGAAATTGAGAAACTTATAAAGTGCACTGGTGGGTTAACTGGGAGGACACGTGAAGTTATTGCCAATAAAGGCTCAATAGCTGGTTTAATGAATATTGAGTTCGTGTGTAAGCTTTCATGCAAAAAACGAATGCAAGCAGTGAAGAAAGTGATTGAGAAGCAACACTGTAAAATTATGGCGGCTGTTTTGCATCAATATATGTAATAGAGTTTTTTGAAGGTTCCAAATTAGCAACTTGAAAGCCCTTCTTGTTGTGGCTTATGCGTTTTATTATTTTCCTACTCTACTACTGGTCACAAAATTGGAAGGCAAGTAGAGTATACCACTCTTGTCATTGTGGGCATAACATCCACTAGACGAACTCTCATTGCGCCTGTAAGGAAGCTGATGGGATAAAACAAAAAGTCTTCGCCTAAGCGGGCAACTCTTATCTCTTAAGTTGTGACCCTTAGTCTAGATTGTTAAGTTGTGAGCCTTTGGCCCGACAGCAAACAACATACAACCCCTAGCTCAAGCTCTCGACCTAACCCTAACTAACCTGGACCAAATATCAATCTCACACAAATTTCCAAGAAGCTCAAGGTTAGCACACGTGACAAGTCACTGTCACGACCTCCAGGAGGTCAGTGTAACCCCTAGCTGCCTCTCATTAATTACCACCAATGGTAAATAGTTCTTACGAGCAAATTTTCCCGCGTGCTGTGCTGAGATTTTTCTCTATGTAATTTTTATTTTATTTTATAAGTGTTGTAATTTATTATTTTTATATTTAATTAATAAAATTATAATTGATAAAATTTGTTAGAAACATGTTTTTTTCCTATCTAAGAGTGATTGAATGTTGCTACTGTTAAAACTGTTTTGATAATTATTTAATCGATAGATTGTACAATTGGAATCGAAAATATTTTGTGATTGTTGTATATGTTTTATTTGTTTCATGAATTATTTCATTAGCAAATAATAAAATTACAATTGTTGAATTGTAGCACAAATAAGTGATTTGTTTTATGCAGCAAATAATTTGATTGATGATTTTGTTTTAACTACTTTGGTAATAATTTAATTGGTAGATAGCAAAACTGTAATTGATCAAAATGACTAAAGATATATTATTTGTTGTCTGCAACATACTAATTGTTTGTTGGGCATGTTTTAACTATTTGCCGAATAATTTATTTGACAGATAGCAAAAATACAAATAGCAATCTCCCATAAATATCAATCTTGCACAAATTTCCAAGAAGCTCAAGGTTAACACACGTGACAAGTCAGTGTCACAACCTCCAGGAGGTCAGTGCAACCCCTAGCTGCCTCTCATTATTTACCACCAATGGTAAATAGGATGTATGCCTTATTAGTATGTGTCAACCTTTTTCACTAATCACTTACAAGTCAACCTTTCCAACCAATAATTGCGATCGCTAACCTTCTAGCTCAAAGCCAACACTGCTTTACTTATAGGGTGTAGATAATTTTTTTCTCATCATTAATTACTCTGCACGGTATTTTTGTAATTTCATGTTTCAAAAGATATTTTTATGCGTCCAATGTGTACAAATACATCATGGCACCAGGTAACATATAGAATAATAAGACCATATAACAAAATAATACATGATTATAACAACACACATTCTCTTGTGTTCTCATTCTCATTATTGTATATTATTTTGCTTTTATAATTTGACTTAAGCATCAACTAGTATCTTATATGGATAAGGAATGACAAAACCTAAACACCTTAACCAAGAAGTAGTCATGAGAAGCCCAAATCTAATTTAAAGTTTTGATGACTTTATTATTGACATGGTTGTTTGTAAGGGTAAAAAAATAAAAATAAAAGATAGTTCATTCTTATTTCACACCTCACTCAAAAGATCTTTCCATGATTGACAACTTAAAAACACTAGGATATAAAAGGGTAACTGACCTCTGTTAGAGAATAATATAAATCATATTCTGAGGCCTCACCTATAAGCTTAAGCTTTTAGGTGAGATGGTTCCTTAACATGGTATCAGAGCCTTGTTGACCCAACGGTCACGAGTTCGAATCTCACCACCCTCATTCTATTTGATAAAAATCAAGCACAAGGTAGAATGAGCCTGTGTGCAAGTTTCAAGCTCAAAGAGCTTTCACTTGAGAGGGTGTGTTAGAGAATAATATAAATCATATTCTAAGGCCTCACCTATAAGCTTAAGTTTTTAGGTGAGATGGTTCCTTAACAACCTCCCCACCATAGGTACATCAACTCCTCCAAATCAACAATAATTTTCTCATTAAGTAAAAATTGTTTATTGATATTCTACACAACAACTAGCTTCCACTACATGCATCACTAAGATCATATACACCACCTAATTTTTTAAAGGAACATAGTAAAATGACGTGCAAGTAGACAAGAGAAGACTTGTACTTTAACCCTTCAAATGAGATGTCCCACCATGAAGAACACTCTCAAACCAGATGCATAAAATGTGCACTCCAAAGATAAAGCAAAACCTCAATAAGTCTTAACCTAAGAGTTATTACCTCATCAAACTCCCTTAGATTTTCACTTACATATTCATAAAAAAGATTTTCCTTTTGTCAACACAAAATGAGATCAATAATTACACAAGCTTCTAAGAAAGGATATCGCCCCCACCAAGTGGAAGATTTTCTATTTTGTCATCATGATTGACTTATGTTTCCAAAGATCAGGACCATACCTCTAAATACTATAAGCATTTAGGTGTTGTTTGTCATCAAGGAAAAAGAATTTGTGTGATATCCCTCTTTTATAAAAGCAATATCAACAAAAGAAATCTCAATAAGTTTTTTTTTCTCACCACAACAATGTTCATAGCACCAAAGACTTTTATGCCCTAACAAAAGATAGAAAGATTGATCGTCAAGAGTTACCTTCAATAATTTGTATGGAAAAAATGCAACTCGAATAAAAAAAAATGAGGTGTGTGCATCCTACAATGTGTTGTCCAAGATTAAATCTTTTGTATGTATTTTATCTTCACTTAGGTAAGAGAATCTTTTTAACTTTTCAATGAAAATCAATATTGTCTCTCCAAGCAAAATCTTTATATATTCTCCTTAGTGATATTGCTTGTCTTTAAATCTCCAAAACATAATCTTCATGTCTCCAAGCAAAATCTTCATATCTTTGATAAAATCTTCATGAATCAAAATCTTCATGTTTTTGATAAAATATTCATATGTCTAAATAAAATCTTTATATATCCAATGAAATCTTCATATCATTAAACAAAACCTCACGTCACGAAATAATGAGCTCTCTAAACATTTATCATGACAAATTATTCTTTGATCCTCCATTGTCATTGACACAATTCTTAAAAATGAAAAAACCTTCTTGATTATAAAGTAATCTTAGAGTGATTCCCTATAATTAATGAGAATAAAATCACAAGTCTTTTAAATTGCACACAATTTCAATTATTAGGAATGCAAGTGATGGGCTAGTATAAAAAAAAGACAATCTTGTCATGATTTTATCCCATTAAGCTTATTTCAAAAAGGGAGCTTGGCTATCCATTTGTATAACCCTAACTACTATGTCAACATGTTGGCTAATAGGTCTTAGCATAAATAGTTTGTAGACAACCTTTGTCTGTTAAGTTATGGACCTTGACCCAAAACCAAACATCAAATAACCACTATTTAGGCCTATACACAACCCATAACTATCTTGAGATCAAATTCCAATCATAATTAAATTCTCAATGAGCTCAATATTGATAGACATAATAATGCAATGTTACAACCTCAAAGAGATCAATGTGGACTTAACATCTTGTCCACTAACTACCATCAATGGTAAGTACAATGCCTTGTCAGTTTGACATCAAACTTTCTCTCTAATCACTTATGGGCCTCGCCTTTTTTCCCACCAATGGTTAATGTTGCAATTGCGCACATTAATTATCTTAACTTAAAACACACAGGATAGTATAAAGCAAGCAAGAGATTGATTCCACAAGAAAGGTTAGTTCAAGATTTTAGGCAATTAGGGGATTTGGTTGGTGATTATCTAGATTATAGTAGAATTAAACAATCAAGCATAACTAAATCAAATTAAAATTTATCAAGAAAACAAACCTTGGACGTAAGGAAACATCCACTTATAAAAATCATAGTCGATCAATGAAATCAAACTTCAATTTATATTCTAAATTTTTATATTTTCTTAATATTAGCTAGTTAACAAATCCGTTGTATAACTAAATCTAACAAACAAACAATCATAGTGTCTACACTAATAATTTAGTTCAATGATAGCCTTAAGAACTAGATAAATTGATTAATTTATACAATAGAGCTATCCACAATTCATGTTGATCTATTTGAATGTTCTCTCTAAGATTAAAAAATAAATCCACAATAATTATTATGCTCAATTGTTTTATAATTTTATATACCACAACTCTGGTTTTGATACCAGATTGTTCATAATAATAACTTAGAGATTGCTCTGGTTATCAAGATAAACAATAATAGGAAATATGCATAGGAAAACAAAAATATTTATTTATCATATAAAATTAAAATAAATGGAAGAATAAATCTCATAGTTCTTGAAATCTAAAGGTTTTTATGTCCTTGAACCAAGAAAAATTGTTTAGTCTTGCATATCTATTGAACAAATACTCAAAATAATATAAGAATGTTTGAATTCAGGTTTGTAGGAGAGAGTATTTGGTGGGTACAACTATTGAATAATATGGTTATATCAGTTATGGCACCTCACCTTTAGGTACGATGCCTCACAACTCTACATGTGTGCTTTGAATTTTTTTTTCCTTATTAATACTTTACATGGTATGTCTGAAGGGTCTCTTTATTCATTTAATATGCATTATAATCAATTGGTTAGTTACACGTGATATTAATTTGTTCATATAAATACATATTTATTATTAGTAAATGCTTAATTTATCTTTAGTATTCCTTTGATATTCATATAATATTATATTAATGAATCTAGAATAAAGATAAAGTCCATTGGATAAAAATATTTTGCAAAGAAAATTATAAAGTTGTTATAGTTATAGGATTCCTATTGCATTAAAGCATTGTTTCTAAAATGTTCCTAGTCAATTATTTCATAAATTATGGATGCATATTAAAGTCATAGAGATTGGTACATATTATGTTAGTATTTGTCTCATAAGCTAAGATATAAGAGATGCATTGAACTAATATGTTGGTTCTTGTCATAAGACATGTACACTAAATTGACCCTCATAAAAATTCCATATGGATATATCACACGTGTTTATGAAAAACCTTACATGATGATTGTGTAATTGATCCTTAGACTTGAGATCACTAAGATATATTATACAAGAGTGTTATGTTTTGATCTTGTTACCTATTATTTTGGTAAAGGTAATGAATGGGTAAGCATTGGATATAATATAAACTATATGAAGGTATGTGAGTGATCAATAAAGGATTCATCATCCTAAATGAATAAGAAAAAATGATCCTCATATTTTCATATAGTACTCAATGTTAAATCCTTGCACAAGTTGAAATGAGATTTAAAAAGCATTTCAAATATTATTCGACGGATCAATTACTATAATGTTATGAACAAATATGGTTTGATATAGTAAACACATTTCATGCTAAAATATCTAAATCAAAACATTATTGATTAAGGGATAATATACATTGAGAAACTCGTTATTAAAAGGTAAGTTAAACCATTTATGACTCTCTTAATATTTAAAAGAACATGATATGTTTGTTATATGGTGTTGTTCCAATGTCGTGGTCACACAAATTAATTTCCTTAGCTTTTAAAACAAAACACATAAGATAGTATAGAGCACGAAAGGGGTCGATCCCACAAGGAAATTTTAGTTCAAATTTTTGTGCTATATGTTATGCAATTGGGGGGATTTGGTTTATGATTATCTAAATTATCTAAATTATAGGTGCAACTAAATAATGAATTAAAACCAAAACTTATCAAGAAAAAAATAATTGGTTGCAAGTAACATCCACCTATAGAAATTAGAATCGATCCTTGAAACGAAACTTCAATTCATATTCTGAATTTTTATCCTTCCTTAACATTGGTTAATTAACGATTCTATCGTATAACTAACCCTAACCAACAAACAATCACAATGTCCACATTAATGATTTAGTTCAATGGCAGCATTAAGAACTAAATAAATTCATTAATTTTAACACAACCAAGCTGTTTGCAGCTTGTAATTTCTTTGTTTAAGTGTTCTCCCTAAGGTTATTAACATATTTCTGCCACAATTATTAAGCTTAGTTTCTTCACAAGTCTAGATCTCACAACTCCGGTTTTGACATCTAACTTAGTAATAAATTGTTCATAATAATAGTTTAGAGTCTGCTCAAACAATTAAAATAAACAATCACAGGTAATTTTCATAGGAAAACAAGTATACTCATTCATAATACAAACCGAAAATAAGGGAAGAATAAATCTCACAGTTCTTAAAATCCAAAGGTTTTTGTGTTCTTGCAACCAAGAAGATGAAGTTAGCCTTGTATATCTATGGAACAACTACTCCAAAAAAAGGAAGAATGCATGATTTCGGGTTTGGAGGAAGAAGATTTTTGCTTCCTCTCTTCTACCGGTTACCTCCCTCTTTTTGTTGGCTCCTCCCTCTTAATGTCTTTCTTTTTATATCCCATAGGAAACCCTAGTCTTTATTTTACAAAATAGTCCTCTCTTAAGTTGACAGTTTACATTTAAGTACTTCAATAACTATTTTCCTAAAAAAAGAGAAATAACCTTGCATTAAATCTTCAAGCTTTGACTTAGACGAGCTAAATTGCTGAAATGAAAACTTATATGTCGGTTTAGATGCTTCGGTTTTTCACAAAATCTGTTTGTTGGAAGAATTTAGTTGTTATCTTTTAAAATTCATATCTGCATCATATGACATCTCTTTTTTTTCTGAAATATAGAGAGTTTTTGCATTAGAAATCCAATAAAATTGAGTTTGCATCAATTGGTCTTCTATATCTTGATATATTAAAATCAGAATGTCCAAAGGTCAACACTGGTAGATTTTGAGATTTGATTTTGAAGGCTGATATTTCAATGCTATTTCTTTTTTTATTTTTCTTTTATTAGATTTCCAGAAATTTTTGGATGTTAGCTTTCTAATGCAACTGTAATCACTTTATTTCAACTTCTCGAGTAAGCTCAACACAAAACATCGACTGAAGGTCAAATCTATCAATTACCACCAATTACCTCCTTTCTGCATCTTTCATCCAAAAATACCTTCAAAACATAAAACAAAGAATATCAAGGCAGTTTATTCACAAAACATAGGCAAAACACTAGGTAAATATGGGTGAAAACATCAAAAAATATAGGTGCATCAAATACCGCCACACTTAGCTCTTTCTCGTCCTCAAGGAAGGATTAGAAAAAAAATCAAATTGAAAATAATCATGACCAATCTCTTAATCTCCCATCAATATCCAAGAATACAAGTATTATAAATAAGAATACAATCAAGAAGGATAAAGAACATAAATATTCATGAATTTGTTTACATGCAAACTTCAAAAATCAATTACTTGTCGAGATTTAAATGAAATCTAAGTCATGCCAAAATGATAGGTCCTCTCATTGATAAAAACTCCAACACTCATGTGTTTAGGGCTTATATGTTTACATCTCTCAAATTCAATCAATGAATATATTCTACCATAAGCTTGCTCTTCAATCTCATCACCATTACTAACATATTACAAACAATATATGAATCAAAAGGTCTTATTTTCTGGTTGTAATGGGGCTAAGGTTAAGGTGAGGTAAAAGAGAGTAAAAGAAAAGGTTCAAACCACAGAAAGTAGAGTATTCTGAAAAATGATATTTCAAACAAGATATTCCATTAAAGCACATCAATTTTCAATCTCTAAGCACTAATGCTTAGCTTCTTTTGATTTCAATCTCTTTTCTATTTTTTTTCACCTTTGGCAACTTTTCCCATCTTTTCATCAAGCATCACTTCGTCTTTGTTTTCACATAATTTCCAACCAAACTCCATGAGATGTCACAAGTATATGTTCTACTAATCCTTGGCCAAGGGAAAAGAGGAAAACATATAAAATAAAGTTAACATGACATATTTTCAGAGTTAATACTAAACCAATTAAATATTAAAACTTGCATGCACACTCATTCATTTGATTTATATATTCATCTATCTCATTTAATTCTCATACATAATACTCATATTCTCATAAACCAATGGAAGTTCAAACAATCAAACATAGATTTTTTTTAAGGGAATAACAAAGAAAACCAAACTAACATACTAACCCCCCCCCCCCCCCCCCACACACACACACACACTCTTAAAACACAACATAGTCCTCAATGTTAAAATAAAAGAAAAGGAATATAGGAGAATGAAAAAAATGAAATAAAATTTGAGAAATAAAAGATAAGGGAAAAAGAAAGCAAATCTGAATTTTTTTTTGTTGGGCTGGGTTGTCTCATAGTAAGAGCTTTTTTTGTGTGTCATTGGCTCGACATGTGGCATGCTTATTCTTCATAGATTGGTGCAGCTAACTCCACAAAAGCGATGAGTTATGTCATCCAACTTTCACAGAAAGGTTTCATGCGATGCCCATTGACCTTTAGTACTTTATTGGTTTCTAAACTTGTAGTTTCAATTTCAACTGCACCATAAGGAAAAACATTAGAAACAACAAAGGTTCCAATCCAACGAGTACGCAACTTTCCAGGAAAAAGTTTCAAACGCGAATGATAATGAAGGACTTTGTCTTCAACATGAAACTCTTTTCTTGTAATCATTTGGTCATGAAGACTCTTAGTCTTGTCTTTGCAAATCCTTGCATTCTAATAAGCATCATTTTTAATCTCTTCCAACTCTTGCAATTGCAACTTTCTTGCAATCCCAGCAGTATCATAATCCATGTTACATTTTTTAATAGCCCAAAAAGCTTTGTGTTCAAGTTCCAGTGGTAGATGACATGCTTTCCCGTAAATCATCCTAAAAGGTGACATTTCTATTGTTGATTTGTAAGCAACCCAAGTTGCAGACTCCAATCTCACCAGTTGGGTTGTACTATCTTCTCCAAATGGACTTGATTTCTTAATTTGAAATTTCAGCTTGGTAATTCATTTAAGGATGGTATGTTGTAGGTATGATGAGTCACATGTTATTTGTGTAACAATGCTTCCATTGAATGATTATAAAAATGAGTGTCACAATCTCTAATGATAGCATTAGGGATTCCAAACCTGTCAGATATGTGAGTCTTGACAAAATCTATAACAACTTTAGCATCATTAGTTTGTGTGGCTTTTGCTTAAATCTATTTGGACACATAATCAACAACGAAAAACATATAAAGATTGCCAAAAGAAGAATGAAATGGCCCATAAAATCAATACCCCAAACATCAAATAATTCACTTACAAGAATATTCGTTAAAGGACATTTGATTCTTATGAGTGATGATACCTATTCTTTGACATTTTTCAAATGATATGCATCCTTAAAAATAGAAGGCCAATAAAAACCACTTTCAAGTACCTTGTACCTTATGGGCCATTCTTTTTGCTTTAAAATGTCCACCACAAGAATGAGAATGACAAAAATTGAGAATGGAATGAAATTCATCTTATGGTACACATCTCCTAACTATTTGATCCACAAAAAATTTCCACAAATGAGGAGTATCCCAAAAATAATATTTATCATCAGCTTGTAACTTGTCTTTTTAGGATGTAGACAAACCTAGAGGGAATTCTTTGGTGACTAAATAGTTCACAAAAATAGCATACCATGGTCTTGTAAAGGAATGTAACACATACAACTGTTAATCAAGAAATGTCTCTCTTATTGTTTCAATTTGTATATCCTTGGTCCTTAGTCGACTCAAGTGATCAGCCACATGGTTTTCGACACCTTTTTTTGTCCTTGATTTCAAGATCAAATTGTCAAAGCAAGATTCACCTAATCAATCTTGGTTTAGACTCTTTTTTCTTCAAAAGATACCTCAACGTTGCATAGTTAGTAAAAACAACTACTTTTGTACCAAGTATATATGACCTGATTTTTTCTAAAGCAAACACCACTGCAAAAAGTTCATTTTCAGTTGTATGGTAATTGCATTGTGCTTCATCTAACATGCGAGAAGCATAGGCTATAACATACAAACTCTTACCAATTCTTTGCCCAATGATAGCCTTACCGCATAGTCACTCGCATCACACATTATCTCAAAAGGCTTATACTAGTTTGGTGGTTGGATGATAGGGGCGGATGTGACATGCCTTTTAAGCTCATCATAGGCATCTTTACATGTTTGATCAAACACAAAATCCACTTCTTTGGCTAATAGTTTGCACAAGGGTGTTGTAATCTTCAAGAAATCTTTGATAAAGTATCAATAGAAACTTGTATGGCCTAGAAAAGAACAAACTTCTGTCACGCATGAGGGGTAAGGTAATGATGAAATAACATCTATTTTAGCTTTATCAACCTCTAATCCACGTGAAGACACAACATGCCTAAGAACTATTTATTGTTCTACCATAAAATAACACTTTTTATAGTTCAAGACAAGCTTAGTTTCAATGCACCTTTTCAATATTAAAGATAATTTGTCTAGACATTTATCAAAAGAATCACCATACACCGTCAAATCATCCATGAAAACCTCAATTATTCTTTCAACATAAAAAATATTCATCATGCATCTTTGAAAGTTGCAGGTGCATTACAGAGACCAAAGGGCATTCTTCTATATGCATATGTACCGAATGAACATATAAACATAGTCTTTTCTTGATCCTCATGATTAAAAACAATATGATTGTATCCACTATATCCATCAAGAAAGCAATAAAAAAAACTTACTTGTTAGGCATTCAAGCATTTGGTCTATGGAAATGATCTTTACATGTAGAAAGATTAAGCTTTCTATAATCAACACACATTCTCCATCCACTCGAGATGCGAGTAGGAATTGTGTTTTACCAATGTGATTCCAGTCTTTTTGGGCACCACATGGAATGGCACCACCCATTTACTGGCTTTGATGAGGTAAATGACTGTTGCATGTAATAGTTTCAAAATTTCAGCGTTCACGACCTCCATCATAGACGGGTTCAACCTCCTTTGCATTTCCCTTGTTGGTTTTGTATTATCCTCCAATAATATATGATGCATACACATTGAGGGACTAATGCCCTTGATGTCAGCTAAAATCCATCCAATGGTCGTCTTGTGATCACACAACAATTTCACAAGTTTTTCCTCTTATGCACTTGCCAAACCTTTTGCTATGATAATAGAAAGTGTATTGTTGTCGCCAATGAATACATACTTCAAATTATCAGGAAAAGGTTTCAATTCTAACTCAGGGGCTTGTAAAATATATGGAAAAAGCTTTTTATGTGAGAGTACTAAATCACAAGAATCATGTTCCATATCAAGAATATAAAAGTTACATGGAATTACAAAACTATCAATCTTAAGGACATCTTCTATCACAGCAAGTGGGTAAGCAAAACTATGATCCGCGAGTTGTATTACAATGTTGGTTTTATTAAAAGGCTCCAAACTAAGAAAATCATAAACATGTTTAGGCATAACACTAATGGATTCACCTAAATCGCATAAAGCCCTTTTAAAACTAGCATTGCCAATAACACATGGGATAGTAAACACACCTAGGTCTTTCTGCTTCAAAGGCATATTCTTTTGAACAACAACAAATACGACTTCTCCCATACTTACCATTTCATGACCTTTCAATTTGAAAGCTCTTTTGGTAGTGCACAACTCCTTCAAAAAATTAGCATACTTGGGAATTTGCTTGATAGCATCAATCAAAGAAATGTTGAGTTCCACTTTCTTGAAAACCTCTAAGATCTCTTTTTCTTTCTCGTCTTTCATAGACCTAGAAGAACTCATAGGAAAGGGTGGAATTGTTTTAAAATTGGAATTCAATGAGTGGGGAGTTACCTTTGGAGTGGTTGTTGTTGTCTTAGTTTGTGAAAGAGGATTAGGTTTCTTCTTACTACTCGATTTGGTTTTTATCTCTTCTTCTTCCTCCATCTCAACTTCTTTCGACTTGTTTTCTCCAAGTTCTTTCCCACTTCAAAGCATGATTGCACTAACATTCTCTTTTGGATTCAATTCTTGGGAGGGCAATTTTCCATTCATTTGTGTTTCCAATTTCCCTACACTTGAAGCTATTTGCCCCATTTGCTTCTCCAAGTTATGAATACTTGACCTTGTTTCCTGTTGAAAAGACATGATATTTTACTACAAAGTCATAGTGTTAGAAGCCAAATTTTTCATCATCTCATGAAGATCATCACTGGATGATGACTCGATAACATTGGAGTTGGTGAATGGAGGGGGTTGTAGCTTGATAATTCTGTAGGGGCTGAAATCCATGGGAATGGAATTGTTTGTCTTTATTGCCTTGTTGAACTGGGTTTCCATATCATAAGTTGGGATGATCTCTCCATTCAGGATTGTATATGTTAAAAAAGGGATCATACGTAACTAGGGTTGTCCATTGAATGTTAGATCAACTACATTTGCTTTTTCAATGTAATCTTCTTGCATTGTTGGGCACACATCCAAAGCATGTCCTTGTATTTAGCATATGCTATAAACTTTCACCTGCTATACATTTTCGCAAGCCAAAGAACTCACAAGAGAAGTAGGATCATTAACTTTATTCTCAAGGTTAGAAATACTTACCTCATTCACTCTCATTTGTTTGAGAAGTTTACACGGGTGTCAAACTGTTTCGAGTTGGCTACCATGTTTGATATTAATTGGCGTGCAGCATCAGGTGTCTTATCTACCAATGCCCCTCCACTTGCAGCATCAATGATACTATGGTTAGTAGGCATCGATCCTTCATAGAAATATTGAATGAGCAATTGATCATGTATTTGATGATGAAGGCATTGAATGCACAATAGCTCAAATTCTTCCCAATACCTAACAGTGTCTCTCCATGAGATTGTTTTCATTATTATAGTGTTAATTAAGATTTAGTTTTATATGTGAAATAAATATTAAAAAAAAGGTTATTTTTTTCTCTTATGATTCTTGAAATCAAATGTTTTTTAAAAAGTATGACTACTTTCGAGCTACATCTAGCCAAATTACTTGAATTTGGCCAAAATTTGGTATTATGGCTAGAATCTACCATTGAATTAAAAAAGTTTTAGGTGACTACAATAACCACCAACCTTAGTGCCATCATGTCTTGCGCGTCTGATTGTGTATAGACATAGCGAGTCACTGCTAGTAGAAAGCCACGACAACACCATATTGAGGAAGTGTGAGGGTTGTTGCCATGTGCTCCCACAAGGTGCAATGACAATAGTGCTTCCACTACTGAGGGTTGTGCCGACATGGAAAGCCCATGCCAACCACAACACCAGCTAAAGTAGCAACAAAAAAAGGATAGAATTTATGAGTCTACCTCTCATTATAGGATATTTTTTTATAGATAAAATTATGATTCCATCCCTACAACTTATATATAAATACCTTTAGGTATTTTTAGGCTAAAATAATTGTTTTAGCCTTTTCCATATAAAATAATAATCTTATATTAAAAACCAAATCATAAATCATTGTAGTTAAGGAACTAAGTTTCTTAATTGGAGTAGGAATGAAGTGAATTGTTTAATTAAAATGTTAATTTTTATGATATTCTAATGGGGTTATGATTAATTTAGCTCAATGATTTAATTAAATAATGTTTAGGAAAAAAACAATTATGAAATAATGAGAGTTTTTAAGTTAGAAAAATTATTTTATTAATCCTAAATGTTTTTAGGATATTAATAACAGTTTTAATATGATTAATTTTCTAATTAAATTTTGAAAAAAAATCATGGAAATTCTATTAAATAATTTTTTTGTTTGCAAATTATCAAATTAGATTTGATTGAGTATTTCAAAGTGTTATAAATAATGTTTTATAGTTTCATATAAAGTCAGTCATTATAATTGAAGAATGCAAAGTAATTTATCATGATATTAAAAAAAAATTATGCACGGTGGATGATTATGGACATTAAAATTCAATATGATTGTGTTTTATTTGATGGTTGAATGGTTGTATTTTCTATTAAATATAACATGTGTGTCCTATCTTATCCCTATTTTTCTTCTAAGTTGTAATTTTTTTATCATCTAATTCCCCTCAAATGTAACTCGATGTTTTTTAATTGTTTATTTAAATGTTTTATAATTTATAAATATAAGAATAGAAAGGAAATTATTTTGTAATCCAAGATGAAGAAACAAATGACATGAAGGCTGTAATTGAGGTGCTTGTAAAGGATTTATAAAAATTTGTAGTAGCTATCTAGGATTTAACCATCAAATTTATTGTGATGGCTTGAAAGAATCAACTTAAATATGTCAATCAATTTATTAGAGATCTCATATCTTTCAGTCCTATTCGTCTTATCAAACAATTCTTTGATATGCATATTCATTGTATGAGCATCAATATTCTTATGTTGCATTTGAAGTTCAGGTGATATAATGGATAACATCACACATGCAATTTGTTCATCATTATCAATTGATTTTGATGTTCATTCATAACTTCTTCTTGATCATCCTTAATAGGGATATTTGAAATTGGTTTCATGAACAAAAAACCTTTTTTATTTCTTAAGAATAATTCTCAGATTTTTGTGTCAATCCAAGAAAACTTGGTTTAGTCAATTTATTAGCATTAAATATGTTTAATAAGGAATATTAGTACTTACTTTGATCTACCAAACTATTTATATAAAAAGATAATGAATATTAGTTTTATGCGCATATATATATATATATATATAAATCCAAATTTAGATAAAATCTTTAATCCTATTTGGTCTTCCACTCTTTTCTTGCAAATTAATAACCCTTCCTATTAATTTAGGAAATCTCACTAAGATTTTTCTAGTGAGCTAGAATCTCATTTAATTTATCTAGCCTAGAGTTACTCAATAAATCAAAATAAATTAAATTGGATAGATAACATAGTTTTCTCAATCACATCTTCATATAACTCCTAGATTAGTTTATAATAATATTATGTTACAAACACAAGATGTCTTCATTCAATCCTTGTTAAAGGAATTATGAAGTAGCATTTATATTAAAGTAAAATCCATTAAAAGGGCATGAAGTGACAAAACTATCACTACGCATATGGATGATTGCTTTTCATTCAAGAAATGAAAAAGAAAAAGAAGAGCATTGGATTGGATTAGATGGGTAGAGATGCTTTAATATGCTCTTTTAGATTTGACACCTGTCCAATTCTCTCTCTTCCTAACTTTTTTATTTTATTTTATTTTGTATTTCTAGCTTCTAATTCATCTACACTCTCTTTCTTGCTCTATCAGCTCCAGGATCCCAGATATTGTTAAATAGAATTGAACAAAGTATTGGAAATGTGGTAATTTCTGTTTTTGATATATTTAAAAAATGTGTTCTTTAAAAAATAAATTAAACTAATATTTTTTTAATATTTTAATGGATTAATATTAAAAAATAAAAAATATAAAATTAAATATAATGTATTTTGAATAAAAAAATAGCACAATATTAATCACCATAAAGAATCAAGAAAGCAGGCTTGAGCTAATTTTTTAGAGGGTGTTTGTTTTTGTTGTGTAATTTTCAGTTGTAAAAAAGCTTTACATCCTAGTGTTTGGTAAAATGTTAAAAGTAAAAATTTAACTGGGCCCCACAGATAAAAACCACATAAATCATTGGTGCAAGAAAAGCAAGAATTAATTGTTTTTTTTTGCCTTTTGAATTCTTGTTTTTCGCTATGAGGCCACTGCCCCACTGCTAATTTATAAGGTTTTTTAAATTATTTTAATCTTCAACTGCCACTGCCAATTTATACCAGGTAGAGAGAGGGAGGTGTGTGTGGCTGAGAGAGGGAGGACGGGTCTAGGGAGTTATAAGTTTTTTATATAAAAAATATATTTTTAATATTAAAATAATTTAAAAATTAATTAAAATAAAAATAAATATATTAGAAAGAGATTACAATATAATTTTTTCCTCACAATTTTAATTTTGTTTCAGATGATATTTTACTACATGTTGTTTCAGGATCGCAGAGATCTTCACGTATGAATTTATAGTCTGTGATGAGATTACAAGTAGTTTGATTGGAAAATAAAAATAAGCGTTTAATTTACTTGAATTATTAATTACATTTTATTATTATAATTATTAAATATTTAAAAAACAATATATATATATACACTTTAAAGTAATTTTCCAAGTTGAAAACAATATAAAAAGTCTGGTAACCAAACACATGAAACTGTTTTTCATTAATCTCAAACTCAACAGAGTTTTAATCAAACACTTTAAAACGTATTTTGACCGCAACTAAAGTGTTTTTCATAAAATTATTTTCTTAAAACCTCAATCACAAAAGCAAAAACAATACTAAACATCCTTTAATCGGCGCCGGTCTCCGCATCTTGTTTCTTGATTCTTTTCATGGTTGTTATCAAGGTTGTCAATACCGTACCGGTCGCCGTTCTGGTTCTATTGGAACGGAACGTTCCGGTTTCGGCGTGCCGTTTCGGGGTTGTACTGTTTATATATAATTAATTATATATATATAAAAATTAAAATATTAATTTAACAAGCATAATTAAAATTCAAGATAAATTAACTTTAAATTATACAATATAAACACAAAGTTAAACAAACATAATCTCAAAATTAGAAAAAAAAATTCACAAGTTAATCAAAATAAAGAGGATTTTAAGGCCAGAACGGCACACTCGGAACGGTACCGAGACGTGCTGGCCGGAATTTCTGGAATGGACCGAAATTAAAACCGAGACAAAAACAACATCGTTTCATCTCGATTTTTTTAATGGCATGAAATGTTCCGGCCAGAACGGAACAAAATTGACAAGCCTAGTTGTTATTGGTTCAAAAGACAACGTGAAAAACAAAAGCTTGACACAATTTTTTAAGGTGTTTTTTTTTATATAAATCAATAAGCTCTTTAATATTTTTATATTATTTTAATGTATTAATGTAAAATAAATTCTAAAAAAACAAAAATAAATGATTTAATATATTTTTAAATAAACAATATTTTAAAAATAACTATTCTTAGCCCCCCTCTCTCTCTCCCCTACCTTGTCTTTCTTTCTTGCTTCCAAGCAAAGTTATTAAATCCGTTCCGTTCCGGCCGGAACGGACGAAAAATTCCGTTCCGTTCATAAAACCGGAACAAAACGAGGTCGTTTTTACCCCGGTTTTAATTCCGGACTGATCCGGAAATTCCGGCCCAATTCCGGCCGGAACGCCTTGGTTCTGACCCGGGCGTTCCGTTCCGACTGAAGAGCAGAAGCTGACTCTGGAGATTGGAGTGGAGACGAGTATTTAATGAAGAAAAGTTGAGAAAAAAATTTAGTTGTCCGATGTGAGACAAGAAGAGTGAAGATTGGATTTGGAGTGAAAGTATTTAATGAAGAGAAGAATTGAGACTTGAGAGTGTTTTATTTGTCCGATGTGGGACACATTATATTGTCCCACATAGGAACAATTTGTCCAGCATTCTGCTGGACAAATTTTATATATATATATACATATATATATAATTTTTTTAATATATATATTAAAAAAATTATAAAAAATATATATTATAAAAAAATAAAATTGTTGTGTTGATTTTATAAAAAAATAACAATTATATATATATATATATCATGGAATCACTCTTGAAAATCAGTAATATTAACTTTAAAATTTATACTTGATTTTTTTTTATTTTTTACTTTAAATTAAAAAAATTTGATGTTTTTAAATCATTTTCATATCCTAATGTAGAAATAATTTATTAGAGTTGGAGCTAGTACTAGTAATATCGATGTTGAGTGTTGACACCAGTATTAGTACTGATAATCCTTTCAATAATAATACTTTTGATAAATGTATCAAAAATAACGAGGAAAATGACGGGCATGGGACTGATTTTAATTTATATAGCATATCATCAAAATATTTATTTTAAATTTGTTAGTTTTTACCTAATGAAATTCTATGGACATAATTGTTTTGTAATGTATTTTTAAATTATTTTGAATTATATATGAACCTTAACTAATGAAGTTTTAGCCATAATTATGTTGTATTGTATTTAGAAATATTTTACTTACGATTTTACGATTTTTTATTTATATCATATTGTGTTCCGAATTTTACTTATTTATTTTTTTCAAAATCTGTTTTTTTCTTTTCTTTTTGAACATATAATTTTCAGTACTATTCTCTTTGTAATTATCTTACTATGGTATTTACTATTTTTTTGGGATGCATAATAAGAAATTCTAATATTTTTATATTAATGATGTAGAAGATGTTTGATGTATTTTTCTTTTATTTTAGAACATTTTACTTTCATAATATTTTGGAATTTTAAAGATGTTTCTAATTTTGAGATTATGTTTGTATTGTATAATTTAAAGTTCATTTATCTTGAATTTAAATTATACTTGTTAAATTAATATTTTATTTTTTTCATATATATAATTAAATAAATATGAACAGTATAAAACCGGAATGGAACGCCGGAATGCACCGAAACCGGAACGTTCCGTTCCAAACAAAAAACCGGAACGGGGCCCGGAACGGATTTTACAACTATGCTTCCAAGTTTAATTTTTGCACTTATTAGAGAGAGGAAGAGAGCTACTTCACAAGAGGCAGTGATGGGTTGCCTTAGATCCAGGGAACTCTTACTATCTTTTTTAGGGTTTTCTTGTGATTCTTGGGACTTTTAAGTTTTCTCGGATTCTTTCTCATGACCCTTTTTGTTTCTCTTTCTTGTGTTTAAAGATCAGGGGCTGGTTTCCAATTTATTTTTATTTTTTGTGGACTGTCTTGGTTGTTTCTCGCTTGTTGTAGTTGATGGAGGCAAAATGGAGAAGACTCCAGAGAAGAAGTTAATGAGGCCGTAAACAGGTCTAGCTCATCTATTTAGAGTCTGTAAGTTTCCAGAAATGGAAATTTGGATTCATTCCCGTTGACCAGATCTGACTAACCATTTCACTTTTAAGAACTTTTAGCTAACCCATATCCTTGCATCCACTGGATAGCCAGCCTGATTTTGTAGAGTATTAAACTTTGATTTGCCTTTTCCTAAAAGGCATGGAAAATGGTCTGTCAAAACCTGCTGTTCACATTCCAAAATCATTCTTGATGAGTGAAGGGGTTGATAATTTTAGTTGAATAATGACAGGCTGTGTGATCTTAGAGGGGGTAGAGGGTAACTTTCTGTACTGTCAAGATAGTGATTTTGATGGAGGAGATGTACCGGGCGGTTGCAGTGCCCTTTAGAGTACGTAATCCAGTCTGTGAGAGTCCGTCCTTAGATACCAATATGGATATCACAAGACTCCTAATGGAAGACACAGGTAGCTTACTATCTGATACTGTAAGTAAGGTTTCTACTGTGGGGAATAAGGATTGTAATTGTGGTGATTTAGATGATGAAGTGAAAGATACAGCGGTGCCAGCTCCTAAAGAGGACAAGGGAGGAGGAGGAATAGGAGCCCCTTTGTTGGATATGATCTCTGAAAATGAAAGAAATTGGGTTGTTGGCGATGATGTGATAACACGGGATAGTGAGGAAGACGATTCTTTGTCGTTGGAGGGTGATCTAATTCTTGATAGTTCTTGTTCTCTTTCAGTGGCCAGTGAGACAAGTAGCTTATGTGGAGAGGATTTCTTGAGTTTTGAGGCCACCTTTGAGGTAAGAACACCTTCCGTAGATATCGAAAACAGTGCTAGTATTACCCCGAAGAAAGCAGATTTGGGGGATTTGAAAGTTGACGCCATCGTTAGCGATCCCCTATCTGTGGCAGGAATTGTTGAGGAAGAGGTTGGAGATGGATCTGATGCAAAGACATCACCTGTGGTACCTAGGTTGAATCTTGAAAGAGGGGCCAGTGGTACGATCTCAAGAAGTGTTTTTGAAGTGGACTACGTACCCCTTTGGGGATTTACGTCTGTGTGTGGAAGGAGACCGGAGATGGAAGATGCAGTTGCTGCTGTGCCTTATTTTTTGAAAATTCATATTCAAATGCTGATTGGAGACCGATTACTTGATGGCATGAGCAATTGTTTACCGCTCCAGACTGCTCATTTCTTTGGAGTTTATGATGGTCATGGAGGTTCACAGGTACTTGTCCTTGTGCTCTCTTTTTATTTATTTGTTTCTTTGGTTTTTTTTCCTATTGTCAAATCATGTTGCTGATTCCTTTCTAGAAGTGATTAGCTTGCATTCCGCTGGCTTTCTTGTTTAGGTGGCAAATTATTGTCGTGATCGTATCCATTCTGCATTGTTTGAGGAGATAGAATTTATTAACGATGGCCTGATTGATGGAAGTATTAAGGATGGTTGCCAGGAGCAGTGGAAAAAAGTTTTCACCAATTGTTTTCTTAAGGTAGATGCTGAGGTTGGAGGAAAGGGTGATGCTGAACCAGTTGCTCCAGAAACTGTTGGTTCTACTGCTGTTGTGGCCACTATTTGTTCATCCCACATCATAGTAGCTAACTGTGGAGACTCACGAGCAGTTCTTTGTCGTGGGAAAGAACCAGTGGCGTTATCAGTGGATCATAAAGTATGAGCCTTTAGAACTGTAGGTTTGGATCTTAAAAACTTTTAATAATAACAATAGACTGGGAAGCTGATTCTTGTTCTTTTGATTCTCTATTAAATCTTATCGTAGCCTAACCGAGAAGATGAGTATGCAAGGATAGAAGCGGCTGGAGGCAAGGTCATACAGTGGAATGGGCATCGTGTCTTTGGTGTTCTAGCTATGTCAAGATCTATTGGTACGTTCTTCTCATCCTCATTTTTATTTGTTTCTTCCTTATCTTATTAAACCATGTTAATCTATGTTGTCATCTGGGTTCTTTTGCATCTAAGTTACTGCCACGCTCCTATCGGCTAATCTTAACAACATTCACTTTCATAAAGGATTCCATGGGCATCCAACGACTATTCAACCATAGCTGTGTAGTCTCTCGTCATTGATTGTCACCAGTGACAAATTAGGGATGCATCTTCGTAATCATAAGAGACATGGCAGTACTTACTAAAATAAATCCAGGAATTGAAGTTTCTGATCATGATCAGGAACTTTAAATTCCTGGAATGATTTTAGGTGTTGGAACCTCCAGAGAATATGTCCAAGTCTCAAATAATTGCCTTGTCCATATCATACTACCAATGAGATGCTTGGACGTTCTTGGTGATCAGAAACTTAAAACTCCTGGATTAATTCTAGGTGCTGGAACCTTTAGAGAATATGTCCAAGTCACAAAGAATTTCCTTGTCCATGTCATCTAAGACAAGTAAATAGACATCCTCAGTGTTTTTAAAGTGCTTCCATCAATGCCTGCTTCAGAAAAAATTCAATGTGAAAGTTTTCTTTCCAACTTTGTTCATATTTTTGGATGGTGAGTTCTTTGATGTTTTTAGGTATCTGTCTCACAACGTTTGTAAACAAGTAAATTGCATCCATAATAACTATGTGCAACTCATGCTTGTGAAATTTGACTGTCATTCTGGTATGAAACCATCTTTATATGTTTTCAGCCTTGGATGATGATGTTTGTGCACATAAATCTCCAGCCTTGCATGATTTGAAATTTTTACATGTCTGGTGAAAGTGTATTGACTAGTGTTTATTTCAACCTTGATTAAGCTTTTTTGAGGATGTCCCTTTAACATGCAATGGCAATGTTGATTATGGGTGTAATAATTCGTTAGCCTCCTTACTGAAACAAATAAATGAATAAATTTAAAACCTTACAAATCATCCTTGCTTTGGAGTTGCAGGTGATAGATATTTAAAGCCGTGGATTATTCCAGAGCCTGAAGTGATGTTCATTCCTAGGGCAAAAGAAGATGAGTGCCTCATTCTGGCCAGTGATGGTTTGTGGGATGTCATGTCAAATGAAGAAGCATGTGATCTGGCTCGCAAACGAATACTTGTCTGGCACAAAAAGAATGCTGTCACGCTCTCCTCCTCGAGGGGGCAGGGAATTGATCCTGCCGCTAAAGCAGCGGCCGAGTACCTCTCAAACCGTGCCATTCAAAAAGGAAGCAAGGACAACGTCACTGTAATTGTGGTGGATCTGAAGGCGCAGAGGAAGTTCAAAACCAAAACTTGACAGATTCTTCTGCCAGCTCAGCTTGTAGACTTCATCTGCTACAATATAACAGCGTTGCCCATCTGTTTTTCTCCTGGGCTTTATGGCTGAATTGAAGTGTATACCTATATGTATTGGTCCAACTCTTCAGCAGTTGCCACACACTGCACAGGCCTTCTCTCCCTTCAACAGTATGTAAATCCTAGCCGTTTGTTGTAGGGTAGGGTTCCATCTTTGAGATTATGGGCGATTATATTTGTTATGCCTCCCAGTTTGAAAAAAGAAAGAGAAAAAGAATCTGCTCTACGAGGTATTACTCCAGGCATGTGCTTCTTATAAAGGAATTAGATAAAAGTGTGGATAACTTGTCATGAAATGCCATACCAGCAATGACCAATCAATTTCAGGTAAATTTCATTACCATTGATTCTCATAGATATCATTGGTCTCCTATGCCAAGCCAAAAAAATAACTAATCAAATTCTATTTTTCTTATTTCTTTATCAACCAAATCATTTATTTCATAATGCCACTTTAACATGATGTAAGGAGTTGCATCAACAATTTTACTGGTGCATTAATTAAATATGATATGAGCTAGACGCTTGTCGCATGTGATATCTCAGCTCCTGCTCTAGACTATGGTCTGTTCGCAGTAATATTCCTTGTCAACACAAAATATTCTCATCTTCATTATTTTTTAGTAATATTATTCAATTCTTTTCCATAAACATATATCCAACTTTCATTGTTTTCTTTTAATTTAATATCAACTAAACACAATGTTAGGTTCAAAAACATTTTCATCATTTCATACACCATTTCTATCAACTGTCCTCCCTCCCTTTTTTATAGCCAGAATGATCGAAACATGCATAAAAGAAATCATGAGTTCCATTTTGTTTTTCCTTCATTTTTTTGCATTGATTTATCATCATTAGTTACCAGGACAACCTACACTACAATTTATATGCCAATTATAACCTCTTGATCACGTGGGTCAAGTAACCCCCAATAAAGATGACAAATCAATGGCTTCTCCAAGAAAGCCAAAAATCAAGTTTAAGAAGTGTGACACAATATAAATCTATTCTAAAGCATCGACACTATTGCAGCTGAAACAAATGACACTACAAGGTCATTTATACCTTGATAAGTCATATTTGATTTGTCATAACAAAGAAAACGTGTTACTTCACGCAAAACACAAGTTTATTCTATTATCCATGGCTGCTAGGTTTGCAGTATATAATTAACTTATATAATATTTCAAATAACCCTATTGGAACCCCATATGTGGGTTGATTTGAGCTCACTTATGAAATTGACCCAAATATGTAATAATAATCCAAAAATATTAAGATAATAATAAAAAGAATAAAAATCCGAAATTAATATCCTAGATATACTATTATTAAATTTGTCATCCCTAAGAAGTCTCAAATTGACTAGAAAACCTGATCTAATCCCATGGATTGCATGCATTCATTAGTAAGTGATGAGGATCAACCCAACACTAAGTGTATGTGCCAAGTGAGCCTATTACAAGAGCTAGGGGAAAAAGACTTAAAGAGACATTGAATGAGCTATTTCAAAGCACATGGAGTAAAAGTAGACCTAAAGGGATAAAGGACACCTATGGATCTTAAAAGGCAGTCTGTAATGCATCCAATTCAAGTCCAAGAAAGGTCCTATTCAATTCTGAAAAGTGTTGATGTGTTAGGCTCTATGACAACCTTGATTTAGGCATATTTTTCTTAATATGACATGGACTTTAAGCCCAGATTATTCCTATAGAATGGAGGACTCTTAACATTCAAAAGAAGAAGTTTCTTAGTCTAGAAAGGAAACCTACAAGTCAGCAACATACAAGACCCTAGTACATCTTATCCCCTAGTACATCTTATCCATGTGGAAAAGGGGTCCAATACAACTTTATTTGGACCATGAAGTGAGGACAACAAAGGAAACACAAAAGAATTCTACTACAACTTGGAAACAACATGAATGATTGTCGTTTTTTTGTTTGTAAGATTAAAGAGCTAGATGAAAGGCTATAAATAAGCTTTGAATCAGCTTTATAATATTTTACTTTGCTTCTTCTCATGGCAGAACATGGATTTAATATTATGGGATTTATTTAATTTTGTTAGCAACAACCCAAAGCTTGTTTGGGCTTAATTAATATTTTGTTTTCCCTAGGATCCAAGGCTTGTTTGGATTAAGTTATGGGCTTTCCAATTTAGGATTTGAGTCAGTTTTGAGTGGACCTCATTTAAGTCCATATAAGAGGTCTATTAGGGTTAGTTTTTCAAGAACTATATAAACTCATGTAAGCTAAATTTTGGCAGCCTTTGAAGAATAGTACTTCTGAATTTTTCAGTTTTAAAGTATGAGAGTGATTCTTGTATTCTTCAGTTCTTGAACGATCTGAATCTGACTTATCAAAGATTAACTAGCTTTGTGGTGTCATTCTACTCATTCCAATAGTGTTGGTACCTTGGAGCAGGTTTCCATTATGTCACACTCCTATCATACCTATTTTGGCTTCTGAGATCAGATCTCAGTCTTGATAGTGGGTTGCATGACCAATGATCACGAGGTTTGCATAGGTTGGTATCATAACTATTTCAGCTTTCCATATCAAATCTCAGTCTTGATTGTGGGTTGCGTGACCATGTGATCACGAGGTTCACATCATAGATACTTAGGGATTTAGTTCTGATTGTAAGTGGGTTTTATACAAGTCCATGTCTTTGGATATTCTAGGGTTTAACTTGGTTAAAAACACATATGCTACCTAAGTTTCAGATTAGGTTCTTATGCTTAATGACATTAAGATTATAATAACAATTTTATGTGTTTATGAGGTGAGAATTCTTTCTTCCTTAGTTCTCTAAAGGACTAAAAATGACTAATCGAGGTTCAACTGACTTCGTGACTTCAATCCATACTTCTTGTTCGTGAATTACTATTTGTTGGATATCACAATCCTATCAAACTTGATTTACTTGACTTTCCAGGAATTGGTGTCTTTGTGTGTGGGTTGCTTGACCACGTGATCAAGAGGTTCGCATCGGTAAGTTTGTGGTTGTGTATTTTGAGGACATTCTAATTTATAGCAAGAACTTGAATGAACATCTTTGATCATTTGCGTAGTGTGCTTAGTGTATTGCAAGATGAAAAACTCTATGTTAATTTTAATAAATGTACCTTTGCGTGGAGAACATTGTGTTTCTTGGATATGTTATAACTGAACAGGGTATTGAGATGGATATTGAAAAGGTCAAGGCCATCCTAGATTGGCCTACACCCAAGTCTATAACTAAGGTAAATAGTTTTCATGGACTTGATAGTTTTTATAAGTTGTTTGTGAAAGACTTTAGTACTATTACAACACCTTTAAATGAAATTGTGAAAAAATCCATTGGATTTAAATGGGATGATGACCAAGATAAAACTTTTAATTTGTTAAAACATAAACTTTGTTCAACGTCTGTTTTAGCTTTACCAGACCTTACAAAAGCTTTTGAAGTTGAATATGATGCCTCATGTATAGGTATAGGAGTTATGTTCATATAGGAAAGGAGACCCATTGCGTATTTGAGTAAGATACTTAATGGGACAGCCTTGAATTACCCTACATATGAAAAGAGCTCTATGCCTTGGCAAAAACTTTAGAGACGTGATTCATTCAGATCATGATTCCTTGAAGCATTTGAAAGGGTAAAAGTAAATTGAGTAGGAGATATGACAATGAATTGAATTTATTAAAACCTTTCCATATGTGAGATCAAGTATAAGCAAGGGAAAGAAAACATTGTGGTTGATGCACTTTTGTGCAGGTATGTTCCTTGTATTTACTTTAGATGCTAGATTGCTAGGATTTCAACACATAAGGAATTGTACAAAGATGATAATGATTTTGCTATTATTTTTTATGCATGTAAGGTTTCAGCCTTGGAAAGTATTACAGGCTTGATGGATACTTGTTTAACAAAAATCGCATGTGTTCTATAGAGATCTATGTGTGAATTTCTTGTACATGAAGCATATAGGGTAGATGGATGGGGCATTTTACTGTTCCTAAGACTTTAGTTGTGTTGCATGAGCATTTTTATCAGCCAAAAATGAAAGAAGATGTGCAATGCATATGTGATAAATGCATAACATGTAGAAAAGCAAAGTTTAAGACTCAAACACATGACTTGTATACCCATTTGCCTATACCTAAGGAACGATAGGTAGACATTTCAATGGACTTTGTATTAGGTTTAACTAGGTCAAAACAGGGTAGGACTCCATTTTCTTAGTTATAGATAGGTTTTCGACGATGATATATTTCATACCTTGTCATAAAATTGATGATGCAACTAATATTGTTGATTTGTTCTTTAGGTAGATAGTATGGATCCATGGAGTTCCTAAAAGCATTGTTTTTGATAGAGATGTTAAGTTTATTATTACTTTTGGATGGTGTTGTGAGAAAAATTTGATACTAAGTTGTTATTTTCAACTATAGTAATCCCTAAACAGATAGACAAACCAAAGTAGTTACTAAGACTTTAACACAACTTTTTCATGTTGTCATTAAAAAAAATGAATTGGGAAGACTGTTTGTCATTCATATAGTTTGCATATAATCGTAACATGTATTTTATTACTGATTTTCCACCATTTAAGATTGTGTATGAATTTAACCTTTTAACTCTCATGGATTTGATTCATTTACCTATTGATGAAAGGGTTAGTTTGGATGGAAATCATAAAGCATTGGTGGTGAAGACATTCATGAGAGTGTACAGTAACAGATTGAAAAGAGGAATTGTGTGTATGCAACTAAAGCCAATAAAGGGCTCAAACAACTTTTATTTCAGCTTGGTGATTGGGTTTGGGTGCATATGTAGAGAGACATTTCCGGCTCAAAGGAAGTCCAAGTTACATCCACGAGGAGATGGACCTTTTCAAATCTTGGAAAGGAGAAATGACAATGCATATAAAGTTGATTTGCCAGGTGAGTATGGTGTTAGTTCTACCTTTAATATTTCTGATCTTACTCTATTTGATTTAGGTGATGATGACTCGAGGTTGAATCCTTTTAAAGAGAGAGGGAATGATGAGGATCAGTCCAACACTAAGCATAATCACTCAAATGACTCATTGGTGGTGCCTTGTGGGCTATTACAAGAGCTAAGAAAAAAGACTTAAAAATTCATTGAATGGGTTAGTTTAAAGCACATGGAGTAAGATGAATCTAGAGGGACAAAGGAACACCTATGGAGCGTAAAGGGCAACCTCTAATTCATATAATTTAAGTCCAAGAAGGGTTTCATTCAGATTCTGAATAAGGCTGATGTCAAGATTATTTCCTAAAAAAAGGAAGATTTTTAGCATTCAAAAGAAGAAATTTCCTAGTCTAGCGAGGAAACCTAAATGAATTGTTTTTATCTTATTTTTATATGGCTGAAACTTAAACTTTTTTATTTAAAATTTATGCTTTGTGTTTTAGGGTTAATAAACATCAATTAGGATTAGATACATGGGTATTTGAGTTTAATTGTAAGTGGGCTTTATACAAGTCCATAACTTTGGGTATTTTAGGGTTTAGCTTAGGTTAAAAACACATATGTACCCTAAGTTTTAGATTAGGTTTTTATGTTTAATGACATTGAGATTACATCAACAACTTTGTGTGCTGTGAGGTAAGAATTCTCTCTTCCTTGGTTCTCTAAAGGACCGAAAATGACTTATCGAGGCGTGAATCCATACTTTTTGTCATGAATTGCTATTCATTGGGTGGGGGTTCGAATCCAATAGTGATGGTGCCAAGGTACAAGTTATCTTTGTGTCATACTCCTATCAAACTTAAGTCTGAATGTAAGAGGATGAATATTAGCCCAAAAAAAGACTAGCGAAGAGAAACTGACATGAAACAAATAAGATATCAAAAACAAATAGGATATAACCTGATCATGGAGCCTAACTATGATACCAACTGATGCAAGTCTTTTGATCACGTGGTCAAGCAACCCCCAACAAAGATAATACTTTCCCAAGAAAGCTGAAAATCAAGTTTGAGAAGTGACACAATGGAAACCTGTCCCAAGACACCAACACTATTAAAATTGAATCAAATGACACTATAAGATCAGTTATACCTTGATAAGCCAAATTTGATCTTTGTCCCTGCAAAGAAAATGTGTTGCATCATGCAAAACACTAATTTATTTTATTAATCCTTGACTCCTAGGTTTGCAGCATACAATTAACTTATATAATATTTCAAATAACCCTAATGGATCCCATATGTGGGTATATTTAAGTCCACTTATAAAATTGATCCAAATATGTAATAATAATCCAAAAAATAAAAATAAAAATCCAAAATTAATATTCTATATATGCTAGTATCAAATTTGTCATCCCTAAGAAGTCCCAAATTGACTAAGAAACCTGATCTAATCCGAACATCTTAATTAACTCAAGTCAACTTTGGATCCCATGTGGCCCAAACTCATATTTATTATTATGAACCAAATAAGACCCTACATACATTCCAAATAAGCTTTCTTTTTTTTTTCCAAAAGGAATTGAATAACAGAACCTGTAGAGCCTGTTATGATCTATATCACAAGGCCTTCTCGAACTCCGATTGATTTGAAATTTCATTCTCTACATAGAACCATAGCTCTAGAATTGTTTGGTAAAGTCTCAGTACAATCCAACAGTTAGATATAGAGATATGCACAATCACGTATGACTGGACAATATAAAAATTTTCGTCAAAGTCCAAAATTGACCATGTCTAGATTGTATCACAATTAAACAACTATTCCTTCATTATTTGGTTGAAACTATGCATGAAAAAAAAGGAAAGATTTTTTCCTGTCACAATTTGATATTTTACCCATTGTTTATTTGCTCTAATAAAACATGATTCAAGCATTAAACTACTTATTTGAACAATCAAATTCTCTAACTCAATTTTCCATAATACAAAACAATACATCATCCAATAAAACTCATGTTAAAACTTTAAAACTTTGAATAGGTTTCCTCACCTCTTAAACACAAATACTTAGGAAGAAAATGGAAATAAAAGAAGTTTTTCCCTTCACCTCTCGTTCCCCTTCTTTTCCTCTCCAAAACCGTCCCTTCTCAAGCAACCATTACTATAGTTTTTCTTCAATTGCTCAGCTTAAATCTCCTCCCAACCCCTTTTGATCTTTTATTCCTGGTGTTAAGTTGGAGTTTTTAAAGAAAATTTGACAAAACCTACCCTCTCTCTTCATATAATGGTCAGCCATTCTAAATTTCTTTAAGAAGCCAAGAGTGTGTTTATATTAACCGATATCCTGCAAATTATGACGATACCCTTTCTTTTAAATTTGAGTGTTTTTTCTTCAACTGACTATCCCGTCTCATCAATGTTTTTAAAAAGAAGTGTGTCTAGAAGTTTTAGTTTCTAAGACTATTTCTACACAAATTATTACTGCCTCAATTATTATATTATCAGTTTATTTTATTTTATTTTAACCAGGAATTTACAAACAATATTTTGAATTTGTTTTGACAGAATAAAACAGTATGCATTACTATGCTTGCAAAGCCAATGTTATATCATGTGATTTTTCCAGCAGCAATGAGCTCAAAGTAATACAGTGACTTGACTTGACTTCGCCTGTGTACATTTATTATTCCATCGGATAGCGCGCAGCAAGCAATTCCTATTGTAGCAATGAAAACTGAAATCAAAGAAGGAAATTTTGAATTTACTAAGAAGCTTTGGAACATGGCTCGCCTGTTAGACAAGACAGAATCTGACAAATTGGTTCCGGGACAACCCAATTTACAACTGTGTTTGAGATATAAGAACACTTTTATTCAACTGACAACGGAATACACTTACAGCACTGTTTGAGATATAAGAATACTGTTATTCGAACTGACGACGGAATACACTTCCAAAATGGTGGTTATTCAGTAGAAAGATTCGCTTAGACCCTGTCATTACGGCCTCAAAGAATGGCCTTATTGACCGGAAGTGGAGATTGGAACACTTCATTTTTTATTAAATAGGAAATGTGCAACCATCCACTCTTCTCCATTGTTGTATCCAAAGAGTTCGGCAACAGCAATGAAGAATGTTCTCCAGTAAACAGTCCACTTAATAGTTTGATCTTTACCATAGGTTGACTCCATTATTGGCTTAATGGAAGCTAAGTTCCGGTCCATTCTTTTGAGCCACTCTTCACTGAGAGATTTCAATGTAAGAAGAAAAAAAAAAGATCATCCATTGCAACAACAGAGTAATTGATTTGGAATGTTTTAAACTTTAAACAAAGCTAGAACATTTTTGCTGTCACAAGTGTGGAGTTTTTCACCCTTACCTTGTCTGTGAATAATGTTTCCCATTCACAAGCCAATGATCAACAATGGAAACATCATCCTGCGCAGAGAGTTTTTAGAAGGGAACCTTTAATAAGTGAGCAAGTGAAACTCATGCAGCGTTTGGAATTCTCTAGTGTTCTGATATGATTATAAATGTCAATTTCATGATTTAATATTGTATTTCTAATCCTTTGGCGCATCACCAGAAGCTTGGATTGAGATTTGAATCTAGAGCCTGGTATGCTTGGAAAGTAAAGCATGTATTTGACAATGAGATTGCAGTGCTGACCTGGAAATAAAGTAACAGATTTGCAGAAGGCATTGTACCTCCTGTGAAGAAATACCTAGAAATCCAGTCATCTTCATTAACATCCTGAATAGAAACAGAGGTTGGAATGTAAGTTTATTAAAAATTTGCAGCTTCTCAATGAAGAGATACTTAAGAATAGCTAATTCAAAGCAATAATATGAAGGAAATTCCACTCAACAAATTTTGGGCAGCTTTACCTCAAAGTGGTAAGCAAATGCCTTGTGACAGAAATAATGAACAAAAAGAAGGCCATCTTGTATCATCCACTTGGATATCTTGTTAAGAAGAGCCCCATAATTCTTCATATGCTGCGAAAGGACAAATTCAATTTTAAACTAAGTCAGCTTTGAACTTCACATCCCTAATGTAGCAAGAAAAGCACTTACCTCAAACATTTCAATGGAGTATATACGGTCATAGGATGCCTGCATTTCAAATGTGCTAATGTCTGCAACAATGATCTCCACATTCTGCAGCTGAAGATCCCTAAAATGAAACCGAGAATATAACTATCAAATATAAAGTGGGCAATATTGTTATCAATCAGACAATACTAGATGTCTGAATCCAAAGTCAGACTCTATAAAAAAAGCTGATAGATCAGGTAGCATACTGGCACTGCTCATCAATGTGTACTTTCTGTGTTGTTGAATTGCAAATTCCAGTAATTTTACAGTTACTGTACTTTTGGGCAATATATAAAGAGAGTGAACCCCAGCCACATCCAACGTCAAGGACAGTGTGTCCATCTTTTAACTGTGACCTTTCGCAGTACAGCTCCAACATAGCTTTCTCAGCATCTTCCAAGGTGTTTGATTTATCAGAAAAATAACAACAGCTGCGGTGAATAAAAAATACAAACCATATCAGCTCATAAAATATCAAAATTAATGGCTTTCTACACACTAATTTGAAATAATTAAAGCAGAAACATTGATCACTGGATTGCTTTGAAGGTTCCCTCTCAAAATTAGAGATGGTGAGTAATGTCATAACTTGTTTTTTACCCTCAAATTTTTAAACATTTCTAAAAAAAATCATAAAACTTCTCCAATTTTCAAAATTTAGCTATTTCCCAAAAATACATTTATATTTTTTTTTGTATTTTTGTATATTTTATCTTGGTTTCAAGTTAGCACATAAAAAAGAGACAAAATTTGAGTGAGTCGAAAAAATATAGAAGAAACAAGATGATGAGCAAGAGAAAAGCGAAAAATATTTGAAACAATGAAGAGTGCAAAAGAAAATGAGAGAATAAATAAAATATGGGAGTTAGAATATCCTTGTCCCATTTTTCAATATCATAATCTAAAAAAGCCCAATCAAACCAAATCGAACCAAAGGGTTATTAGATTCAAGCCTTTTAAAAATAGTTTATTCAGTTTTAATAAATATAAAACCAAACCGAACCAACCCCAACCGATCAGTTTAGTTCTTTTATTCATTTTGGTTTGGTTTAAAACTTCAAAAAAAAAATTCAATTCTATCAAGTTTTTTGGTTCAAACATACCATTTGAATAGATGCTCACCCTTGATTAACTATTAGTTTTGGCATGTATTTCTTGACCTTGTAGCAGGCCTGTATTCCTGATTGAGTTTGCAGTAACTTCATTCAATCCCTTCATCCAGGGAAAATTGACAAATTGTTGCATGCATCACAGTACATACTATATAATCTAGAGCCGTTAAGTTGACATGTCAAAGATCTATTTCTTACTGATGGCACTTCTCTGGATAAAAAAAATCCATTCCAATCATGATGCATGAACATACCTGTATTTGAGATTTTTTCCGAGGACCAGCTTAAAGAAAGAGGTTGGTAATTCATAATGTTGAGTTTTAGGTTTATCAGTCGCGATAGCTATAGGCATCTCTTTTAGAGCTGCAAACGTAGGCACAAACACAACCATTTCACACATCAGGACAGATAATAATAATAACAACAGCAACAGCAACAATTCAGTTTCTAATTTCTAAATTACTTTTAAACGAATTCACTCCTTTCCCTTCGAACAAATTGTTCTTTTACATCAAAGTTAATGACTTCCTTTTCGTCTCACCATGAAATTTCTTCTTGTTTTTTCTTTTCACATCTAATTCCAAACAGGGCTATTTATACTGGGATTTAATTTGTTATTTGATTCCTTTTTGTTTATTCAAATTCCAGAAATTTTCAAGTTCTTGGAATTTATAACTAAACGGGTCCCAATAGGTAACTCGATTCCGATTTCTGACACAACCCATGGCCTATGTTCAAATCCCACATCATAATCAAGCAATCAACACTATTAAAAAAGTTGAAAATAGCCAGCTCCACCTTAAGAAATAGTTCTTATGCAACCATCAAAAATATAAATTCTTTATGAGGAGAAAATAAATTCTCTGAAACCCAAGGATGTGTCGTTTTAGCCTGGCCGTTGTCGATGATGGCTTTTACCAACGACTTGTTGCCGCTTGTGAATCACCCCAAACTCATAATTGCCTTTAAGTTCTAACTTGAAGACGTTTTGTTTCGCGTACTGTCTTTCTCTCTCGACATGAATGATGAATGCAAACATATACACACCCGCGCGAGCGCACACATACATAAGAGGTTAGAAAAACTTACAATGAACGAATTGGAGAAGGTCAGCCAGCTGGAGTTCAGAGGATGTCTTGTAGCAAGAACGAAGACGGTGTGCCAAGAGCAAGCGAATGAGCCTCCTGATAACCGCATCTGGCAGCAAATTTTTTTCCAGAGATGCTAACATCACCTTCACCGTTGCTTCATAAGGCACCTGCATTAATCCCTCCATTTCAAGTAGAAATCTACTGCAGCTACAGCTACAGGTTAGCTAGGTATCTCTGTGCCAAAACAGGTCTAGATTGGATTCTGTGACCTTTCTTATCCTTGATGCACTGACCTCTATGTGCAGTTCCGTATAATTGGGCTGCTTGGATTTCAAAGTTACAAACGTTCTCTACTTTGACCCTTGGTGTTTACCATTTTTCATTAAAGTCCCTTTTTAACATGTAAAGCAAAGTTGTCAATTCTGTTTTGGCTGATATTTTATTTTTCAATTTAAACAGAATGTTTCTGTTTTGAAGTGTTTTGATGCTTCGTTTCAGGGTTGTACTATTTATGTTATATATATTAATTAAATATATTAATTTATAAAAAAAAATTGATTTAAATCCAAAAATAAAATTATTTAGAATTGTGCAATTTAAATTTCAAACATAAGTAAAAAAAAACAAGTTGAACTGATATAACTCCATCAACTTGATGAGTTCAAAGATAACATGAAAAATTGATAAAAATATAGTTTAACTACAAAAAATTAATTTGACATCTTAAAAAAAAAATTGAAACAACAATATATTGTATCAATTCGGTCAATCTAGGTTAACCTTTCAAATGTGTGACTTGCATTATAAGATCATGATAACCTTAAATAAAGCAAATCAAATCAAATTATAAATTCAGTTCGTAATAAACTTGTTATTGAATTATGAAATTGAGAAAAATTTAATATAAAAAAACACAATAAAATAATTTTTCTGAACAAAATTATGAACTTGTATAATATTACAAAAATGTCATCATCAATCTCGCAAGGTCGTTACATTCTCTGATTGCTCTAAATTCTTAACATAATATATAAATATACTCCTTGTAAAATGTCATTTCAATCTAAATATCAGATTAAGAGATATAATTAATATTGTAAAACTATTTATTATTTTAAAAAATACTATTTGGTAGGAACAGAACGAGCGAAATGAAACCAGAACGTTCCAAGCCAAGTGAAATTTTTGGAACGGGTCAAGATTCTAAACGAGATAAAATTTGGTTTGGTTTGTTTTATTTTTTGAATTAAAATGAAATGTATCAATTATTCTAGAGGAAACGGAATGAAATTATCAAACTTGATGAAAGTGGAAACCAATTTAATTAAATGGGATTTCTTTAAATTTGTTATAAAAAGAATAAATAATTAACATAGAAGAGCATAGACATCAAGATATAATCAAAAGAGACAAGAGAGAAATACCTTGTTTAATATGAATTCTTCTATTATTCTAAAATGTGTAGAATACAAGACACAAATGGTCTATTTATAGGAGAAGGAAATGAACTCAAGGGTTATGGAAATCCAAGAGACTAAACTCAAGAGTAATGGACATTCAATACATATAAATATAATTTAATATGTATTTATAACACTTCCCCTTGAATGACCATGTACTTTAAAATTTAACGGAGGACTTTATATAGATACTTCAAGATCTATATATGAATACTCCAGGATTCATTAAAACAATGTCAAATTACCTCATTAAAACCTTGCAAAGGAAAACCCAGTGGGAAAAAACCTAAGCGAAGGAAAAAAAGTACAATTTGCATTGACTTCCCCTCAAAAGTACATGTCTTATGACAAATCTTTAAGATGATGCATTCCAATACTATAGACAAGTTTCTTGAAAGTTGAGGCCGGTAAAGACTTTGTAAATAAGTCTACTAAATTATCACTTTACCTAATTTGTTTGATATCAATTTCTCCCTTTTGTTGGAGCTCATGAGTATAAAAAAACTTTGGTGAGATATGCTTTGTTTTGTCTCCTTTAATATAGCCTCCTCTGAGTTGAGTGATACAGGCAGCATTATCTTCAAACAATATTGTGGGACTATTTTCAATGGCTGACAAACCACATTTTCTCTTAATGTGCTGGATAATTGATCTTAGCCAAATACATTCTCGACTTGCTTCATGTATCGCAATAATTTCTAAATGATTTGATGAAGTAGCCACTAATGATTGTTTGACAGATCTCCAAGAAATTGCAGTACCGCCATAGGTAAATAGATAACCTGTTTGTGATCTCCCTTTGTGGGGATCAAAGAGATAACCTGCATCTGCGTATCCAATCAATTGTGAATTTGATCCACAATAAAATATCCCCATTTTGGTTGTTCCGCAGAGATAGCGAAATATATGTTTGACTCCATTCCAATGTCTTTTTGTGGGAGTAGAACTATATCTTGCCAATAAATTTACTACAAAAGATATATCTGGTCTTGTAAAATTTGCAAGATACATAAGTGCTCAATAGCACTAAGATATGGCACTTCAGGACCAAGAATTTCTTCATCCTCTTTTGGAGGTCGAAAAGGGTCATTTTTCGCATCAAGTGACCGAACAACCATAGGTGTACTCAAAGGATGAGCATTGTCCATATAAAAACGCTTTAGGACTTTTTCTGTATACATCGATTGATGTACAAATATTCCATTTGAAAAATGTTCAATCTATATACCAAGACAAAATTTTGTCTTTCCGAGATCTTTCATCTCAAATTCATTTTTCAAATAGGTTGCAGTTTCTGTGAGCTCTTCTGGAGTACCAATAATATTTAAATCATCAACATATATTGCAATAATAGCAAATCCAGATATTGTTTTCTTAATAAAAATGCATGGACAAATCTCATCATTCTCAAATCCTCTTTTTAAGAGGTATTCATTAAGACGATTATACCACATTCGACCAGATTGCTTTAACCCATATAAAGATTTTTGTAATTTAATAGAATAAACACTTCTGGGTTCATTACAAAAAGCTTTAGGCATTGTAAATCCTTCAGGGATTTTCATATGGATGTCTTTATCTAATGATCCATATAGATATGCTGCAACTACATCCATTAAACGCATATCTAACATTTTTGAGACCACTAAACCAATTAAAAATCTAAAAGTGATTGCATCCATCACTGGAGAATAAGTTTCCTCATAATCAATACCAGGTCTCTGCGAGAAACCTTGTGCAACAAATCGTGCCTTATATCGCACAATTTCATTATTTTCATTGCGTTTTCTAACAAAAACCCACTTATATCCAACGAGTATAACACCTTTAGGTGTATAGACTACAGGTCTAAATACTTTATGTTTTGCAAGTGAGCTCAACTTTGTTTGGATTGCTTCTTTCCACATTGGCCAATCATTTCTATGTTGACATTTTTCAACAGTTTGTGGTTCAAATTCATCATCACTTCTGGTGATGCCAAAAGCAACCTTAAATGCAAATACATCATCTATGATAATTTTATCTCGTTCCAAAATCTCTCTTGTATGAACATAGTTGATGGAGATATCATTATTTCCAGGTACCTGGTTCTCTTCAAGAGGTCTCTCTTCAGGAGCTCAGTATTAGGAGATGATTTGGACACAAGATTTGATGTTTGTTTTATGGATAAGGACTCTCCAAGAGTACCATCATCTATTCGTTGGAATTTTTGTTTTCTAGGATTTTTGTCTTTGGCTCCAATAGGTCTTCTGCGCTTCAGGCGTGGTATAGATTCATTTGCTGCTATGTTGACCTTTTTCTCTTCAGGAATTTCAATTCTAAATGGAGCATTTGCAGTAGGAATATGAGATTTAACTATCTTTTCACTACTGGTGAAAACATCTGGTAATTGATTTGCAATATTTTGTAAATGAATTATCCTTTGAACTTCAAGTTCACATTGATTTGTCCTTGGATCAAAATGAGATAACTTCGGGTTATTCCAAGTAATTTCTTCTCGTGCTTCAGGCACTGAATTTGTTTTCCCTAATGATGGGAAAATGTTCTCATCAAAATGGCAGTCTTCAAAACGTGCTTTAAAAACATCACTAGTCAAAGGTTCAAGGTATCTAATAATAGATGGAGAATCAAAACCAATATAAATTCCTATTCTTCTTTGTGGACCCATTTTAGTCCTTTATGGGGGTGCTACAGGCACATATACCACACAACCAAAAATTCATAGATGAAATATATTTGGTGGTATACCATAAACAAGTTGTAAAGGAGAATAATTATGATAAGCACTTGGTCTAATTCTAACTAGTGATGCAGCATGTAATATAGCATGTCCCCAGATAGATGTAGGCAATTTTGATTTCATAAGTAATGGTCTTGCAATTAATTGAAGTCGCTTTATAAATGATTCTTCTAGACCATTTTGAGTATGTACATGAGCAATAGGATGTTCAACATCAATACCAATAGAAGTGCAAAACTATCAAATGCTTGGGAAGTAAACTCACCAGCATTGTCTAGTCGAATTTTCTTGATAGGATAATTGAGAAATACGCTCGTAGTCTGATAATCTGTGCTATTAATCTAGCAAATGCAATATTTCGATTCGAAAGAAAACAAACATGTGACCATTTACTTGATGCATCAATCAATACCATAAAATATCTAAAAGGTCCACATGGTGGATGAATAGGCCCACATATATCTTCTTGAATTCTTTCAAGAAAAGATGGTGATTCTATAAGAACCTTTGATGGAGATGGTTTGATAATTAATTTACCTTGAGAACATGCAGCACATGGATTTTCACTTGGTAAAAGAATCTTCAGGTTCTTTAAAGGGTGCCCATGTGTATTCTCAATAATTCATCTCATCATTATTGATCCTAGATGTCCAAGTCGATCATGCCAAAGCATAAATTGTTTTGGATCAGAACACTTCTGGTGTATCACAACATTTGATTCAATAGATTTCATGATCGTATAATAAATTTCGGAAGAGAAAGCAGGTAGTTTCTCAAGTACAAGCTTCTGGCCTGAAATACATGCAATTATATAAATATTTTTTTTTCTATCTTTATCTATTGTTTCAATATGATAACCATTAGTATGTATATCCTTAAACTGAGTAAATTTCTTCTAGACTGAGGTGAATATAATGCATCTTTGATGCTCAATCTTGTGTTATTTGGTAACACAATATTAGCTTTTCCAGAGCCTTTAATCATGTCTGCTGGACCTGATATTGTAGTGACATTAGCTTTGGTTAATGTCAATTACTCAAAGTATTTATTTTCCTTAAGAATTGTGTGCGTTGTTGCATTGTCTGCCAGACATAAATCTCCATCATAAAAAGTCATACCACTATTCATTATGTCTCCACTTCTGGTGGTATGATGGTTTACTTTTAGAAGGAATATTTTTTTCTCCTTTTCTATTTTTTTTCCATACTTATATCCTTGGTCCTTTCTTGTCTTCTGGACAAAAATTTCATTCATTTCAGGGAATAGTTTAGAACCTTTTGAAATTATGCACTCTAGATTGTTGCTGTAGGACAATGTTTAAGACATGAAAGTAGAGAATGCTTTCTCTAATATTTGATATTTTGTGATATCTTTACCATAAAATTTCAGCTGTGAGGTAATTTTAAAAGGAGCATAATTATATTCAATAATCGATTTAAAATCTTGCAACTTCAGGTGCAACCAATCATAACGACCTTGAGGAAGTATGATAAACTTTGGTGGCCATATCTTTTATTTAGATTTTGCCACATATTATTTCCTTCTTTGATGGTCTCTTAAAGATTCATAACTTCCATATGAATCTCGACGTCAATATTTCATGACAAATAATTATTTCTAAAAATATCAAAAGCGATAAATTCGCTAAAAATATCAAAAGTGATAAATTCAAGCTTTGTCCTTCAAGACTATAGCTTATTCAGCTTTAGAAATAATAGTTCTTCAGGAACTGCATTTAATTTATTTAATCTTTGAGGAAAAATACTAGTTCTTCAAGAACTGTTTTTAATTTGTTTAATTCTTCAGGAACATCAAACCTTTAAGACTAATATTTATTTAGCTTTAAAATACTAGTTTGTCAGGAACTATATTTAATTCTTCAGGAACTTGTAATACTCGTTCTTCAAGAACTATTTATAATTTATTAATTCTTCAGGAACTTGTGATACTAGTTTTTCAGGAACTTGTGAACTCGTTCTTCAGGAACTATTTTTAATTTATTTAGTTCTTCAAGAACTTATAATACTCGTTCTTCAGGAACTATAAATCTCTTTCTATGAATAATAGTGAAAGAAAATTTGCCAAAAATAAATTACAATAATGAAAAGCGAATATATTAAAATTGATATAAGCTGGTTAGAGCATCATGCTGATAACGTGTTATAAAAAGAATAAATAATTAACATAGAAGAGCATAGACATCAAGATATAATCAAAAGAGACAAGAGAGAAATACCTTGTTTAATATGAATTCTTCTATTATTCTAAAATGTGTAGAATACAAGACACAAGTGGTCTATTTATAGGAGAAGGAAATGAACTCAAGGGTTATGGAAATCCAAGAGACTAAACTCAAGAGTAATGGACATTCAATACATATAAATATAATTTAATATGTATTTATAACAAAATTGAGTTTAGTTTGATGGAGAAGATATAACGGCAAAACGACTATTATAATACATAAAACTAATCCCCTCTATGTTTTATTGTTCATGTGAACCGTGTAATTAAAATAATAATGATGATTATATCCTTTAAAAATTAAAGACTCATGATTAAAATAATATTTTTTATATTTTAGTATTATACAGTGTAGTCATGTTCATGCCCTTGAATTCAAGAAAACCAATACGAGTAACGCTTTTGAATTTTGAATTTTTATAATTGTTTTATACAATTTAATTACTTAATATTTCTTAGGGTCATTTTTTTTTGTCTAAGGACGAGCATTTTAAATTTGTACCTTGTTTTTTTTTTTTTTTGCAATTATTGTGTGCGCAAGAAAGTTTAGGTGTTTTTTTTTATAAAAAAAAATGTGATTTTTAGGCGACGGACATAGCATCTCCAGGTCATCACTGGCTACTTTCTAGAAACATGTTCGAAACCACCCTCTATACTCTATACAGTAAGCTGGGACATGACAGCTATTAAATGACTATTTAGAAATATGATTGATGTTATTTTTGAAAATATTTTTTTATTTAAAAATATATTAAAATAATATTTTTTTATTTTTAAAAAATTAATTTTGATATTGATACATGAAAATAATCTAAAAATATCAAAAAAATTTAATTTAAAGTAAAAAAAATTATTTTTTAATTTTTTTCAAAAATATTTTTGAAACATAATGATAAACATGCACTAAAACATGAAGGAGTTCTACCAACAATTTTTTTCTCCACCGTCTTTTCTCTCTCCTCCACCTTACAAAGTGTGATAACCTTATAAAATTAAAATTTGATCTACAATCTTTTAATTGTATCAAATTTGATTTACTTATTTTTCAATTTTATCTATTGACATTTTATTTTTTTTAATTAAATTTGATCCTTATTTTTTTCATTTTAGTTTTTTTTAATTTAATCTTCATTCTTATGGTTACAATTTCCTTTCCATATTGATTTATCTTCTTAATTATCATGATTTTTTTATCAACATTATTGGCCAAATAATTAAAATCATTAAATTGCCCCAAAGAAAAATAAAAACATTTTTACAAAAAAACAATGATCACTAAAATTATCATTATTATTGTGCAAACAATGAAACCATAAAATTATTTAATCTAAAAAACAAATAAAAATAATATAAAACACAAAAAAAAACAAAGGAAAAAATGGAGAAATATTAATTTTAAAAGGATCACCATTATAAATTAAAATTTCAAGACTGAACCAAATAAAAATAAAACCCCAATAACAAATAAAACAACAAAATTAAAATAAAAAAGTAAAAGTATAGATGCATAAATACGACTAAAAAAACATTGTCCAAGAAGGACTGAAAAAACCAAATGAATTAATACCAAATAAAAAATTCAAAGAATAAGGGCTAAAATGAAAAATAAAATATATAATAGTTCCAATCGAAGGATAAAATTAAAACAATTAAAAACATTGGGATCAAAACAAATAAAGGAATTAAAAAAATGCAATGTAATTTTTTAAAAACAATAAAAAATAAGGACCGAAATGAAAAGTAGCATATGTAACCACATTCATTTGGAGTACAAAATTAAAAAAAAACAGCGTACCAAAAAAATTAAAGAAACAAAAAACAAACCAAATATTAAAAGAATAAGGACTGAAATGAAAACCAACATATATAATCAGTTTCAATTGAAGGGCACAATTGAAAACAATCAAAATTTTCATTGAAAAAAATTAGGAATAAAACCAAAATCAAAAAAATAGGGACCAAACTGAAACCATCAAAAACTTGAATGACTTAGATGTATTTTCCGGTGGCAGGAGAGAAAAAAGAGAGAAAAACAAAAAACCATCCACTAGTGATTCGTGAACCACCTTCACATGACACGTGTCACACTGGGAGGCAGAGGATATGGTGGCGAACTTGGTGACATGGTGACATGACACTTTAGACGACCAAACAACATCACACGTGCTGCCTAAAAGGTGCGTGAAACACTGTTGGCACGTCCGTACGAAGCGCCTGCAATGTTTTCAAAAGAATAAAAAATAGAAAATTATCCATATACTCCTGGATCAATGATAACCATGAAAAAACCAGGGATGAAGTACCACAACGCCCCCGGCTCTAGGCTTTTTGTCTTTTCTGGGGGTATTTGCGTTGTTTAACTATATATAAATTTGTGAAAAAATGAAAACACCCCTAATGGTCGGCGATATTTTGTCAGCTCTCATGGGTAAAATAGTAATTTCACTATACAATGAATTCAGAAATACTATACATGTTCCCTGGAAATGTTCAAAATGACTTCGGTTCCGAGGGTTTAATTTGTCAGCCCTTGGGGTAAAATAATATTTTCACTATCTGAATCTATTGTAATCTATGTCTATGTATACAGTGAAATCAACACAGTAAAATAGCAGCGACCTTTATATTTTAGTTAATACGAGCTAACTTGCACGCGCGCCGCGCTGGGCTTTTTTTCTATGTAGAAAACTCATTGATTTTGTGCATGTTGTAATTGGTTATTTTAATATTTAATTGGTAAAATTATAATTGATAGAATCTGTTAGAAACGAGTTTTTTCCCGCCTAAAAGTGATTGAATGTTGCTACTGTTAAAACAGTTTTGATAATTATTTAATTCGTAAATTATACAATTAGAATAAAAAAAATCTGTTAAAATGAGCCACGTGCGTCATGTAACATACTGATTGATTGTTGTGTATGTTTTATTCGTTTCATGAAATCTTTAATTAGCAAATAATAAAATTACAATCGTTGAATTTTAGCACAAATGAGTGATTTGTTTTATGCAACAAACAATTTGATTGGTGGTTTTGTTTTAATTTCTTTGGTAATAATTTAATTGGTAGATAGCAAAACTGCAATTGATCAAATTGAATAAATATATATTATTTGTTACCTGCAACATACTAATTGTTTGTTGGGCATGTTTTAATTATTTGAAGAATAATTTATTTGACAAATAGTAAAAGTGTGACTAATAAAATTTATCAAAGATTATTTTTTCTTCATATTATTATATTATTGTTTTTAGAACATTGAGATTAAATTAATGTGAGATTTATAAAGAAAAGTCATTTCAATTTTTTTTTATATATTTTAAGATGTTTAATATAAAAAAAATCACAATATATAATTAGTCTCTCCTATTTTTTAAGGAAAAAGTCCCAAAATAATATATATGAAAATTTAGGACCATTAACAATTTTGTTAATATGTTAAAAAAATTGGTGTCGGTTGTGGTGAAACACAATATAATTTTTTTATTTTTTTATTATAGATAATTTGACATAATTTTTCTACCTGTCTTGTCTAGCTGTGGTTTCATATATTGTTTTTTCATGATATGAGATCTGAAATATCATACATAAAAAAAGACACAGAAGTATTATTATAGTTGTCATTATAAATATTATTATACAAAATTAATATTCTAATTATTATTGGTCATTCTATCATTAACACCGTAATTATTGTCAAAAAAATTTATTATTATTTTTTAAGATTTATTCCTTATATTATTATATTAAAAATAGTTTAGAACACTGATAGTAAATTATTATTTTTAAAAAATAATAAATATGTCTTTTATATATATAAATATATTTTTAAGGCGTTAATATTAAATAAATATCAAAATATATAATTAGTCTTATATATTTATAAAAAAAACTTAAAAATAATCATTATCATTATTTTGAATGCCTTATTTATAATAATTAGAAATTTAAACACCTAACAATATTAACAAAAAAGAAATTAAATAAATTAAATACATGACAAAACAAAATAAATATTATTAGATTGAAAAATATTATTTGACTTGAAGAATAATAAAAATAATTAAAAAAAACAAAGAGAATAAATATCAATTTTTAAATGATCACCAACACAAATTAAAATGTAAACATTTAAAAATAATAACTTTACTAACAGTGGAAATAATAAAAAGTGGTGAGACCATAATTATTGTTAGAAAAAAATTCTATTTTTATTTTATTTTATAAGATTTATTCCTCATATTATTATATTAAAAGTATTTCAGAACAATGATATTATTTTTTTAAAAAAAATACCTAGGTCATTTATATATATATATATAGGCGCTAATATTAAATAAATATCAGCATATATAATTAGTCTGGCATATTTTTTTAAAAATAACTTATAAATAATTATTATCTTTATTTTGAATGTCTTATCTATAATAATTATAAATTTCAACACCTAACAATATTAACAAAAAAAACTATTAAACCTAGCAATATTAACAAAAAAAACTATTAAAATTACATAACAAAAATGAATATTATTATATTTAAAGAAATTATTTGACTTGAAGAATAAAAAAAGAGAAATAATAATAAATATTAATTTTCAAATTATCACCATCACAAATTAAAATTTAAACATTAAATAAAAAAACCTTAATAACAGTGGAAATAAAAAAAATTGGAAACAAAAACTGAAAGCATGTACATATAAACATGGATAGAAATAGAAACTATGTAAGAAATATATATATATATATAAATAAATGAATTAAAATAAAATCCAAGATTAAAAGTATTAGGGCAAAAATGAAAAACACATATATAATAAATTTCATTTAAAGGACAAAATTGAAATAAATCTAAACATTGATACCGAAAAAATTAAATAATTTAAAACAAAACTGGAATTTAAAAGAATGAGGAACATAATGAAACTGAAATATATAATCAATTTGTATGGAAGGATAAAATTGAAACAAATCAAAACTTTGATATCGAAAATATTAAGGATTTATAATCAATTTGCATGAAAGATAAAATTGAAACAAATCAAAACTTTGATACTGAAAATATTAAAGATTTCAAACCAATCCGGATATTAAAAAACTAATGACCAAAATGAAACTACAATATATAATCAATTTCAATTGAAGAACCAAATTGAAACAAATCAAAACCTATATAACATAAACAAGGACCATACCAAACAATCAAAAGATTCTGACTAAATTAAAAACTCACACTAAACAGTGGTGCTGACGTGTGCTTGCGCAGACAGGAGAGTGAAAAAGGGGGGGAATTCCATCGACCATTAACACGTCTCCGACCACCTTGTAAGCATAAACGCCGCACTAGAAGGAAGATAACACGACTGAAAATCATTCTAGATGCCGATTGGTCATTTTGAACGCTAGAAGATGCCGCATGCGTCATCCGAAACCCACATGAGCGAGAAAATAGACGGCGCGTTCGGCGACGCGCCAATAGTAATTCGACCGAAAATATAATTAAAAATGGTAAATTATGGGGACATCCCTGCAGACAATTCTTGGATTTTGTCTTATATGAGGTTATAAACGTATTTGTCCATTTAAAAAAATTGTGCAGTTACATTATTAACCCAGACTTTTACTTTGCAGTTTTATCTTATTAGAGGGTAGTTACGTATTTAGCCATTAAAAAAACAATGTGCAATATCGGTTGTGCCCCTAGACTTTTCTATGCTATTTTTTCTTTTTTATAAGTATTATGATTATTTTATTGTGTAAAGAAATGCAAAAAATAAAAAATAACCCCAGACCCAAGACCAAATTTAGTATGCACTTAGGGGTAAAATAGTGATTGCACTATTACAATCTATAGTAAATCTGAATATAAAGCTACAGTAATTTACTATAGTAAATACACAGCAATGCCACGATCTCATTTAACTTTATAGTGCCCGTTTAGCATTGCGATCCCATCGGTTTTTGGACGAAATTTGATTTTTTTTTTTCATTTTAAAAACCGGCGGTTTGGTGTTTTTAGATCATTTTGATGTGCTGATTTCAAAAATAATTTTTAAAAAATAAAAAACTTCATTTTGATATATTTCAGCATGATAAACACTTTGAAAAGCTACCGCAATCGCACTCCCAAAGAGACTCATACTTGATGTAATATTTTTCTTCCAAGTCCTTTTTTTTTTTTAAAATTATTTTGAAACCGTGGTCAGTCGGCCAAACTGTATGATCATTAACGTGGATTTGTTTGCAGGGTATGGTGCCCAAGTAAAACAGAGAGGAAAGTCCAGTGTTTTAAAAAAAATCACCAAAGACCGCCCTCTACATTCAGACGAAAAAAATTTCCTCTTCAAAACGAGTCTCTCCCGTGAAACTTTCTTTTTTTCTTCCAGGAAACAAACACGATTCTCCGATAAATTACCGGCTAAACAACCTCATTTATCGTTTCAAATCCCCATTTCCATCCAGCTTTCTTTTCTCTTTTCCTGGTTGTGGACTCATTTGGAGCTTACCCGATGGTTGATCATTGGAAATTGAATTTCAATCATTATAAGTTAATCAATTCTATTGCTTTCTGAAGTTATTTTTCAGTATTTTATTTGATTTCCTTTCTTAAAAGTTAAAAAGATAGATTCTTTTGGTATGATGTGAGTAGTTTTTTTATGGATTAAAATGCGTAGTTGTAAGATTGATTTTGTGTGTTTTGCTTCTTTGGGGATTGCTTGCGATTTTCATTTGCTAAGCTGAACTAGGTGAGTAGGTGGGTTTGGCTGATTTTTTAAACTCTCCCCCTTGTTTTTGTGGGTTTCGTGCATTAGAATTGTGATCCAAGGAAGTCACTGCTGATACAATTAAAAAAGGAGAGCTGGGTTGTCAAACAAGTTTTTATATGCGATTTTTTTTATATGGTATTAAAGCGGTTACAGATTTAAATTCTATTTTCTTTATTCTATACGATAGAAATTAAGGTAATGTAAGCTTGTTTCAAGATTCTATCCTCTTTATTTTTTATTCTATATGATGAAAATTAAGGTAATGTAAGCTTGTTTCAGGTTTAAATAGCTTTCATTTAAGAACTTTGATTTTTTTAATATGGTATTAACTTTGTTAATCAACAGATTACAAATTTAAATTCTATCCTCTGTATTCTCTTTATTCTGTATTCTATATGATAGAAATTAATGTATGTCTGTTTCAAGTTTAAATAACTTGCATTTAAGAACTTTTTTTACATTGAGAATTGAGTTATTTATGAGAGGTTATTTGTTTTGATGATGCCAAAACGATGCTTTCGAAAGTTGGGTCTACAAATGGCGACTTTCATGTAAGTTCGGATAGTGGTCAGTTGTTGAGAGACATTGAGGCAATAAAAAAAGCCCTATACTTGAATAAAATGCACAAAAGGCTTTGATTTCCCCATCCATTGTTCTATCTAAATCATGTGAGAATCCTGTTTACTGGAATCAAAATCGAGTCTACATCCAAGAGGTTTCAATTAAATTGTGTCATTTACGGACAAGAAATCTTCATCAGCATGGAATTGGAAGAAGCCTTGAAAAGGTCACATTGGTCGTCAAAAGTTCAATATTTGTTTCTTTCTCCACGTGTTCGATTGAAGGGTTGCCACCGAGTTTTTATGGATGAATTTGTCTGTGCATTGGAAGAGGAAGGATGTGGTTTTGCGGACACGTGCAACAATTTTTTTTGAAGGACATTGAAGAATTTGACGATACTTAGATGCATAAATGTTCCATATATGATAGTAGAAGTGAGCCTTATCATGCAGCAAAGCATGCACCGAAGCTTTTCGTGATTTATTCTTCCATAGTTGGGGTTCCAGGTGTTTTGATATGGGGATACAGTGGGTAGATGCGACACTATTATTGCCACTGAATCTGGAGGAACTGGAGAGGGAGAAAAGTACTTGTAAATGAACTAAAAGCTATAAGGTTGATGGCAAGGTTAAGGCTGCTACTCTAAATGTTAGTTTTGATTTCTCATCATTGAAGGACAATTTAGTTGAATAGACAAGTAATATGAGTGTCTTTGAGCTTGTAATTTTAGTGCATGATAGGACTCGAGTGGATCCCAAAACATGTTTTGGGTAAATTAACAGTAATGGGATGCTTCTGCAAATTGAAAGTGTGATCCTAATGATTTTAATTGTCAACCTCCTCTTTCCAATCTGCTGATGCGAAGAGTTTTCATGATGTTTCACCAAATTTGAGATTGGAACTCTCAAGTCAATAGATCTTTTACATGAAAAAATCGAGCGGTGAACAGGCACAATTCAGAAGAGCTTGACACATTATCTGACCATATGCAGCTACTCAAACCAAAGTTTCACCTGGAGTTTGAGCTTGATATAGATGATCGTGGAAATGAGTATGATAATTATAAGTTTTCTGCTGTTGAGGGGATAGAAATGTCTGAAATGGAACAAATGGAATCAGAACAAGATGCTATTCATACTAGTGATGGATCTGCAATTGAAATTATTAATGTGGATGAAATAATCAAGGATGATGATATGGCCCTTGATGGGGAGACATATTTTCATTCAGAGTGAAATATTTTTCATGGATTTGTAGATGAGGTTTTGATGGATGACTGCAAAAATAAAGAGAATAATGTATGCAGGAAAGGCTCAACCATGGAAGATCTGAAATCAGCCTTTAATAACCTGCTCATTTTAGAATCTGAAAGAAAAAGTTGGAAGCCAGCTTGCTATGAGCGAGTTTCTAGAGAATGAAAACTCATGGAAACTAAATAAAGTTACAAGGCTAATAAAGTGGCAAAGAAATCACTCAGCGTGAATGAAGTTGCCACTTCTGTCACAAATGTTTTTTTAAATGTGCAGGGAATTGATAATGAACCTGAGTCTCTAGAGTGTGCTTGTTAATACAGTTTGAGAAAGAAGCCATAGCTATTGGAGCTTCATTATAGAATTGGACAGAGACAAAGAGCACGAAGAATCTGGCCTCATTGCTCAGGCTGGATCTAGTTATGAGAGCTTTCTGAGGATCTTGATTTGTCTTTGGTTATTCAGGTTACTGAACAGGAGCATCAGAGGGCAATTCAATTGCTATGTCGAAGAAGGTAGGTGAAGGCACTTGAAGACTTGGAGACTGAAGCCTCAATTAGAATTTGAGGCTTAGATGAGGAGGTCTTTCAGAATTCTCCATGTTATTTCCCCGTTGGATTTGAAATCCGACTGAGCCTCCCCGAGGATCGACTTGAATTACCTCCACTTGGAGACGGCTTTGGACCTTTTCTTTGAATCTCTTTTTTTTATAGAAAAAATAACTTCTAAAAATGCTCGGAGCTTAATTATGCAAGTTTCTATTCATGTAATGCTAGCTGTAGAATTGGGATTTGATATTATGGAGATATCACAGCATTTGCATCGGTTGGCATTACAGAACTATCTCTGATGACTAACAAATTAATGCCCTTGGAGGATATCACCGGGAAGATGTTGCAACAAATGGGAGAGTATTACTGAAACGTCTGTGAGCATATTAATTGCACTGAAGCATGTTTGTCTTTCCACTTCTTTAATTCTGTATCGTTGATAGTCATTTTTACTTGTTGCCCTTTTGGCTCATGATTTCTCAACACTAACGCAGAAAGGTTCCTTTGCATCATAAATCATTGTTTGGGAAAGATCCATTCAATGGGAGAAAGGGAATTGAAGGACTTTGTTCTCATAGGTTTGCTAACAGCATGAAACCCAGCCTAATTGATATAGAGGTGGACTGGGAATATGTAAGTCTTCAAGATGTAGCACCTTTGGCAATGAATAAGATGGATGCCATGTCCGTTGAAGGGTGGAGAATTCAGTCTGGCATGTCTGAGGAGGAGGCACCAACAAGCATAGTCCGCAGTCTCCTGGAAAGATACTGGCTTTTGAAGGGAAGAATGTCATTCCTGTTGGGTTTCTCAGTCTGGGAGGTGCAGAATCGCACCAACTTGATGCCAAGTATGGTGAAAATAGTGCTAATGGATTGTTGTCTCTTTCTATAATGCTTGAGGTTGGTCGAGGCTTGATACTGGGATCACCAGTGAGGAAGATCAAGTTGATGAACTCATAAGAAGGATACTTGTATCTCATCATGCTAAGTGTGTAGATTTTTGGGGTAAAGAATCTGGTAGAAAGCATGGTCTGTCTGGGAACAACCACACAATAGCTCTCAAGATACGGCTTAGGGATCCTCTTTGAAATTGTGATCCAGTTGGTGCCCCAATGGTTGCTAGAATCCAAGTGGAGAGGACTTTTATTAATCCTATGCCAAGTGTATTGTTAGGTGTTAGAAAGTAGAAATGAAGAAGACGATCATGAATGGATCCAGGATGATAGAAGTGGCCAAATAAACGAAAAAAAGAAAAGAAAGTATACTCACTTTGGTTTCTAATCACCGAAATCCATGTTTCAGAGTTGGAGGCTGAACCTGGCAAGACTCAACTTTGAGCCACCAAAACGCAGCCACAGTCTGGGACACGCTGGCTTGTGGCCAGTGGCATGGCTAAAGTCCAACAAGTAACCATTTTCAAAGTCGAAGGCTTGTATTAGCATACCCACTATTAATCAGAAAGGTGGAGGTGGGTGATATCTTGTGGAGCATAAGCTCTCAAGTTACCGGCACAGAGTGTAGCTGGAGAGAGCCGGCAGGTTTTGTTCCTCGGAACCCTAATGTCATCTTTCCCGGATGAATCTATGCAAATTATACTATTGCTCTTACATATTTTTTAGCATGAGCAGATCACATCCAACCTGACTACTTGTGTTTTTTTTGAGTTTTTGAACATAGCAAGACTGTTAGCATGCTCAGAATGCATTTAGTGAAGCAGATATATACTTGACTGGTCTGAAGGACCAAGGTGAAATGCTGAGATATATAAAACCTGTAGTTGCATTTTGTTTTGTTGATGCTACATTATTGATGAGTGCAGATAGAAGAAGAATAAATAGCTCAATTCCTTCAAACCTTTTTTTTAACACTACTTTCAATTGCTGTTGGAGATTATAACCTTATGTTTATACAGGGAAAGATGGGTTTATTTGGAGATTGTCCCATGAAGATTGATGTGCCTAATAACTGTACAAGGGGCTTGTAAACTAATCTTACGATTTATTGGTACTAAAACCTCTCTAGTCTCATGAGATGCCCTGACAGAACCCCGAGCTTGACATGCTGGAAACGGACGGATTGAAAAATGACAACCTCAATGAAACAGTCCACCTCAATGCAATAAACAAAATGTTGCTGCAAATATTCCGCAGTACTCGTTTCGCTTATCGTTGTTAATGAAGTCGTGCACTAGTTCATTTTTCTCCTAGAAGCTCATTTTGGGATACCAATGAATCATAAATCGAATTTTGCTGCTGTCTTTAGCAACTCACCGAAAAGAAACGAATCATTAATGTACTATGATCCACCAATAAAATCCCAAGGCCAATATTCAATATTCTATTGGCCTGCTTTAGGTTGAAGTATTCTCTTGCAATAGTTTATTTCCAAGGCAATTAATTTAGTAACTCACTTTTACAGGGATGCAATATCCTGTGGTAAAAAATTTTTAAACATGACAAAAAATATCCAGATCATAGAGAATTTTGTGATATTGTTATTAAACTCACCCTAGCAAATCAATTTTAAAACCGTTATGTGAGCGTTAACTCTACATGACTTAGTCGACCTAGGTGGTTTAAAGACAACCCAACTAATTTGTTAAAAAATGTTTTGAGGTTAAAATTGATAAATAAACGATGAAATTGTCAGGAAAAAAAAATTCTTGACCTAATATCTTGCCTAGTTATAATTTAAAATTAAATCATGTGAGAGTTGTGTTAAAATGACCTAGTCGACTTAGTTAATCAAGACGCAACCTGGTCGACTAGTGAAGAAAGTTTAAGGATAAGATCGAGGAAAAAAAAGAAAAATTGACAAAAAAACCCTCTTTAATACGACTTGAGCAAGGTCATATTCATATTCTAGCATAAAAATTTCTACTATCAAATTTTATGCTTTTGGGCATAAATTTCAACTTGAATGTTGTATCGAGTTAAAACTTTAACAAAAGATTTTAAAGCTATTGTTTTGTGTTGAGGTAAAATATGAATTATTAGAGATTAAAAAAGGGCCTTGCAATATAGGTCAGAACAACCATGCAAATTTTATTTTTTCTTCCTTTTGACTTGTGAATTCCTATTTGGCAAGGATCATTTTTCTAAAAAGATGTGATAACTTGTTTTAAAAATCTTGCTCTAAAAGGATTTTTAATGATATGCATCATGAATCTAACATGAAAAGAGATGATTCTAATATGTATGGACATTCAAGTGGTTTAATGATGAGAACTTGAGTGAAACAACTACAAACTACCTTGATGAGTTTGGATGCTCGTAAATTGAATGAAAATTGTTCAAATATGTTTGTTTGTTTTCAAATAAAGCTTGGGTCATGATTTGAGAGTTTTGAGAATTTGGGTTTATTTTCAGTTATGAGCTAATTTGAGCTTGAATTTACACCACTTTATTGCAATGTAAAATAAGCCTACTCTACATGGTTTTCAAGTTTAGAATGTAATCTTTCCAGATTATCCAACCTTGTATGAATTGAAGAAAGTCATTTATTTGGATCTCAATTATGTCATTTTAGTATTTCCTAGATTTGAAGGATTGTTCCAAGTATACAATGATGTTTCTAGCAAAGAATTAGGTACTTTTAAAAGAATATAAAACTTTTCAACTTCTCACTTAGAGAGTTTACTTCCTTGTTGTTTTATTTTCAGAATTGATTGAAGAACAATTTAGACTTGTCACTTTTAATCACAAAGAGTGTGGCATCTTTATTCTAATTTTCAACTTATCAAAGAGTTTTATTTAGACTTTATCCCTTATTTTCATTGCAAATCATATCATTTACTACCCATGTACTATAAGAACAAAAAAATCATATATAACTGGACCTCCCTTCCATAATTTTCATATTAGATTGGCAGTTTGTTCGGGTTAGGAAGCTCAGGCACATCACTCTCATCCCAACTTCTTGCCTAGCTTAGATTTAAAATTAAACCGAGTGGGAGTTTTTCAATGTAATCCAGTCAACTTGGTCTGTCCAAAGATAGCCCAAATGACTGTTAGTTTTTTTCTCCAATGATCAAACTAAGAAAAGAAAAGAATGAAAATGAAAGTTAAAAAAAAGGAATTAGAGAAAACAAGATGTTGAAATAAAAAAAAAAGAGATTCATTGTTTATACAATGAACTCCATTAGATTTCCCAAGTTTTAAATATAGTAAGGTAACTATGAAACTGACATGCTCTATAATGCAAGCTACATGAGATTTTTTAAAATGTAAAAAAATAATGTTCAGGCCATAGGGAAATTTTTGGCACTATCATTAAACTCGGTCTAGCGAGTCAACATTGAAGCTATCTTACCCGACTTCTTGCCTAGTTTAAGTTTCAAATTAAATCATGTGAGAGTTGTCTCGACATGACCTAGTCGACTTAACTAGTCTAAAAGCAACTATGACGACTTGTAAAAATGTAGTTTGATTTAAAAAAAATCAAGATGATATTTTTTATATATTAAGACGATGACATATTAGGTGACAGGAGTTTCGAGATTTCAAATGCCAAATTTGTGATTCGGTTCCTGGGCTCCATTTGGTGCAATAGCTTTTCTTACTTAACTATATGATAATAATAACATACCCTAACAAAATCAAGCATCAACCTATTTTTCATGACATTTGTTTGAGAACAAATAATCATATACAAAGTAAGCTAAAACAAATTATGAAAATCAATTGTTAATGAATGTCATAACCCAAATTTGGGTTTCCCCCAAATTAAGCTTTCTTTTTAATTAAAAATGAAAAAAATACTTGCAACATGGAAATACTATGTTGAGAAGGGTTTCAAACGCATGAAGGAACTAAACTAAAACTTTAGACAAAGATGGGCACCTAATTGAAAGATAATGTGGATTCCAGATCAAATTAGATATTTATTGGACAAATTTGAATAAAAATTATGTGTAAGGACTTAATTAAACTTTTAATATGCCAAATTGATTTAATCTTGTGTTTGATTAGAGTTTTGACTAAGGTTAAAAATTAATTTTTAAGTGCAAAGACTTACTTATACTTTTATGGGAATGATAAATTTTATCATGGATTAATTGGTAAAAATAATAATTTGGAAGCTTAATTGAGAAGATGGAAATTGTAGAGGACTAAAATTATTTTTTATAAAGTTAATTGGGTGAAATCAGAGACAAAATTGCAAGAAAATCAAAGTTAAAGGGTCAAATCAAAAAATTCACAATAAATGATCTTGAAAAAGATGCATGAATTCAGGGATCAAATTTGGGTAAAATTAAGAGTAAAAAAAAATAAAAGTTGGAAGAATAAGGGAAGACAAAATCAAAAACATCTAAGATTAAAGACTATGATGAAAAACACAGTGGAATTAGAGGTGCTTTTGAAACTTGGTAGGAATGAAATTGAACCGATTCAAAATGCAATTGAGTACCTAATTGAGCAAATCGAAAGGTTGAGGTTTGAAAATTGAAAAAGAGTTAAATGAAATGATGTTTTTTGAATAAAATGTCATTTTTTTTAGAATAAAATTTTTAAAAGAAAAACAATGCTATTTTAAAGGATATTGTTCATTGTCTTCAACCCAAAAGTGATGCAATCCAACCATCAAAGGATCCATTGGAGGTTCCAGTTGGTCCAGTTACTAGGCTTAGGGCTAAGAAGTTCAAAGAAGCTTTAAATGGACTTCTTCAAGATACATGGGCTAAGGTGGACTTCAAGAGGATTTGTAATAATAAAGAGCAAGCCTTGATTAATCTCATTCATGTTCAAGAAGGGCTTGTTGGTGGAACCAAGACCATTACACAAGGATTGGGAGAAGAAGACTAGATTCGGACAGTTTGACCTTTGGTTACTCTTTTACTCATAACTGGAGCTACATATTGAATTTTGATGTGATTCTAGTTGGGATGGAAACTAGACTTCAATACCTTTCCAATGGTATTGGAAATCCTTCTAATTCATTAAGACGAGAGAGAACCATCCATTTTAAGTTGGGTCTTGCTACTGCCCGACAAAAATGCGGAAACAACGAACTTGTCTTATTTAATTAGTTGGGCTATCAAATTTTAATTATTTTGAGAGGAGACAATTTGTTTGGGTTTCTAGACTTGTTTATTTGTTTATTTTAATTAGTTTGGGCTAGTTTTAGCTTGGGTTGATTATTATTTATTTTGGGCTTATGTGAAACCCATTAGGGAAACTAGGGTTTTGGCTTGGAGTATAAATACTCTTTAGGAATAATGTTAGGGAACTTTTTTGAACAATATTTTCCAGCATTGTAGCCATCTTTGGTTGCTTCATCTTGGTTCTTGATTGAACTTTTCAACTCTTCAAAGAATTGACCATTCTTTGTTGTGAATTTATACTTCCTTTGCTCGTCTCCAGGTGTAGGTGTTGTGATCGAGTTGGTTTATAGTCTTGTTGCCTTGGAGCAAGTCTTCCATTGTGATAAGCTCATTCAATTCTCAACAAACTTGGGTTAGATTGATCTTGGCGTCGCGAATACCATTAAATTCCGCTAGGGTTCGCATCAAAAACAAGTAGGGACAACTTGCATAGAAAGAGGTTTCAGACACCATTTTTCCTATTTAATGTAATCCAATGATTGAAAAAGCTCTCTTCTTAATCTTTTGATGAAGGAAGATCCTATCAACCTTGTTTCAGTCTTGCCCCTGCTTTGATATGTTTGCAAAGTTGGTCCAAAAATGTTTGCAAAACCACCTTTCTAATAATTGTAGGTTATATATTTACATCAATGACCAAGAAATTTGAGATGAATGACCATGATGCATCTCCACATGATGACCCCAACCCCCTATAAATATCAATGTTATAGCAGTTATACAAAGAAAAAAAGAGAACCTTCTATTTTTGCATCAATTTTCTCTTGCTTAGAAAACCTAAAACCTCATAACCAAAGACTCTTTGTGACCAACCTTGTATTAGCCACCTCTATTTCATCATAAACAATAACACCATCTAACAACAAGACCAACTTCCTTTTCTTTTTAGTAGCCAACTTCTTTGAGCAACACCAACTTTCTCTTAAGAGCAATACTACCTAAGGCATACTAAAACACAACTCATTTCTTCCTTGTAACACCATATCTCCTCCAATATTGGTTTTTTCAACCAATGCCAACTATGTCTCTACTACAACATCGTGAGTGGCCACAAACAAAAGTTGTAATCAACATATGGGGCCGAGGGTGTACAATAGATTTAGTTTTTTATAGGTCAAGTTGGATTAGAATTTGCATGAAAATTACATTGTGGTAGTTGTTTAACCTGTAAATTCAGTCTTTTGTTATGGCTAGTGTCACAGGGACAAAATTTTTGTCACAATTTTGATCCCAGCATGACAGTCTTGTCCCATTACTAGACTCATCCTTCCTTCCAAATCACTCGTGTTTGCTTAAGGTCTAAGTGTTTGACACACCTAGGAGTTTTCCCCACAAACTCTAACCAATTTTGGCAACCAAGAGCACAAGTAATAGATCATACACAACACAATCAATTTACAGGAACAACCTAACCTTTATTAATCCATCAATCAAAGGAATACACAATAACAATGTGTGTGTGTGCGCTATGCGCAATATCATCTCAGCATGCTACACAGGTTTAGGCACATATTTATAGAACAATACAAAGGAAGTTACATAGAAACACTGCCTCTAAGCGGATCCACTAAAATAGGACATAGCAACCAACTGCCTCGTAACTTCCTTGGTCTGCCACCCCACAAACCAACTGCCTAAATTGATTTTCCATGCTACCAATCTTCATGTGCAACCAAAACAACCTTAGACAGTCCATTGTCTAAGCCCAGCGCACTACGAAGCATGAACCCGCTATTCGCACACACTTGTTATGTTTGTTGCTAAGAACTACACTGTCCACACATGGTGCACCTACATTTGTGTGCTGCCACTATCTAATAGTGACTCATTGGCGTGCCCTTGCGCCTAAGGCTGTGACAATCCTCCCACACCAGAAGGAGCCGACGCCCTCATCAAGTCAGATCTAAGGTGGTCCTACACCAAGTCTTCAAATTGCCATAAGTCAGTGTCTTTCTCCCATGAAACCTCCTGACCATCTACCCATTATACAACAAAATTTTGTTCGATGATTTTTCTTGTGTTGACCAAGTCCCTTATGATCCATAATCTTCATGATTTTTTGCTCAAATTGCTTCTTAATTGTAGGTGGAGCCCTTGGTGATCTACTCGTTTCTAAATCCTCCAGATCATCAAGAAAAGCTTTTAGATAACTCATATGGAATATGGGATGAAGCTTCAACCTTTTTGGCAGCTTTAATCTATACACAATAGCGCCCACTTTCCCTATCACCTCAAACAACCCATCATACCTTGACACCAACCCATGGTGCTGATTGTTTCCCATAATCTTTTTCCACATTTGCGGAGTTAATTTCAACAACACCCTGTCGCCAATATCAAATTCAAAGGTCTTTGCTTTTGATTAGCGTATTTCACCATACATTTACTTGCCTTTCGCAAGCTATCTTGTGTTTGTTCGAAGAGTTCCTGCCTCTCACTTGCAACCTGTACGCGAATGGACTTTTCCCCTCATTCTTCTAAACTACTATCTTCGATGGAGTTTGGGGTTGCGTCCCCAAAACTAGCTCAAATGGACTCAACTCCGTTGTTGATAACTTATGGAGATTGTAGCTGAATTGGGCACTATCAAGCAACTCAAGCCAGTTTCTTGTGTTATTGTCACATTGTGTCAAAGGTACTCCTCCAACAATGCATTAATCCTCTTCGTCTGTCAATTTGTTTGTGCATGATTGGCTATCGAGAACTTCAGTCTTGTTCCCATTAGCCCAAACAACACTGTCTAGAATCGTCTAGTGATCGCACATTGCGATCACTAACCACATCTGATGGAACCTCAAAGTATTTCACCACATGTTTATAGAACAAAGAAGCAACCACTTCAGCCGTGCATACTGCGAGTATCGTAACAAAAACAACATCAAAAACTTATCAACAATCACCATCACGGTGCTCATCCCATCACTTTCAGAAACACCACTATGAAGTCCATCCAAACTATAACCCAAGGTCTTTCTGACAATGGCAAAGGCTGCAATAACCCTGCTTCCTTTTGCCTTAACACCTTGTCCTACTGACAAACTAAGCAAGAATTGACGTAAAGTTCCACGTCAAACTCCATCTTTGGCTAGTAATAGGTTTCTGCTAAAAGAGTCAGCTTACACTCTTGTCCTGGATGACCTACCCACTACGAGTCATGCGTTTTGGCTAACAAGTGTTTCCTTAATTTCTCACTTGGAAACCTCCTTTTGCACAAAGAAGGTCATTTTCCAACCAATACCTTTGCATAGTCCCATCTCATATGAGGTCCACTAACTTGACATACATTACGTCTTCTCCAGCAGCTTGCCTTAATCGGTCAAGCATGTCAGATTCCACATGATCCATGGAAATCAGACTAGCAAGCACCTCACGCCTACTCAACGCATCCGCAACCTGATTGTGTCGTCCCGACTTGTGTTCCCACACAAAATTATACTCGGTCAGGTATTCTTGCCACCTCGCTTACCATTGCGACAGTTTCTTTCGAGTCTTGAAAAATGTATTAGCCAAATTATCTATCTTAACCACAAACTTCGGCCCCAACAGTTTCTTATGCGTGGAGTACCTTTTTTCTGCCTCACTTAACTTTTGACTCTCGAAAGCCACTTGATGACCCTCTTGCACTAGAACACCCCTTACTGTCTTGTCTAAAGCATCAGTGTATACCTCAAAGGATTTATAAAAATCTAGCAGTTTAAGAATTGGAGTGACGTTACAACCCTCTTCAGCTTGTCGAATGCACGTTGGAATTCGCTAGACTAGTCCCAACGTCGATTTTTCTTCAATAAATCAGACAAAAGGACTGCTTGCTTGCTGTAACCCTCTATGAACCGATGATAGTAATTTGCCAAACCCAAAAATGATCTCCATTTAGTTACCATCGATAAAGCAATTCAATCCCATATGGATTGCACCTTCTTCGGATCCATCTGAACCTACCTAAAGCTCACCAAATGCCCAAGGAACATGATTTCAGTACAAGTAAACTCACACTTTTCCTTCTTTACAAACAGTTCATGTTCCCTTAGTTTACGCAACACCTTTTCCAAGTGCACCACATGCTCATCCCTATTTCAACTAAAAATAACAATGTCATCTAGATAGATGACCACAAACTCATCCAAAAACTCATAAAGATCATCATTCATCAAATTACAGAAAGTAGCTGGAGCGTTGGTTAAGCCAAACAACATAACCATAAACTCGTATGACCCATACCTTGCCACACAAGTTGTGTTGTGCTCATCCCCCTTGGCAACTCTAACCAATATCTAAACCTCAAGTCCAATTTTGTGAAAATAGAAGCCCTGGACAATTTGTCCAGCAGTCTTGAATCAACGTCACAGGGTACTTATTTTTTATCGTTACCTTATTCAGTGAGTGATAGTGATGTGAACCTCGTGATCACATGGTCACACGACCTACAACCAAGAATGAGATCTGATCCCGGAAAGCCGAAATAGGTCTGATAGGAGTGTGACACAATGGAAACCTGCCCCAAGGCACCAACACTATTGGAATGAGTAGAATGATACCACGAAGCCAGTTAATCTTCGATAAGTCAGATTGGAATGAGTAGAATGACGCCACGAAACCCCAGACAATTCTTTAGTTCTTAAACAAACTAAAGAATGCAAGAATCACTCTCACACATAAAATTGAAAAATTCAGAAGTAATATTCATCAATTGCTGTTGAAATTTAGGTTACATGAATTTAAATAGTTCTTGAAAAAGTAACCCTGATAGACATCTTATGTGGACTTAAAAGAGGTCCACTCAAAACTGACCAAAAACCTTAAGTTAGAAAGCCCACCACTTAATCCAAAGAAGCCTTCGATCCTAGCTACAAACAAAGTATTAATTAAGCCCAAACAAGCCTTGGGCTGTAGCTAACAAAATTAAATAAAGCCCATAAGTCTTATTTATAGCCTTTCATCCAGCCTCTTAACAAATGGAAAAGGAAGCCACCCATGTTGTTTCCAAGTTGTAGTAGGATTCATTTGTCTCCTTTGTTGTCCTCACTTCATGACCCAGACAAGGTTGTAGTGGACCTCTCTTGCACATGGATAAGATGTACTAGGGTCTCTTAATACTCCAATAGTCCTTGCAATTCTGACTCGGTTGACACCTTTAAAACCACAAATCAAGCCCCCTGAACATGTAATTGATCATTGCTGGTGTTTTTGGGCCTGTTCGCATCAAATAGTCCACACACATCCGCAAGCTACCATCTGCCTTCTTTTGAAACAAAACAAGAGCACTAAATGAAGCTCTGGATGGTCGAACAAAACCTGCTTCAATCAATTCCATCAATTGTTTTCTTAACTTGCCCAATTTCTTTGGGGACATACAGTATAGAGGCTGCGACGGTGGTGTTGCACCCGACACAAGTTCAATTTTATGATCAATAACCCATCTTGGTGGAAGCTTTTTCGGCAACTCTAGAAGCATCACATTCAAATACTCCTCCAATAGCTCAGTAATAACGTTAGGCACTGACCCAACCCGTTCTGACCTCTAAGTTATGGTTACTGCCAAGAACACTTCACCACCCTTCTTCAAGGCCTTGTTGATCGCGATGGTTGAAACCAAGCTACTCTGCTTTTGACTTTCTGCCACTACTGTCTTATGATAAGGAACAAAACAGGTACATAACTCCCTTGCAAGGAAAATCCCATCTAAATGAGATATCAACGCAATCTTGGCTTTGTTTAGAAAGTCTAATGTTGTGATGTCATGGTTGCACAAATTAATTACCATAACTTCAAAAAAAATCAAAGAAGATAGTATAGAGCAAGCAAGGGGTCGATCCTACGAGGACAATTTAGTTTAGATTTTCGTGCTATATGTTGTGCAATTTGGGGGGTTGGAAGTTGTCTAGGCTAGGCTTAAGCAAACTAAGCGAAAATTATATAAAACTGAAATTTATCAATAAAGCAAACCTTGGTCGCAAATCAACATCCACCTACAGAAATCAGAACTGATCATGGAAACGACACATCAATTTATATTCTGAATATTTATCTCTTCTTAAAATTAGTTCCTTAACAGATCCCCCATATAACTTACTCTAACCATCAAACAACACAGTGTCAGCACTAGTAATTTGATTCAATGGCAGCATTAAAATCCAGATAAATTGATCACTTAAGAAACATAACTGTCCGCAATATATGTTTAGTTTGATTGAATGTTCTCCCTAAGATTAATAACATAGATCCGCTACAATTATTAACTTAGTTGCTTCATAAGTTCATATACCACAACTCCGGTTTTGATATCAAATTTAGCAATCGATTGTCTACAATAATAACTTTGAGTCCGCTCTTAGCAATTAAATAAACAATCATAGGAAAATAAGCATAGTAGAACAAACATATTCATCATATAAACTGAAAAATTGAGGTAAAAATAGATCTCACAGTTCTTAAAATTTGACGGTTATTGTGTCCTTGCAACCAAGCAAAAGAGTCTAGCCTTGCATGTTTATTGAACAACTAAATAAAAAGGTGGAAGAAAACATGATTTAGGGTTTGGAGGAGGAAGATTTGTTTTTTCTTTGCTGTTGGCCAAAACTTCCTTGCTCCTCTCCTCCTTTATATATGCTTAGAAACCCTAGTATATATTTTACAAAATAGTCATTCCTTATGTTGGCAGAATTTAGTCGTCCCTTGTAAAATTCATATCTCATTCATAAAACATTGTTTTGAGCTTAATTTTGGAGTGTTTATATGTATTTGAGTCCTGAATCCAAAAAAATTGGGTTTGCCTAAATCGAACTTCTGTAGCTCGAGATATTGAAGTTGGAATGGAGAAAGGTCAACATCGGCAAATTGCAAGATTTGACTTTGAAGGCTGTGATTTCCATGCTCTTCCTTATTTTATTTATTTTGCCTTATATTTCCATAAATTTATGGATTTTAGATTTTGAATGCCATTGGAATCACTTCATTTCAATCTCTAGAGCTTCCGATCTGCATAAAACACCGACTAAAGGTCAAATCTGTCAATCAGCTCCAATTACCTCCTTTTCGCATCTTTCATCCAAAAATGGCTTCAAAACATAAAACAAAGAATATTAAGGCATTTTATACACAAAACATATGCAAAACACTAGGTAAATATCGATGAAGCTATTAAATAATATGGTGATATCATCTAAGTCGAGAATGACATTGAAATCATCAAGCATCACCACCAACAATTCCTACTTTTCCTGCCACTTATCTAACACCACAGGCACCCCATATGCCATACCGAGTATCCGTTGTGCCTTGAAATTCAATACCTTCATTGATGTTTAGCTGTTACTCAAATGCAATCCCAGTTGTGTCACTAACTTATTGGCAACGAATGTATTTGTAGCACCAGAATCCAACATGGCAACTATCTCCCTATCGTTTACTCTAATTTTAACATACATTAGAGTATCAACAACACCTAATTTTTCCTTTCACAGCACATCAAGTCGTGCCAAATTAGTTTCAACAATGCTGGATTTCGGCCACCGAATTTTGTAACTTAACAACCAAGCAATTCAGTACACGCATCGAGTTGATGTGTGTGGTTGTCTTTGCTTTGTTCTATGTTAGCCTGCTTGCCCTTGCCTTTGTCATTTCCAGGTCTATATCCTCCTCCACATGAACTTCTTTTTGTTTTGCTTTTCATCCCTTTTAGCCTTCGTCTTGAATTTCAAGGGGAAAACAACCAAACCCTCCCGTGTCACTGTCTTAAAATCAACCAAGCTATCTGCGACAACAATGGCAAACGACAAGTCTTTGACATTCTACCTTTTCAATTCATCTTGCGCCCAAGGCTGTAAACCTGACATGAAGTTGAATAGTTTATATTCCTTAGACATGTTCTCAATGTCTAGGATCAAAGAACTAAAATCTGACGTAGTCCCTTATTGACTTGTCTTGCTTCAATTTCTTCAAATCTTCCCTAGCTAGCCAAGACGTGTTGTTTTGCAAGAACCGCTCTTTCAATTCTCATTTCAAAGCATATATAAAAGACGAGAGGAGCAAGGAAGTTGTGGCCCGCAGAAAAGAAAACACAAGTCTTCCTCCTCCAAACCCTAAATCATGTTTTCTTCCACCTTTTTATTTAGTTGTTCAATAAACATGCAAGGCTAGACTCTTTTGCTTGGTTGCAAGGACACAATAACCGTCAAATTTTAAGAACTGTGAGATCTATTTTTACCTCAATTTTTCAGTTTATATGATGAATATGTTTGTTCTCCTATGCTTATTTTCCTATGATTGTTTATTTAATTGCTAAGAGCGGACTCAAAGTTATTATTGTAGACAATCGATTGCTAAGTTTGATATCAAAATCGGAGTTGTGGTATATGAACTTATGAAGCAACTAAGTTAATAATTGTAGCGGATCTATGTTATTAATCTTAGGGAGAATATTCAATCAAACTAAACATATATTGCGGACAATTATGTTTCTTAATTGATCAATTTATCTGGATTTTAATGCTGCCATTGAATCAAATTACTAGTGCTGACACTGTGGTTGGTTGATGGTTAGAGTAAGTTATACGGCGGATCTGTTAAGGAACTAATTTTAAGAAGAGATAAATATTCAGAATATAAATTGATGTGTCGTTTCCATGATCAGTTCTGATTTCTGTAGGTGGATGTTGATTTGCGACCAAGGTTTGCTTTATTGATAAATTTCAGTTTTATATAATTTTCGCTTAGTTTGCTTAAGCCTAGCCTAGACAACTTCCAACCCCCCCAATTGCACAACATATAGCATGAAAATCTAAACTAAATTGTCCTCGTGGGATCGACCCCTTGCTTGCTCTATACTATCTTGTTTGATTTGTTTTAAGTTAGGGTAATTAATTTGTGTGACCACGACATTGCAACAAATTTTGGCACCGTTGCCGGGGACTTGATTTTAGTTGATTCTTGTGTTCTTGTGTTGTTCTTTGATTTATTCTACTTGTTGTGATTTTTATTTATTCTGAAAAAAAACCAAAAAAAAAGAAAAGAGAAAAAAGAAAAAAGAGAAAACATATTTGTGTTTGCGGCGGTACTGTTCAAAACAGACTTTTTGGTGGAATTATGTATTAGTCTTTTGTTTCCTATAGGAAAACGATGTTCTGAGAAGAAGTAGTGACATTTGGTCACTAGCCCCACCTTATCGAGTCCAAATTCTATCATTTTCTAAGATTTCTGGACACTTTTAGTTTTCTAGCATAAGATCCTAATGCCTATTGCGTTGTGTTCAATCTCTTGTGTGCTTGGTTTCTTTTGAGTTTTCTTTGCGATTTATGCCTGTAACCCGTTCAGCTAATCAAAGTAATCAAGTGCAGGTTGGTCTCGAAATAGAAAACACTTTACACAGGTAACGAAAGGAAGCTCGCGTCAACATCATGGCTGTTGCACGACAACAAACACTCAAGGAGCTTGCTACTCCTAACATGGAAAACCAACTATTGTGCATAAACATAGACAGTAATGTGAACTTTGAACTCAAATCTGGTTTTTTACATTTGCTGCCAACATTCAATGGTCTTGCAAGAGAAGATCCTCACACTCATCTCAAGGAGTTCCACATGGTTTGTGTTGGCATGAAACCGAATGGAGTTGAAGAGGAACAAATTAAGTTGAAAGCTTTCCCTTTCTCTTTAAAAGGGGTAGCGAAGACATGGCTTTTTTCTATTCTCCCAGGTTCCATTGACACTTGGAATGGCATGAAGAAAATCTTCCTTGAAAAGTATTTCCCAGCATCTCGAGTTGCCAACATAAGAAAAGAAATGTGGAATTCGACAATCTCATGGAGAGACATTCGCTGAGTATTGGGAAAGATTTGAGCTATTGTGCATTCAATGCCCTCATCATCAAATACCCGATCAACTGCTCATTCAATATTTTTATGAAGGATTGATGCCTACTGACCGTAGTATAATTGATGCTACAAGTGGAGGCCATTGGTAGATAAGACACCTGATGTTGCACGCCAATTAATCTCAAACATGGCAGCCAACTTAAAACAATTTGGCACTTGTGGAGACTTCTCATACAAACGAGTGAATAAGGTAAGTATTTCTAACCTTGAGAATAAAGCTAATGATCTTACTTCTCTTGTGCGTTCTTTGGCTTGTGGAAATGTACAACAGGTAAAAGTTTGTAGCATATTCTCACTATAAGAACATGCTACGGATATATGCCCAACAATGCAAGAAGATTACATTAAGCATGCAAATGCGGTTGATGGAACATTCAATGGACAACCCTAGCGTAAGTATGATCCCTTTTCTACCACGTACAATCCCGAATGGAGAGATCATCCCAACTTCCGCTAAGGGAACCCACCTCAACAAGGTAATCAAGGGAGACAGTTCTATCCCCATGGATTTCAACCACAGCCCCAACAAAATTATCAAGCGAGACATCCCCCTCTGTTCACCAACTCCAGTGTTACAGGATCATCATCCAGTGATGATCTTCGTGAAATGATGAAAACTTTGGCTTCTAACATTGTGACCTTGCAGCAAAATGTCATGTCTTTTCAACAGGAAACAAGGTCAAGTATTCACAACTTGGAGAAGCAAATGGGGCAAATAGCTTCAAGTGTGGGCAAACTGGAAACACAAATGAATGGAAAATTGCCCTCCCAAGCATTGAATCCAAAAGAAAATGTTAATGCAATCATGCTGCAAAGTGGGAAAGAACTTGGAGAAAACAAGTCAAAACAAGTTGAGATGGAGGAAGAAGAAGAGATAGAAACTAAATTGAGTAGCAAGAAGAAACCTACTCCTCCTTCACAAACTAAGACAACGATGACCACTCCAAAGGTAACTCCTCACTCAATGAATTCCAATTTTAAAACAATTCCACCCTTTCTTGTGAGTTCTTCTAGGTTTAAGAAAGAAGACAAAGAAAAAGAGATCTTAGAGGTTTTCAAGAAAGTGGAACTCAACATTCCTTTGATTGATGCTATCAAGCAAATTCCCAAGTATGCTAAATTTTTGAAGGAGTTGTGCACTACCAAAAGAGCTTTTAAACTGAAAGGTCATGAAATGGTAAGTATGGGAGAAGTCGTATCTGCTGTTGTTCAAAAGAATATGCCTTTGAAGCAGAAAGACCCAGGTGCGTTTAGTATCCCATGTGTTATTGGCAATGCTAGTTTTAAAAGGGCTCTATGCGATTTAGGTGCATCCATTAGTGTTATGCCTAAACATGTTTATGATTATCTTAGTTTAGAGCCTTTGAATAAAACCAACATTGTAATACAACTTGCGGATCGTAGTTTTGTTTACCCACTTGGTGTGATAGAAGATGTCCTAGTCAAGATTGATAGCTTACTAATTCCATGTTGACTTTTATATTCTTGATATGGAGCATGATTCTTGTGATTCCAGTACTCTTATATTGTTTGGGAGACCGTTCTTGAAAACTGCCAATACAAAGATTGATTGTAGTAAGGATACTTTGTCTATGGAGGTAGGAGATGAAAAGATTGAATTTAATTTTTGTGATGCAATGAAATATAGCAATTTTTATTCTATCACATGTTATGACAAAGTTGATAAGTGTGTGCACCAAGTTTGTGATTTTGATTGTGTGGATGGATTAAGTGTACCTTTGAGCTATGACTATTATTTTACCCAATTGGAGGAGATGGAGAGGACACATGTGTTCCCCAAAACATGCACGAAGAAGCATTGGCTTTTCAAGCTTTGCAAACCATTCCCCATAGTAGTCTTTGTTGATTTAGTACTTTCACATAAAAAGCTTTTGCCATCCATTTTATAGGCCTCCGAGTTAGAATTGAAACCTTTGCCTGATAATTTGATGTATTCATTGGCAACAACAATACACTTCCTGTTATCATAGCAAAAGGTTTGACAAGTGTTCAAGAGGAAAAACTTGTGAAGTTGTTGTGTGATCACAAAATGGCCATTGGATGGACTTTAGCAGACATCAAGGGCATTAGTCCCTAAATGTGTATGCATCATATATTATTGGAGGATGATACGAAACCAACAAGGGAAATGCAAAGGAGGTTGAACCCACCTATGATGGAGGTTGTGAAAGCTGAAATTTTGAAACTGTTAGATGCTGAAGTTATTTACCCCATCATAGATAGTAAATGGGTGATGCCAATCCATGTGGTGCCCAAAAAGACTTGAATCACATTGGTGAAAAACAGAGATGATGAATTCATTCCTACTCGCATCTTGAGTGGATGGAGAATGTGTGTTGATTATAGAAAGCTTAATCTTTCTACACGTAAAGATCATTTCCCGTTACCATTCATGGACCAAATACAAGTCTTTTTATTGCTTTCTTGATGGATATAGTGGATATAATCAGATTGTTATTAATCTTGAGGATCAAGAAAAGACTACGTTTACATGTCCATTTGGTACATATGCATATAGAAGAATGTCCTTTGGTCTGTGTAATGCACCTGCAACTTTTCAAAGATGCATGATGAGTATTTTTTCTGACTATGTTGAAAGAATAATTGAGGTTTTCATGGATGATTTCATGGTGTATGGTGATTGTTTTGATAGATGTCTAGAAAACTTATCTTTGATCTTGAAAAAGTGCATTGAAACTAACCTTGTCTTAAACTATGAAAAGTGTTATTTTATTGTAGATCAAAGAATAGTTCTTGGGCATGTTGTGTCTTCACGTGGATTGGAGGTTGATAAAGCTAAAATAGATGTTATTTCATCATTACCTTACCCCTCATGCGTGAGGGAAGTTCATTCTTTTCTTGGCCATGCAGGTTCTATCGTCGTTTTATCAAAGACTTCTCGAAGATTACAGCACCCTTGTGCAAACTATTATCCAAAGAAGTGGATTTTGTGTTTGATCAAGCTTGTAAATATGCCTATGGTGAGCTTAAATGGTGTGTCACATCTGCCCCTATCATCCAACCACCAAACTGGGATCAACCTTTTGAGATAATGTGTGATGCGAGTGACTATGCGGTAGGGGCTATTCTTGGGCAAAGAATTGGTATGAATTTGCATGTTATAGCCTATGCTTCTTGCATGTTAGATGGAGCACAATGCAATTACCATACAATTGAAAAGGAACTTTTTGCAGTAGTGTTTGCTCAAGAAAAATTCAGGTCATATTTACTTGGTACAAAAGTAGTTGTTTTCACTGACCATGCAGCTCTGAGGTATCTTTTGAAGAAAAAAGAGTCCAGACCAAGATTAATTAGGTGGATCTTTCTTTTACAAGAATTTGATCTTGAAATCAAAGACAAGAAAGGTGCTGAAAACCATGTGGCTGATCACTTGAGCCGACTAAGGACCAAGGATATACAAGTTGAAACAATAAGAGAGACATTTCCTGATGAGCAGTTGTATATGTTACATTCCTCCACAAGACCATGGTATGCTGATTTGGTGAACTATTTAGTCACCAAAGAATTCCCTCCAGGTTGTCTACATCCCAAAAAAATAAGTTATGAGCTGATGCTAAATATTATTTCTGGGATACTCCTCATCTGTGGAAATTTTGTGTGGATCAAGTAGTTAGGAGATGTGTACCACAAGATGAATTTCATTCCATTCTCACCTTTTGTCATTCTCATTCTTGTGGTGGACATTTTGGAGCAAAAAAACGGCCCATAAGGTACTTGAAAGTGGTTTTTATTGGCCTTCTATTTTTAAGGATGCATTTCATTTTTGCAAATCATGTAAAAACTGTCAAAAAATAGGTAATATCACTTATAAGAATCAAATTCCTTTAACGAATATTCTTGTAAGCAAGATTTTTGATGTTTGGGGTATTGATTTTATGGGTCCATTTCCTTCTTCTTTTGGCAATCTTTATATCCTTCTTGCGGTTGATTATGTGTCGAAATGGATTGAGGCAAAGCCACATAAACTAATGATGCTAAAGTTGTTGTAGATTTTGTTAGGACTCATATATTTGACAGGTTTGGAATCCCTAAAGCTATCATTAGTGATTGTGGCACTCATTTTTGCAATCGTTCAATGGAAGCATTGTTACGCAAATATCATGTGACTTATCAAACTTCTACGGCATACCATCCTCAAACGAATGGCCAAGCTAAGATTTCAAATCAAGAAATCAAGTCCATTTTGGAGAAGACAGTGCATCCAAACCGGTGAGACTGGAGTCTGCGACTTGGTGATGCACTTTGGGCTTACCGAACGACTTATAAATCACCAATAGGAATGTCACCTTTTAGGATGATTTATGGGAAAGCATGTCATCTACCGGTGGAATTTGAACATAAAGCTTTTTGGGCCATAAAAAAATGTAACATGGATTATGATGCTGCTGGGATTGCAAGAAAGTTGCAATTGCAAGAGTTGGAAGAGATTCGAAATGACGCTTATGAGAATGCAAGGATTTACAAAGATAAGACTAAGAGTCTTGATGACCAAATGGTTACAAGAAAAGAGTTTCATGCTGGAGATAAAGTCCTTCTCTATCATTCGCGTTTGAAACTTTTTCCTGGTAAGTTGCGTTCTCGTTGGATTGGGCCCTTTGTTGTTTCTAATGTTTTTCCTTATGGTGCAGTTGAAATTACAAGTTTAGAAACAAATAACGTACTCAAGGTCAATGGGCATCGCTTGAAACCTTTCTATGAAAATTTGGATGACAGAAATCACCGCTTCTATGGAGTTAGCTGAACTGATCTGTGAAGAATGAGCATACCACATGTCTAGCCAATGACACAAAACAAAAGCGCTTCCTGGGAGGCAACCGAGCAAAAAAAAAATCAGATTTGCTTTCCTTTTCCCATATCTTTTATTTTATTTATTTGTTTTATTTTATTTTTTGCATTTTATTTTGCCATTCTCTTATATCCCTTTTCTTTCATTTTCAACATTGAGGACAATGTTGTGTTTTAAGTGTGGGGGTATTGGGAAAATGTCAGTTTTCTTATTTTGTTTTTCTTTATTCTTTCAAAAAAAAAGAGAAAAAAAACTATGATTGATCTTTTTGAACTCCCATTGATTTATGAGAATATGAGTATTATGTATGAGAATTAAGTGAGATAGATGAATATATAAATTGAATGAATGAGTGTGCATGCAAGTTTTAATGTTTAATTGGTTTAGGGATAGAGTCTGAAAATATGCCATATTGACTTTATAGTGTTATACCAATGTAAGCTTTTGAGCCTTCTACATTATATTCTTTGATTGTTCGTTCTTTCAATGATATGTATCTCTAGAACTTGCTTCATATCTTGTTGAGATTACATTCGCATTACATATATGCATGAAGATGATAAAGGCATTAGGAATTTTAACCGCTTGAGCCAAAAAGACAACCTAAAGCATATTATCCTTAGTGAGCCCCTTTTGAGCTTGTTTATCTTTTCTTTGCTTTATCCATGTATAAGCCTTAAACTTTTTATATGTTTTCCTCTTTTCCCCTGGCCAAGGATTAGTAGAGCATATACTTGTGATATCTCATGGAATTATGGTTGGAAATTATGTGAAAAGAAAGAAGAAGTGATGCTTGATGAAAAGATGGGCAAAGTTGCCAAAGGTGAAAAAGAAAAAAAGAAAAAAAACAGAAATAGAAAAAAAGAAAAGAAATGAAATAGAAAAGAGCTTGAAATCGAAAGAAGCTAAGCATTGGTGCTTAAAGATTGAAAATTGATGTGCTTTGATGGAATATCTTGTTTGAAATATCATTATTTCAGAATGCTCTACTTTCTCTGGTTTGAACCTTTTCTTTTACTCTCTTTTATCTCACCTTAACCTTAGCCCCATTACAACTGGAAAATAACACCTTTTTATTCATGCATTGTTTGTAATATGTTAGTAATGGTGATGTGATTGAAGAGCAAGCTTATGGTAGAACATGTTCATTGATTGAATTTGAGAGATTTAAACACATAAGCCCTAAACACATGGGTGTTGGAGTGTATATCAATGAGAGGACCTATCACTTTGGCATGACATAGATTTCTTTGAAATCCCAAAGAGTAATTGAGTTTTGAAGTTTCCATGTAAATAAATTCATGAAAAATTATGTTCTTTATCCTTATTGATTGTATTCTTATTTATAATGCTTTTATTCTTGGATATTGATGACAGATTAAGAGATTGGTCATGGTTATTTTTAATTTAAATATTTTTTTTACCTATCCTTTCTCGAGGACGAGCAAGAGCTAAGTGTGGGGGTATTTGATGCGACCATATTATTTGATAGTTTCATCCATATTTACCTAGTGTTTTGCATATGTTTTGTGTATAAAATGCCTTGATATTATTTTTTTTTATGTTTTGAAGGCATTTTTGGATGAAAGATGCAAAAATGAGGTAATTGGAGCTGATTGATAGATTTGACCTTCAATCGGTGTTTTGTGCAAAGCAGAAGCTCTAGAGATCAAAATGAAGTGATTCCAGTGACATTCAAAAGCTAACATCCATAAATTTCTGGAAAGCTAAGTCAAAAGAAATAAAATAAGGAAGATCATGGAAATCTCAGCCTTCAAAGTCAAAACTTGTAATCTGCCGATGTGGACCTTTGTCCATTACAACTTCAATATCTCAAGCTACAGACGTCTGATTTCTGCAAACTCAATTTTCGTGGATTATGGACTCAACGACCTATAAAATATCCAAATATAATATCCAAAAGATGTGTTATAAAGGAGATATGAATTTTACAAGGGATAACTAAATTCTATCAACTTAAGGAAGGACTGTTTTGTAAAATAGATACTAGGGTTTCTAAGCATATATAAAAGAGGAGAGGAGCAAGGAAGTTGCGGCCAGTAGAAAAGAAAACACAAATCTTCCTCCTCCAAACCCTAAATCATGTTTTCTTCCATCTTTTTATTTAGTAGTTCAATAAACATGCAAGGCTAGACTCTTTTGCTTGGTTGCAAGGACAAGAAAACCTTCAGATTTCAAGAACTGTGAGATCTATTTTTACCTCAATTTTTTAGTTTATATGATGAATATGTTTGTTCTCCTATGCTTATTTTCCTATGATTGTTTATTTAATTGCTAAGAGCGGACTCGAAGTTATTATTGTAGACAATCGATTGCTAAGTTTGATATCAAAATCGGAGTTGTGGTATATGAACTTATGAAGCAACTAAGTTAATAATTATAGCGGATCTATGTTATTAATCTTAGGGAGAAAATTCAATCAAACTAAACATATATTGCGGACAATTATGTTTCTTAATTGATCAATTTATCTAGATTTTAATGCTGCCATTGAATCAAATTACTAGTGCGGACACTGTGGTTGTCGGCGGATCCGTTAAGGAACTAATTTTAAGAAGAGATAAATATTCAGAATATAAATTGATGTGTCATTTCCATGATTAGTTATAATTTCTGTAGGTGGATGTCGATTTGCGACCAAGGTTTGTTTTATTGATAAATTTCAGTTTTATATAATTTTTGCTTAGTTTGCTTAAGCCTAGCCTAGACAACTTCCAACCCCCCAATTGCACAACATATAGCACGAAAATCTAAACTAAATTGTCCTCGTGGGATCGACCCCTTGCTTTCTCTATACTATCTTGTTTGATTTGTTTTAAGCTAGGGTAATTAATTTGTGCGACCACGACATTGCAACAACTGACCAACATCCCTCTTAGCCATTTCGATAACATACTCAAGTCTATCATTCATGGTCTGATTTTCATTTTTGGCAAAGGGACCTAGAACACTTTCGAGATGAGCGAGTCTCTCGTGAATCGTCTGCATGCTTGTTGGCATCTAATGTCAGCAAAAATTTCCCAAACAGAATAAGACAATGCTCTGATACCACTTGTCATAGGGACAAAATTTTTGTCACAATTTTGATCCCAGTGTGGTAGTCTAGTCCCGTTACTAGACTCAGCCTTCCTCCCAAATCACTCGTGTTTGCCTGTGGTCTAAGTGTTTCACACACCTAGGAGTTTTCCCCATAAACTCTAACCAATTTTGGCAACCAAGAATACAAGTAATAGCAAGTAATAGATCATACACAACACAATCAATTTACAGGAACAACCCAACCTTTATTAATCTGTCAATCAGAGGAATACACAACAACAATGTGTGCGTGCTATGCACAATCTCATCTTTGCATGCTACACATGTTTAGGCATGTTTTTATACAATAATACAATGGAAGTTACATAGGAAAACTACCTCTAAGCACATCCACTAAAAACAATTCTTAACAGCTAATTGCCTCGTAATTGCCTTGTAACTTCCTTGGTCTGCCACCCCACAAACCAACAGCCCAAACTGCTTTTCCATGCTGTCAATCTTAACGTGCAATTGAAACAGTCTTAGACAGTCCATCGTCTAAGCCCAGCATTCTGCGAAGCATGAACTTGTTGTTCGCACGCACCTGTTATATTCGTTACCGAAAAATGCACTGCCATGCATGTTACCCCTACATTGGTGTGTTGCCACTATCTAGCAGTGACTCATTGGCGCGCTCTCATGCCCAAGGCTGTGATAGCTAGGATCCACCAATACTCAAAGGTAAAAGATCCTTTGTTAACTAAAGCTGAAAGAGCCTTAAATGGCTTTGTGTATGTGTTTTAAGAGCAATAGGGTTGAAAAAGATGATGGAAGGATATTTCATCTCTTATAATATATCCCTCAAATAGTCTTGAATTGAATATACATGTTCAATGAAAGGCTAAAATGAATAATATATTTGTCACTTATAATTCTCAATCATATGCCGATAAAGGTCTGAAGTAATAACTACTACAAAATTGATCCTTAAGTTGTGATTTTTGAACTGAATACTGTTGATGATATGGCTGTAAAGTGTATACATATTTAATGTTTAGATATTCTTTCCCCTGTTTGACTTGGCATAAACTAGTTGAAGCTGAGAAATGTTATATATAGAAGTGTTTGGCATTATTGTTTTGTTTGAAAATTTATTAAAATAATATATATATTTTTATTTTTAATATTAGTATATTAATTATTTTTTACAAAACTACAGTTAAACCATAGTGCTGAGGTGAAGGCTATTTTTGGACTGCGACTAGTCACTCCAGCTAGGCTTTAAGATAACTTATGGATACAGAGGGCCCATTATTATCAATGATGGCATGAAGCCATCTTTATCCAAAGGCAACCTGGACCTATAGACATCAATGGGCACCATGGACCATCTATATCCATGTGCATTTTAGGCACACATACATATTTAATTATTGTTGATATATCTTTGATGGGATCAGCCCATACCCAGCATAAACATGTAAATCATTAATTGGTAATGCTAAGTGGACCTATTGCAAGAGCTAGGGCAGGGAGACTTAAGGAGATATTGAATGACTAGTTCATAGCACATGGAGTAAAATGAATCTAGAGGGACAAAGGACACATGTGGAGTTTAAAGGGCAGTGCTACATACCTTTTGATCATGTGGTCAAGCAACCCACATGTAAATATACTAGTCATTCGCAAATGAGAAGTATTAATTGATGCCTTGAAGTTAATTGAACCTTGATAAGTCGTTTTCAATCCTTTAGAGAACCAAGGAAGAGAGTATTCTCATCTCACAAACACACAAAGCTGCAACCATAATTTGAATATCATTGAGCAAAAACCACACTAGGAACAACATAATCAAGATTGATAGTGTTTAAATAAGTCTCCTTATACACAAGTAAGATCATCAGTTTGTTAGTGAAAAACGCAAATCTGACTTAAGCTCCTTTTCCATAAAAATTTAGTTGTTTTTTAGTTTTTCCACACTATTATCATCACACAAGGTTATTTCCTTTACTCCTCAGGTTTTACCTCCACTCTCAATTGGTTTAATTAATGATTTAGATTTAGTCAAATTTGATGGTCTTCTCTTACCATTGTCCTCACATGATTTTTCACTCTTCCCATCCTTGAATTGCCTTTATAATTTCTTTTGATTGTCATACAATTGTTTTGGAGACAAAGGTACAAGAGTGATGCTTTTACCATCCTTGACAATAGTGAACTTATTTCTAAACCCATCATGAATCGTCTTTCGATCGAACTACCATGCACGTCCTAATATTTAGTGACTAGTGTGTATTAAGACTACATCACACATAAGCTCATCAGAATACTTCCCACTAGAAAACACAATTAACACTTGCATAGTAAGTAACCTTCACTTCACCACATTCATTCATCCATTCAATCTATAAGGCATAGGATGCTTAATGTAGATGCAAATTAGAATCAATTTCTTCATAAGAGTATCACTAGCTACATTAGCACAACTACCACCATTGATTATCATATTGCACACCTTGTTTTGTATTTGACATTGAATATGAAATATGTTTCCCCGTTGCTGTTCAACATCATCTTCTTTGATTTGCATATTAAGTGCACGCCTTATGACCAAGACCTCCCCCTCAATAGGATATGCAATCTCCTCTCACTAACCAAAGGTGGCATTTTTCACTTTTAGAATCAAACTCCCTATTGTTTCTTGTAAGCATTTCTTGTAAGCATAACTCTTTGTTTTTGATATTGAGATGCAATGAGCCCATTCCCTAAACACTTAAAATATTTAATATTCTATCATGAATATGATGAGATTCAGATTTACCTTTCTCATCCGTATAAGAATCATTTTGAGCTTTGGATAGTTTGGCCCTTGCATGCATAAGGCTTTGGTTGGATAACCCCCTCTCTCAAGATTCGGCCTCCATGTTAAGGAAGATAAAGTCAAAGTAGTTTGAAAATGTTTGTTGTCCCTTCTCTTTATTTGCCTCTCCACCTTTGTTGCCATAATGTCCTCTAACTCCACATAATGTTATAATTCTACAACATTCACAATGTATCTATTCAACCTCTTAGGAAATCTAGCCATTGAAGCTTCCTTATCCTCTATTATATTAAAGTGAATTATCATGATCTCCATCTCTTTGAAATACTCATCCACAAACCTAGAATCCTAATTCAAAACTTGTAATTTCAAATACATATCTCTATAATAGTGGCTAGGCATAAATCGCTTTTTCATCAACACTTTCATCTCCTCCCACGATGCTATTGACCTTTCTCCACTTCTCTTCCTCCTATTAATCACATTATGATGCCACCAAATCAGTGCGCACTCCGTGAATTCAATGACTACCAATTCCTCCTCCTTCACTTTCAAATAGTTATGGCAATCAAAAATCCAATCTATCTTTTTTCCCACTCCAAATATGCTTCAGGATTGTTTTTACCTTGAAAAGTAGGTATTTTTAGTTTGATAGCATCCAAATCACCATCTATATCATCTTGTCCCCTAAAATTATGAAAGTTTCCTTTTTGGCCGAATTGGCCCCTAATTCTATTCCTAAGACCCCTTCAATTTCTAGGCTACCGAAAACCTCCATGATGGCCTATGGCCTCAGCCTCAAAACCATCATCGCCAATATAATCAACATCCTCCTCGAAAGCCTCATAATCATTCCTCCTTAACATATAATTGTTTGATTTCGGTTTAACCCAAATTTTTCTTGCATCATGTGTACTTGCACCACCTTCATTACCTCGTTTCTCCACCCTATCAAGTCTAACACAAATGTTTTCCATCACAAAATTCATCCTCTTCATCATCTTTTTCATGGCTTCATTTAGAACTTAAGCTCACCCTAGAGAAGGTGTGGTGTGGTGTGGTGTTTTAATCTAACATCATAGTTCCTATAAAAAGTGATTAGTTGTAAAAACAATTATATTCATGTCATTCGTGTTTCGCTCAACCACTATTAATGTTCTCACACCTTTCGTCTCACCTTTTTGCGATTCTTGCGGAATTGAAGACAACACCAAATACAACCAACTTCGCAGCACAATCCAAATAGGTGTATATGACTCAAGAAGGAAAAAAACACAAAACCCAACAAACAAAATGGTGATGATAGTCTCGCTAGTAGCAAGTGAATTTACCCGAAATATGGATGAAACTGAAGACTAACAAAAAAATAGAAACAAAGTATGCAAAACAAAATTGACAATCAAATATGTTGCCATAATAAAAAACAACATATACAAAATTCATTCTCTTAAACCTATTGGACCCCTTATGTGGATGTAAATGAGGTCCACTCAAAACTAACGCAAAACCCTAAATTGGAAAGTCCATGACTTAATCCAAACAAGCCTTGGATCCTAACTAAAAACAAAGTATTAATTAAGTCCAAACAAGCCTTGGGCTATAGCTAACAAAATTAAATAAAGCCCATAATATTAAATCCATTAACTTCCATGAGAAGAAGAGAAAGGATTCGACGTCGAATCAAAATCTGTGTCAAACAACATTAGATCAAAAACATTAAAGGTAGCACTAACACCATACTCACTTGGAAGGTCAATTTTGTTTAAGTTGTCATTGATTCTCTCTAAAACCTGAAATGGACCATCAACACGAGGTTGTAATTTTGATTTCCTTTGCTTAGGAAATCATTCCTAATGCATGTGCACCCAAACCTAATCATTGGGTTGGAAAATAACTAGTTTACATCCCTTATTTTCTTTAGAAGCGTAAAATATGTTCCTTTTCTTTATTTGCAGTTGAACTCCTCATGGAATTGTATCACCATCTTTGCTTTCTTTCCACCATCTAAACTTACCCTTTCTTCAAAAGGGGAAGGAATTAAGTCTATAGGAGTTAGTGGATTAAAACCATAAACAATTTCAAAAGGAGAAAAACCAATGGTTGAATGTAAAATTCTATTATAAGCAAACTCAACAAAAGACAAACATTTTCCCCAACTTTTAAACTCTTTTGAATTACAACACCCAAAAGTTGAGATAATTTTTTATTCACTACCTTAGTTTGTCCGTCTGTTTGAGGATGACATGTTGTCAAAACTAAGAGTTTGGTTCTCAACTTTCCCTATAAGGTCTTCCAAAAGTAGCTAACGAACTTAACATCATGATCTGACACTATACTCTTAGAAATGACATGCAAATGTACAATCTCCCTAAAGAACAAGTCTGTGATATGAGATGTATCATCTATTTATGGCATGAAATGAAATGCACCATTTTAGAGAACTTATCCCCATGTTTTATGGCCAATAGAAATGCTCATGCAATACATCCAAGGTTTTGTAACCCCAAAGTGAGCCATTAAACCACCCCCATGTGCTTCACGAACAAGCAATTCATGTAACGAACTAGAAGGAACACACAATCTATTCTCTTTGAACAAATAACCATCCATCAAATAAAACTTACCAAAAGTCGAATGTCCACATGCATTATAAATCTCATCAAAGTCAGAATCATTACCAAACAATTCCTTCACATATTCAAAGCCTAACAATCTAGTATTCATGGTTTGTAAAAGAATATACCTGCGCAAAAGTTCATCAGCTATGATGTTCTCTTTTCCTTGCATATACTTGATTATGTAAGGAAAAGTTTCAATGAATTCAACCCATTTTGTATGTCTCCTATTCAACTTACCTTGTCCTTTTAGATGTTTCAAGGACTCATGATCCGAATGGATTACAAACTCTTTTGGCCACAAGTAATGCTACCATGTCTCAAATGCTCATACCAAGGCATAAAGTTCTTTTCATAAGTGGGATAGTTCAAGGTCGCTCCTCTTAACTTCTCACTGAAATACGCAATAAGTTTCCAATCCTACATCAAAACAGTGCCTATTCCCATTCCAGATGCATCACATTCTATTTCAAATGCTGTAAAATCAGGTAAAGCCAAAACAAATGTAGAACATAATTTATCTTTCAAAAGAATAAAAGCCAATTCTTGTTCCTCCCCTATTTAAACCCAACTGAGTTTTTAACAACTTCATTCAAGGGTGAAGCTATTGTACTGAAATCGATCACAAAACGGCTATAAAAACTAGTTAACCCACAAAAACTCTTTACCTCACTTACCAATTTGGGTATAGGCTAGTCCAGGATGGCCTTAACTTTTTCATCATTCATCTTAATACCCTGTCCAGTTACAACATAGCCAAGAAACACATTTTTATCCATGCAAAATACACACTTTTTAAAATTAGCATACAATTTTTCAGTACGCAACACATTAAGTACATTACGCAAATGATCAAGATGCTCAATGAAGTTCTTGCTACAGATAAGAATGTCATCAAAATACACAATCACAAACCTACCTATGAATGCATGCAACACATGATTCATTAAACACATAAATGTATTAGGTGCATTTGTAAGTTCAAATGACATTACTAACCATTCATACAAACCATGCTTAATCTTAAATGTAGTTTTCCACTCATCACCCTCTTTCATCTTAATCTGATGGTACCCATTTTTAAAGTCAATTTTAGAGAAAATATAAGTTCCATGTAAATCATCTAACATACTTTACCGTTATGTTGTTGATGGCTCGAAAATCAACACACATTCTTCATGTTTCATCCTTCTTAGGCACAAGTAACACGGGTACAACACACAAGCTCATACTATCATGAATATAGCCCTTTTTCCATCAGCTTATCAACTTCCTTTTGAAGTTCCTTTGTCTCCTCTGGATTGCTTTTATAGGCTGGTTAGGTAGGAATTGAAGCTCCGGGTATGAAATCAATCTAATGCTCTATCCCCCTCAATGGTAGTAATCCACTAGGAGTATTGTCGAGGAACACATCATTAAACTCCTGCAACAAAGAAATAGCAATACTAGGCATAATATGATCAAGATCATTAGTATTAAAGTAAGCCTCTTTGAACACAAGTAAAATCATTGGCTTGTTTGTGAAATATAAATATCTGACATCACCCTCTCTAGCATAAAAATTGGGCTATTTGTTTAGTTTTTCCACATAATTATCATCACTCTTCCTGACTTTCTTCACTCCTCTTCTCTTAGCTCCTCTCTCGTCCAGATTTGGGTGTTTTTGAGTTGTGGTCGAATGGTCTAATTTGTGTGTGTTTGGATGGGTGGGTGAATGGGTTGTAGAGGTTTGGGTTCTAGCCGAATTTGATGGTCTTCTCTCCCCTTGATTTTCTCTTCCCATCACCTCATGCTCATTTTTTAGCTTTATTTTATCATCATACACCTGTTTGGGTGTAAGAGGTATAAGAGTGATGGTTTTACCATCTTTTACAATGGTATACCTATTTTTAACCCCATCATGAATTGCCTTCCTATTATATTGTCATGGTCTACCCAACAAGATGTGACTTGCTTGCATTGGTACCACGTCGCATAAAACTTCATCAACATATAATGGAACCATGTAAGATAATATGAAATGAATTGTGTTTTGTGATTAACACTTTATTTTGCATTATTAAAATCCTGTACATATACTACTATATATATATAGCATTTACATAACGTATCTCCTACTGTGTAACAGCTGTACATATTTGAATTGCATTTTAATTGTAGAATAATATCCATTGCTGTGTGTAGAAGATCACGTAGCAGCTGCTGATGAAGATCAGGAAGTTCACTCTGAAACAGCAACAGAGATCAAGTAACAGCTGCTGATGAAGATCAAGAAGATTAACTCTGAAACGGCAACAGGTCCCGTGTCCCGTGATTACAGCAGAAATCAATTACAGACCCGTTAGCAATTGCAACAAAGATCAGTTATACATTACACAGTGTAAGATAATATGAAATGAATTGTGTTTTGTGATTAACACTTTATTTTGCATTATTAAAATCTTGTACATATACTGCTATATATATATAGCATTTACATAACATATCTCTTGCTGTGTAACAGCTGTACATATTTGAATTGCATTTTAATTGCAGAATAATATCCATTGTTGTGTAACGTATAACTGATCTTTGTTGCAATTGCTAACGGGTCTGTAATTGATTTATGCTGTAATCACGGGACACGGGACCTGTTGCCATTTCAGAGTTAATCTTCTTGATCTTCATCAGCAGCTGTTACGTGATCTCTGTTACCGTTTCAGAGTGAACTTCCTGATCTTCATCAGCAGCTGCTACGTGATCTTCTACACACCCCCTCAATCTGGAGGGTAGGTCACGAACATTCAGATTGAATAGAACTTCTTTGAATTTAATTGGTGGCAAGGGTTTTGTAAGGGCATCTACTAATTGATCTTTGTTGGAGATAAACTTAACCATGAGCTCTTTGTTGCACGCGAACGAAATGGAAGTCAATTTCAATATGTTTGGTCCGGGCATGAAATTTGGGGTTAGAGGTGAGGTAAGTAGCTCCAATATTATCATACCATAAGGTGGGGTTATGTTGTGGTGGAATGCCCAGTTCAGTAAGAATTGACCGGAACCAAGTGAGTTCAGCAACAGTATTTGCAAGGGCTTTGTATTCAGCCTCAGTGCTGCTGCGGGCTACTGTGGGTTGTTGTTTGCATCTCCAAGAGATCAGGTTGGAACCCATGTAGATGCAGTATGCACCAACTGATCGACGGGCATCAATGTCGGCAGCCCAATTTGAATCAGAAAATGCCTGCAAGGTGGAATCAACACATGCACCGATGTATAAACCAGTTGAGATGGAATGTTTAAGATAATGTAGTATACGTTTCACTGCCAGCCAATGAGTGTCTAGAGGGTTGTGCATAAATTTGCTGACTTTGTGGATAGCAAATGCTAAATCAGGTCTTGTAAAAGCTAAGTATTGCAAGCTTCCTACAACACTGCGATAGAGGTGCACATCGTCAAATGGAGTGCCTTTAGTAGAATTGAGTCGGCATGTGGATGCCATTGGACTGGTGCAAGGCTTGGCGTGTTCCATTTTTGTTCTCTGAAGTAAGTCAGCGATGTATTTACGCTGAGTTAGATAAATCCCATCTATGCACCAAAGTGCTTCGATACCTAGAAAATAGTGCAGACTGCCGAGATTTTTGACAGCAAAAGAGGCTTGTAGGGCGCTGATAATATTGTGGATGACAGGTGTATTTGAACCAGTGATCAATATGTCATCGACATAGATGAGGATATAGAGAACATAATTCACTTGCTGCAAAACAAAAAGAGAAGTGTCTGCGTTGCTTTCTTTGAAGCCCAAGGCTTGAAGTTTAGTTGACAGTTGAGAACCAAGAGCGAGGAGCTTGGTGTAAACCATAAAGAGACTTGTGGAGTTTACACACATGCTGAGGATACTAGGGATGATTGTAACCTTATGGCTGAAACATAAATACAGTTTCATCGAGGTCGCCATGTAAGAACGCATTTTGAACATCTAATTGTTTGATTGGCCACTTATATGTGACTGCAAGAGAGATAACTAATCGAATGGTGGCATGCTTTATGACAGGACTGAAGGTTTTTGAAAAATCAATCCCTTCTTGTTCGTGAAACCCCTTTGCCTCTAAATGAGCTTTATACCTTTCGATAGTGCCATCCGCTTTCTTTTTGATTTTGTAAATCCATCGGCAGCCGACAATATTTACATGTGTGGGAGGAACAACCAATGACCAAGTCCCATTCTTTAGTAATGCTGAGAATTCTGCATCCATAGCCTCACGCCACTGTGGTGATTTGGATGCTTGAGTGAAGGATGTTGGTTCTGTCTCGGAGGGAACATAGGTTGACGTTAATGCTTGAGGCAGGGGATATCGCACAAAGCTGTCACTGGACTGATGAGAAATCTTGGACCTTGTGATCATGGAATGAGTGTTCTAAAGAGCTGTGTGTGTATCATCAGAAGGCACTGGACCCGTAGGAAGAGGATCAGGTGGTCCTGCTGCTATGGCTGGTGGAGGTGAAGCTGCCTTTGTTACTGCTATGAAGTGCCCTGTATTTGTACCTGCAGAAACCAAAATAGAGGAAGCAGGTGGTATACATGCAGAGAAATGGTTAGGATGCAAATCTGTTGGACTGGGATTGACTGGCAGAGTAATTTGTTGGGGAAGAGAGACGGACTGGGAAGGGCAGGGGCTATCACTTGTCAAGATCGTTTGTTTGGAATAGGGGAAAAATGTTTCATCAAAGACAACATTGTGAGACATAAATTTTTTTCCCGTAGAGAGATCGAGACATTTGTACCCTTGATGACAAAGGCTATAGCCAATAAAAATGCACGTTTTAGATCTAAAATTCAGTTTGTTTTTGTTATATGGTCATAGATTTGGCTAGTAGGCACAACCAAACACACGCATTAAACGGTAGTCGGGTATTTTATTATATATTATTTCGAAAGGGGACTTGTGAACAAGTGTGGGAAGTCGATTTATGATATAGGTAGCGGTTTGAAACGCATCTTCCTAATATATCATAAGTAAATTGGGCTAATAGACTTAAACCAACTTCGACGATGTGTCGGTGTTTGGGCTCAATAGAACCATTTTGTTGGTGAGTATGAGGACATGCTAGGCGATGATTGATTCCTGTTTGGTGAAAGTAGGTATTGAGACGACGATATTCCCCACCCCAATCAAATTGAATGGCTTTGATTTTCCTATCAAATTGTTTTTCAACATATGTTTGAAAATTTAAGAATGTATTTTCAACATCAGATTTTAGTTTGATAGGAAATAGCCAAAGGAATTAGGGAGTAATCATCAAGAAAGCTAACATAATATTTTGTGCCGCTTGTGGAGAGGACAGATGCAGGTCCCCACACATCGGTAAAAATTAAATCTAATGGGTGCAATGAAATAGAATTAGAAGTCTTAAACGGCAAAGTATGACTTTTGGCCATTTGACATTCAGGGCACACATGACTTGTTTTATTGTTCTCTACGGGAAATGAAAGACTAGTTAACACTTTATTGATAACGGGAGTGGACGCATGGCCAAGTCTGCGATGCCATTCGGAATGAACACAAGAAAAAGCTTGCGGAGGTCTGGATTTGTGAGTGAATTGATAGAGGCCATCATGAAGATAACCTCGATGCAGGACCTTCCCCGAGTAATCCTTCACAAGAAAATAATACGAGTGAAATTCAAAATAGACATTATTATCAACACAAAATTGGTGTATTGACAGTAAGTTTTTCCGTATTTCAAGAACAAGGAGAACATGATTAAGAACGAAGGTAGACGAGGGAGTGTAAATAATAGAGGACCCAGTTTTGGAGATTTGCAAACCTTGACCATTTCCAACTTGTACATGATCTGCACCATCATAATCTGATTTTTGTAGAGATAAATGAGAAACATCATTTGTGAAGTGATGAGTGGCCCCTGTATCAGCAGTCCATGTAGAGTCACAGGTATGATTTGATCCATTTTTCATAGCTACCAGTCCATTTTTTATTTGTAGGGGATTTGTATCCTAATATGTTGAGACGTTCAGAAACAACAAAGGATTCAAGGTGGGTGACAGAGATGAGTTTAGTTGGTTTTGGATTTGATACGAACCTCGTGATCACGTGGTCACGCAACCCACAACAAAGACTGAAATCTGATCCCGGAAAGCCGAAATAGGTCTGATAGGAGTGTGACACAATGGAAACCTGCCCCAAGGCACCAGCACTATTGGAATGAGTAGAATGACGCCACGAAGCCAGTTAATCTTCGATAAGTCGGATTCAGTTCGTTCAAGAACTGAAGAATGCAAGAATCACTCTCACACATAAACTGAAAAGTTCAGAATTAAGTTTTAATCAATGGCTGCCGAAATTAGGGTTACATGAGTTTAAATAGTTCTTAAAAGTAACTCTAATGGACCCCTTATGTGGACTTAAATGAGGTCCACTCAAAACTGACCCAAAATCCTAAATTGAAAAGCCCATGACTTAATCCAAGCAAGCCTTGGATCCTAGCTGAAAAGAAAGTCTTAATTAAGCCCAAACAAGCCTTGGGCTGTAGCTGACTAACTTAAATGAAGCCCATAAGGTTTATTTATTCTCTTCCATCCAGCCCATCAATCCCATGTTTCCAAGTTGTAGTAGGATTCTTTTGGCTGCTTTGTTGTGCTCACTTCATGGCCCAAACAAAGTTGGGCTGGACCCCTCCTATTCATAGATACTTCAATGGTCCTTGCAATTATGACTTGGGTGAAACTTTGAAAACCACGACCCAAGCCCCTAATCATGTAATGGGTCCTTGCTGGTGTTTTTGGGCCGGTTCGCATCATCCCCTCTCTCCTCGAAAGGATTCGACCTCGAATCAAAATCGTTATGTTGTTTATGGCTCGACAATTAACACCCATCCTCCAAGTTCCAACCTTCGTAGGCATGAGTAGCACGCGTACAACACACGGGTTTATACTCTCACGAATATATCCCTTATCTATTAGCTCATAAACTTGCCTTTGAAGCCCAGTCATCTCCTCTGGATTCCTTCTATAGGATGGTTGGTTAGGAATTGAAGCTCCAAATACAAAATCAATCTGATGCTCAATCCCCCGCAATGGTGGTATTCCGCTTGGAGTATCGTCGAGGAACAAATCATCAAACTCCTCACCCTCTCTAGCATAAAAACTTCATTGTTTCTTTACTTTTTCCACACAATTTTCATCACTCTTCCTGACTTTCTTCACTCCTCTTGTCTTACCTCCACTTTCGACCAGGTTTGGGTATTTTTGAGTTGTGGTTGAATGGTCTGATTTGTTTGCGTTTGGATGACTGTCTAAATGGGTTTTAGTGGTTTGGGTTATGGCCCAATCTGATGGCATTTTCTTCCCTTGATTTTCGCTCCCCGTTATCTCATCATACTCACGTTTTAGCTTTATTTGATCATCATGAACCTGTTTGGGTGTAAGAGGTACAAAAGTGATCGTTTTACCATCTTTTACAATGGTATATCGATTTCTAACCCCATCATGAACTGCCTTCCTCTCATATTGCCATGGTCTCCCCAACAAGATGTGACTTGCTTGCATCAGTACCACATCGCACAGAACTTCATCAACGTATTTCCCAATCGAAAATGGGACCACAACCTGCTTAGTCACTTTCACTTCACCACCACCATTCAGCCATTGCAATCTATATGGTTTCGCATGCTTAACAGTACTCAATTTCAGTTTACTAACAAGGGTTGTACTGCAAACATTAATATAGCTTTTGTTATCAATATTTAAACCACACACCTTGCTTTGTACATAACAACGTGTCTGAAAGATATTCTCTTTTTGTTGATCAGATTCATCTTCCTTGACCTTGTCATCACCCCATTTTTGGGTGATTCCCCAAAATATATCAAAAAAATATCAAAAATAAAATAAAAGGAGTTTGGCGTCGGTAGAACAATCACGGTGGAAATTTTCTGAAATTTTTTGGGCTGAATCATATTTCTTTTGTGCCCAAAAATGAGAGAAAATACAAATTCGAGGTAAACATTAAGTCAAAAATCATAATTATATTTTTTATATGCCAATTTGATTTAATCATGGGCTAATTCAAAATATTATTATGTTTGGGAATTAATTTAGGATCCAATTGAAGAATTTAATTAAGTGCAAGGACTTAATTATGCTTTACATTGGTTAAATTAATTTTATTGAGGGCTTAATTGATGAAAAATCAAATTCTTGAATTTAATTCGGGCTCAATTGAAAAGATTGGGATTTCTAGGGACTCAATTGAATTTGTTTCAAGCTAATTGTGCAAAATTAAGGGTCAAATTGAAGTTTAATTGTCAATTAAGGGCCAAATTGCGTAAATCAGAAGTGAGGGACCAAAGTGAAAAAGGCGCTCAAAATTAAGGCTATTATTGACATTCTGACAGGGACACAATTGCACAAAAGTAGAAATTTAAATCCAATTGGGGGTGCAATTAGAACAATTATAAATTGAGGGACCAAAGTGTATCTCCACTTTATAAAAAACCTGCACCCGCTGCTGCCTTTTGCATGCCCCCTGACAGCCACCTGAGCGCTCACCGACAGCCCAACACCGACAGCCACCATCGCAGCCACGCCAACAGCCGCCAGCCGAAAGCAGGCCACCATGTCGCCGACCAGCAGCCACCGTGTCAGGCCGAGAACGCCTATAAAAGCCACCATGCACGACTGCCTGGAAAAAAAGAAAGAATTCGGAGGGAGAAGCGAAATAGAATTGCGTGACAGGGGGAGGGAAAAAGAAGAAAAACGGAGAAAATTTACAGAGAAGAGAAACGGAAGAAAAAAACGCAGAAGAAAAGGAGGAGAAAATTGGCAGAAGTTTTGGCGGAGAAAAACAAAGGAAAATAACACGAAAATAACACAATCATCGTCATCTTCTTCAGCCCCGTCTGCTCTCTCTCTCCCCATTTTCACAGTCCTCCCTCTCTCTCTAAAACCAGCACTGTCGTCCCTCTCTCTCTCCTCGCTTGCAGCAGCCCCTACTTTCCTCCACCAGCAAACGGCCACTCAACCAACGGCAGCCATCACCCTTCTTCTCCGGCGACCCCTGCACGAACCAGCAGTGACAGGGACGACGCAACCGCAGCCCCTCTACACGTAAACCAGCGATCTTCCGACGCCCATTCTGGCCGCCACAGACTTCCATTTCCAAAACCACGACGACAGGAAAGACCACCTCGATCCCCTATACACGATTGTATAATCAGGTAACCCTCTCGTTGAAGTTGAACATTTCACATGAGCAGTGCTACTTCTGCACTGTTCTTCTTCTTCGTTTTCTTATTTTTTTTTTTTGGACCGGTCTGGGTTGACCCGACCCGGACCAAGAAAACTGGGCTGTCAGCCCGCTATGGCTGACAGCCCAGCCCAAATACACGTGGGCTTCCAGCCCACGATGGCTGGAAGCCCAGCCCACAACTCTGTAGGCTTCCAGCCCGTGGGGCTGGAAGCCTAACCCGTTCAGGGTGGGCTGTCAGCCCACAGTGGCTGACAACCCATCCCAATAATAAAAAAATAAAAAAATAAAAAAATAAAAAATAATTTTTTTTTTATACTTTTGAAAGATATATATACATATATATTTTTATTATTATTATTATTACAAAAAATCAAAATATAAAATGTGTTTTTGTGCATACGGCCGAATTCCAAAGCTTTTCTCATTGTTTTTTTTTTTCGTAAAAAATATGTTGCATATTTTTCCATATTTTTAAAACGAAAATTCGGATATCGTAACTGGTTTGCGATTATCCATTGGTATTCGGCCAAAATGTCATAAATAATTTAACAACTTTTCGGTTTTAGTTTTTTTTTTTTGGTGTAAATTTACATTGTAAAATACACCCGCAAATAAAAAATATTTTTTTACTACGGTGTAAAATTACATTGTATAATACATCTGTAGATTAAAATAATTTTAACTATGGTGTAAAATTACATTGTAAAGTACATCTGTAGATAAGAAAAAAAAGATTTTTAACTGTGGTGTAAAATTACATCGTAAAGTACACCCGCAGACCAAAAAAATGTTTTTTTAGGCAGTGTAAAAAATAAACTTAGGAAAAAACGATCAAACAACAATGCAGCTTGCCATAGGTAGGGTGCATTGGGGGTGATGCGTCTTCCCCTTGCACAACAAGTCCCCTTACCCAAGACTCTCGCAGACCACTAGGTTCCTAGTGACCGTAATACTAGGTGGCGACTCCTGATAATTATAGTCGTAAATTTTACGGCTATAAAATAAATCCCTCATTTTCACCGCGCGCCGTCCTCTCCCCACAACCCGTGGGGGGACGGCGGGGCGCGAAGCGCGTAAAAATCGTCGTCGCGACAAATGGCGACTCCACTGGGGACCAGGGACTGAGCTTTGATTGTTTGATTGTTTATTTCTCAATTTGCGTTTTGCACTCCTTTTAACGGCTTTAACATGAATTTTTACTGATTTAGCATGCCTTTTATTTTCAATTTATGCATAACATTAAATTTAAATTAATGTCACCATGCATCTTAATTTTTTTCAGTAAATCCAATTTTAAGTTAGGTGGGGAGTAGCGGTCTGCCTCATGACTTTTGGTCGGGGTTCAGATTCGTGAAACGTCCAACTATGAACTGAGTGTTTACTTGATAATGGTGGTCATACTGTGCCCCAACCATTTCTTGTAAACCCCTACACTACCTTCACATGAGGTGGTCACTGGGCAGTTCATAGACCCTTTGAGACCAGATAGAGCTTACCCCTCATGTAATGGCTTAGAACTTGCTTTTGGGTACACCATTCCTGATTATTCACTTGTTATGTATGTACATACATTTGCATTCACATGCATTTATCATTGCATAACATATCATCATCAGATTTAAATATAGGTCCCCGAAAAGCTCCTACCAATCAACTCCGACAGAGAAATATGGAAGACGAAGAGCGTGCACGCCGTGATGCTCATTTCCAACAAGAATTGGACTCTTTGAAGGCAAGCGTGACTAATCTCACCAGCTTACTCGAGCAAGCATTGAGAAATACTTCCGGAGAAGGTCCTTCAGCTAGACCCAGAAACAATGAATCACCATGAAGAGGTGACAGGAGAAAGGGTTCAGGATCCGCAACAAAACCCAACTTTTGTACAATCGGCACTACCGATACCTGAGCCTACCCCAACAATTATAGAAGCATCAGAGGGTATCGGCCAAGATAAGATGGCGACGCTAGAAGCCAGGATAAGGGCCATTGAAGGGGTAAATTTATATGACCCAGTACAAGCTGCTGAAATGTGTCTAGTACCAAATGTTGTAATACCAAAGAAGTTTCGTGTCCCTGAATTCATCAAATACACTGGGACAGAATGCCCTGTCACTCACCTAAAATCATACTGTAACAAAATGGCTGAAGTAGTGCGTGATGAAAAACTACTAATGCATTTTTTCCAGGATAGCTTGAATGGGCCGGCGTTAAGTTGGTATATGAGGCTCGACAACACAAGAATTCATAGTTGGAAAGACCTAGTGGATGCTTTTGTTAAACAGTACAAGTACAATATGGATATCGCCCCTGACAGGACCAGCCTATCAAGCTTGGAGAAGGAAGAAAAGGAAAGCGTAAGAGAATATGCCCAAAGGTGGAGAGACTTAGCTGCCCAAGTGCACCCTCCTCTCTTGGATAGGGAGATGGTTACTCTATTTGCCAACACACTGAAAGCGCCCTTTTACAAGCATGTGATGGGCAGTTCAGCTCAGCAATTCACTGATGCCGTAGCTGTGGCAGAACGGATAGAGCAAGGGATTAAGAATGGAAGGATCTCGGCACCAGTAGAGAAAAAAGGTTTCGTTGGAAAGAAGAGGGAGATAGATCACATTGAGACTGGTTATAGAGGAAGGAATACCCAATATAGCAATTCGTCATCCCAAATCGCCAACGTCAACTTCAAATCCCCATACCCTACCAAAAGGCCTGGAAATCAAGTCAAGAACGTATCAAAAAACCAAACTGAGGGTTTTCCAAAAGCTAATCGCCCAAGAATTCAAGAACAATTACCACCACTACCTTTACCTTTGGATGAAATATATCAAAAATTGTTAAGCATTGGGCTAGTAGCCCCTGTACCTCTGATACCCCTGCAACCACCTTACCCTAGTTGGTATAGACCAGATCTCACCTGTGAATACCACGCAGGAATCACAGGACATGGCATCCACACGTGCACTGCATTCAAAAGGAAGCTCCTGCAATTGTTAAAAACTGGATGGGTAACATTTGAAGATCCCCCGAATGTAAGCACCAATCCATTACCTGGTCATGCTTCAGGCAGCGGATCAGTGAATATGTTGGAATTTGAGCATCCAAAGAGTTTAAAGGTGCCAATGGAAGAAGTTTATCAGATGTTGACAAAAGCAAAGTATGATGGCATAATATGTTGTCAGCATCGTGACCGGGAGGGTCACCTTATTAGTCAATGTCCAGGCTTCTATAAAAATGTGATGCAAATGATAAACAGAGGTTTGCTTCGGCTAGAGACAATGACAGAGGATAAAGTGGCTGTAACAGAAATGTCAGACAAGGGTTTATGTAGGGTTCAGTTCACTCCGGGAGGGGCGCCCAGACTAGTTTTGACCAAGCCCTCCATCCCCCCTAAAAGAGACTATAATGCCATGCCTTACAATTATGGGCATTCATCTCAAACTATAAGACAACCACTTGTCCTTCTACCAGAAATTGGAGGATTGACTCGAAGTGGTAGATGTTTTACCCCAGAGGAGTTAAAGAGGACTAAAGGGAAAGGAGTGGTCGATGTGTCCGAAGAGACAAATAAACCTGTGACAGAAGAGGAAACCAATGAATTCTTAAAATTGATGAAGCATAGCGAGTATAGCATTGTGGAGCAACTTAAGAGAGCCCCTGCTAGAATATCATTGCTTTCCTTGATTTTGAATTCTGAATCTCATCGTAAGACTTTGCAAAAAGTGCTGAATGAGGCCTATGTACCCCAAGACATCAACCCAGATGCCATGGAGCATTTAGTAGGGAGAATACAGGCTTCAAATTATGTGTACTTTTCTGATGATGAAATGGGTCCTGACGGCACAGGACATAATAAGCCATTATACATCACAATACAATGCAAGGATGTTTTGATTGGAAAAGTATTAATCGATAATGGCTCTGCTCTTAATGTGTTGCCGAGGCATATGCTGAGAGAAATGCCCATCGATGAGTCACATATGAAGCCAAGCACCATGATGGCAAGAGCGTATGATGGGTCACCAAGGCAGATAGTAGGGACTATTGAGGTGGAGCTGTGTATAGGACCACAAATGTTTTTGGTAACGCTGCAAGTGATGGATATCCGTCCATCTTATAGCATATTGCTGGGTAGGCCATGGATTCATGCGGCAGGAGCAGTACCTTCTTCATTACACCACTGTTTAAAGTATATCGCAAACGGAATGTTGGTCACGGTGAAAGCTGAAGAAACCATGTCAATGGTTAAAAATGTGGCTATACCGTTCATAGAAACAGTTGCTTGTGAAGACGGGAACATCCATGCATTTGAAGTAGTAAATGCAGAGTGGATCCTCGAAGGTGCCCCATTGAAAAAGCCAAGAATTCCAGAAGCCGCAAGGATGGCTGCCAAATGTTTCTTGCGGAACAGAGTCCCTTTTCAGTTTGATCCTGTTAGTGGAATGCCGGAGCAAGTCAACATAATAAAATTGAAATGTGCTGATCAAAGGTTCGGGCTCGGATATAAGCCGAAGAAAGAGGATTTCAAGCGGGTTGCGCAAATTAGAAGGGAGGCCAGGTTGGCAAAGATCGAAGGAAGAGAATCAAAAGATGAAGAACTTGTCATCCCGCCACTTCAAGAATCCTTCCGCAGCTCAACGGGGATAATCAGAGCAGGAATGAGAGATCTTCATGTCGGCACTCTCGAATACCAGGAGGAAGAAGCAGATTTCCCGTAGCTCTCCATCCACAACATTGAGGCCCCCTCTGCAAAGACCTTCGTGCGGAAATTAGCTGAAGGAGAAGTGTTCCAGAACTGGAAGATGGAGCCTGTTCATATTGTGTTCAAAAAGTAATTGTTTTTGTTTGGTCATGAACATGTGTTTTATTTTGATCATAGCAGTAATCTAGCTCACGATGCTGCGATATTTTGCCTTGTTAAATGAACACCTTTTCTTTTAATGAGTTCATGCATTTTTATGACATATCATTTGCAAATGGTCGCTCTTACACAAATACACATTACACTTTCAGGAGTTGAAATTTCCAACCATTCACAAAATTATTACACTAAGAATAATTGGCCAAATTTCAATAATGTCACTACACTGGATGATGAGGAGTGGGCGGAAGCAGATATAAAAGAATTTGCTAGGTTGATGGAAAATTCCGAAAGAACTTGGAAGCCTGTTAGCGAAGAGCTTGAGACTGTTAATGTAGGAACCCAACAGGAGAAAAAGGAGTTAAAAATCGGTACCCTCATAACAGTTGAGGAAAAAGAAGAATTGGTCTCTCTTTTGCATGAATATACAGATGTTTTTGCTTGGACTTATGCAGAAATGCCGGGTTTAGATACTGATATAGTGGTACACAAAATCCCTTTAATAGAAGGAAGTATACCAGTCAAGCAAAAAACCAGGAGAATGCGGCCAGATATGCTCTTGAAGGTGAAAGCAGAGATACAAAAACAATGGGATGCAGGATTTCTAGATGTCGTTCACTATCCTCAGTGGGTAGCCAATACGGTTGTAGTCCCAAAAAAGGACGGAAAGATCCGAGTGTGCGTGGACTATAGAGATTTGAACAAAGCAAGCCCGAAAGATGATTTTCCATTGCCTCACATATACATTTTGGTGGATAACGCTGCTAAAAATGCCACATATTCATTTATGGATGGTTTTTCCGGTTACAACCAAATTAGGATGGCAGAAGAGGACAAAGAGAAAACCACTTTTGTTACACCTTGGGGGACTTTCTGTTATAAGGTAATGCCATTCGGTTTGAAGAATGCCGGGGCAACGTATCAGCGAGCGATGGTCGCTTTATTCCATGACATGATGCATCGGGAAGTTGAGGTCTATGTGGACGATATACTGGCTAAATCCAAAATTGAAGAAGACCATGTGCAGATATTGAGAAAACTATTCGAAAGATTGCGAAAGTACCAGTTAAAATTGAACCCAGCCAAATGCTCCTTTGGAGTAAAGACAGGAAAATTACTAGGCTTTATTATAAGCAACCGAGGAATAGAAATTGATCCAGACAAAGCCAAAGCCATACAAGAAATGCCAGCACCTAAGACTGAGAAGGAAGTAAGGAGTTTTCTTGGACGCTTGAATTACATAGCTCGCTTCATATCCCAGCTAACAGTGACATGTGGACCGATTTTTCGCTTACTTAGGAAGAAAAATCCTGGAGTATGGGATGATGATTGCCAAGAAGCCTTCAATAAGATAAAGAGGTATTTACAAAATCCTCCGTTGTTAGTACCCCCAGTACCAGGGAAGCCATTGATTTTGTACTTAACGGTCACAGAAACGGCCATGGGCTGTGTGCTGGGACAACATGATGAATCTGGAAGAAAGGAGCAAGCCATATACTACTTGAGTAAAAAATTCAACGATTGCGAGTCCAGATACACCATGATTGAGAAGTTATGTTGTGCCTTGATATGGAGTGCGAAAAGACTCAGACAGTATATGTTGTACTACACAACATGGCTAATTTCTAAGCTGGATCCGCTTAAATACATCTGTGAGAAGCCATATCTATCAAGTAGGATAGCGAGGTGGCAAGTGTTGTTAGCAGAGTACGACATCGTTTTTATGACAAGGAAAGCAGTAAAAGGCAGTGTAATTGCTGACCATCTTGCAGACCATGCCGTGGAAGATTATGAGCCTTTAGATTTTGATCTTCCTGATGAAGACATCTTGGTAGTCAGGGATGATACCGAGGCAAGTGAATGGTGGACACTTTATTTCGATGGAGCAGTAAACGTATCAGGAAATGGGGTTGGAGCAGTCATAATTTCCCCAGATGGGAAACAATATCCTTTTTCAACAAGGTTACAATTCGAGTGCACCAATAACACGGCTGAATATGAAGCTTGCATCATTGGTTTGGAGGCTGCTTTAGAACTTAAAGTTAAGAAGCTTGAAGTTTTTGGGGATTCCATGTTGATCATTTGCCAAGTGAAAGGAGAATGGCAAACTAAAGATGAAAAGTTGAAACTTTACCAGAACTACCTTGTAAAGTTAGCAAGTGAATTTGAGGAGATAAAATTCACTCATATGAGTAGAGACAAAAATCAGTTCGCCGATGCTTTGGCAACTTTGGCTTCAATGGTACAAGTTGTTGTTAGAGAAAAGATCCACCCAGTCGACATTAAGGTTCGAAGTCGTCAAGCTCATTGTTATACGCTCGAAGAGTCACCAGATGGAAAGCCATGGTATAATGATATCAAGAAATTCATCCAACAGCAAGAATACCCCCTTGAAGCTTCTAAAGCAGATAAAGAGACCTTAAGAAGGATGGCCACAAACTTCTATTTAGATAGTGAAATCCTATACAAAAGGTCATTTGATGGCACCTTACTCAGATGTCTGGATGAGAAAGAAATTGGGCAGGCTTTGGAAGAAGTTCATGAAGGAATGTGTGCCACCCATGCCAATGGTCATACCATGGCAAGGCAAATGCAAAGGTCTGGATATTTTTGGTTGACAATGGAAAGGGATTGCGTGGCATATGTTAGGAAATGTCATAAATGCCAAGTTTATGGTGATAAGATAAATGCACCTCCAAAACCTTTATTCAACATGACCTCACCGTGGCCATTTGACATGTGGGGATTAGACGTCATAGGGCCAATTAACCCGAAGGCAAGTAATGGACACAGATTCATTCTGGTGGCAATTGATTACTTTACTAAATGGGTGGAAGCTAATTCATATGCCCATGTGACGCAAAAGGTTGTCAAAAAGTTCATCGAAAAAGACTTGATCTATCGCTATGGTCTACCCGCAAGGTTGGTAACTGATAATGCTCAGAATTTCAATGGAAAATTGATTGTCGAACTTTGCACTAAGTGGAAGATTAAGCACCTCAACTCTTCTCCTTATAGACCAAAGATGAATGGGGCTGTTGAAGCAGCTAATAAGAACCTTAAGAAAATCATCCAAAAGATGGTTGTCACTTACAGAGATTGGCACGAAATGCTCCCATATGCTTTGCACGCATATCGCACTACTGTCAGAACTTCCACAGGGGCAACCCCATATGCTTTAGTATATGGAATGGAAGCAGTCACGCCTTTAGAAGTGGAGATTCCATCACTAAGGGTCTTAAAAGATGCAGAGTTAGAAGAATCAGAATGGGCAAAGTTGAGATTTGAGCAATTAAACTTAATCGATGAAAAGAGACTAGCAGCTATTTGCCATCACCAATTATATCAAGGCAGGATAGCAAAAGCTTACAACAAAAAGGTCCGACCAAGGGTGTTTAAAGAAGGAGATCTGGTACTAAAGAAGATATCATTAGGAGAAGACCAGAGTAAATGGGCGCCTAACTATGAGGGACCATATGTGGTGAAGAAAGCTTTTTCAGGAGGAGCCCTAATCCTAACTAGCATGGATGGGGAAGATATGCCTAGGCCTGTAAACTCTGATATTGTGAAGAAATATTATGCCTAATGTATTACTCACAACATAATAGAATTGAAATTTGGCTATGAATTCTTGGTGTATCCTCTTTTCTATCCTTGCATGATCCCATGATTTCATAAAGATTTTTGGCAAATCAAAGTCTAGTACGAAAATGAATGTCAATTTGATGTTTATTTAACAAATGTGTTCTGGGAATTCAAAGGATTTAATTTGAAAAGTGATCTCATACCACCAAAATCCACATAATAAAGCTAACCTCTTAGCCAAACAAATAATCAAAAACTTGTTTCGCATGGAAAAGCAAAGCTTATTGATTCAGATTGCATGTTTTTGAAATGACGAAAGGCCATCTTTGATATGCCATCACAAAGTCTCAAATATCTTTTGCAGTCCCTATTTGAGCCTAATAATTTTATTTTCTTGATAATTAACCCTGAAAAGGATCACACCCTACACTGGGGGGCAAGTGCAAAAAAAAAAAAAAAAAAATCTACAAAACAGCCCTCAATGACAAGTGACGCCCGAGCAAAGCCGGGGAGCATAAACATAAAAAAGGTTTTAGTACACTATAGCAAATCAATTCAACATTTTGGTAGTACTAAAAACCCAACATAGAAAGCCCAAATAAAATACTGGGGGGCATGTCGCGATAAAAGCCCAAACAAAATACTTTTGGGGACATGTCAAGTCAACATGATGTTAGTGCCAAAAACCCATGAAAAAGCCCAAACAAAATACTTGGGGGGCATGTCAAGTCAACATGAGGGCACTACTAAAAAAAACCATGATAGAGAGCCCAAACAAATACTAGGGGCATGTCAAGATGAAAGCCCAAACAAACACTGGGAGGCATGCTAGGTCACTATGAAAATCAATCATGAGGGCTAAATGGAGTTCTAAGAGTAAGCACTAAGTGATCCTTAGTCTAGAAAACCCTTAAACACTTCTCGAGCCTACAAATATCTTTTTTTTCATAGCCAGTAACCTAAGCCTATGTTACAAGCCTAATAAAGCCCTTCCTGATCAAACACGAATTATCTGGATTGATAAGCAATGCTTTTCCATTTGAAACAATCCTTACAAATGCTTCACATGACCTGATCGAAGCCTTCCTGACATACGAGACTTGCAAATATCATTTCACATTCTTGTCAAAGTCAACATAAAACCTGACAATGAGATCACTTGAATTCTTTCGAGAACAAGTTTGTTAAACAAACATCAAAATGGTTTTTGTGCTTGGAATGACTTTGAAATTCCAAAAGTTTTACATGAAAACAATTTTTGCCAATATCCATCCCTTTCCTGCAAACACTCAGAGCCTAAAACACTTGTGGGATATGACCAGGCTAAGGGCAATCTAAAATGCAATTGAAGTTGGCTCCATAATTCCTTTTCAAAGAATCTGGATCAAACTTGGGGGGCATGTTGATATGGAAAATCTATTATCTGTAGTGGTCAAAATCAACAAGTTGCGGCTTGAGTATGCAGAAGCGAGAAGCCGTCAAATCATGAAGTTGGCTCCATAATTCCTTTTCAAAGAATCTGGATCAAACTTGGGGGGCATGTTGATATGGAAAATCTATCATCTCCAGTGGCCAAAATCTTAAGTTGCGGCTCGAGTAAGCAGAAGCGAGAAGCCGTCAAAGCAGAGATCCAAACCCTGAAAAGAGAAGGCCAGGAAGAAGAAAGGGGGACCTATATCTCTCAGGTAAGTACACATGCATCATCATGCATTGCATCCCCATTGAAAATCTAAAAAATATGTTGGAGGGATCGTAATTTACGAACCTTCATTCATTTTGTGTGCACGCTTTAAAGCTCTCACCTCTTTCATTTCCTTGAGCATGCTTTTCAACTTTATTTGTTTCTTGATTCTGGGTGCCATCATGCATTGCATCTCCCTAGGAATCCAAGAAATGATTTTGAGGAATTGTAATTTACAAGCCTTTACTCATCATTTTTTGTGTGCGCCTTCGAGCCCTCACCACTTTCACTTCCCTAAGAGCTCTTGCGAGCCTTTCATCAGGACAGATAGAGTGTGTTTTTCAATTCTATCCCTTTCCTTATTTGAGTGCCTTTTCCAACCCTCAACTATCAATTAGGATCGTGCGCTTCTTAGCCATTCCTTTCCTGTCATTTGAGTGAGTTTCCCAACCCTCAAACCACCAGTTAAGATAGTGCATTTTCCATCCCTATCTTCCTTGTTTAAGTGCGTTTTCCATCCCTTAACCATAAGCTAAAATAGCGCGTTTTCCAACCCTATTTTTCTTCCTTCTCGTGTGTGTTTTCAAGCCACCAATTAAGATAGTGCACCTTCCAGCCCTATGTTCCCTCCTCTTTGAGTGCGTCTCCAACCCTCGACCATCAATTAGAATATTGCATTTTCCATCCTTATTCTCCTTGTTTGAGTGAGTTTTCCAACTCCCGACCATAGATCCTAGATAGCGAGCTTTCTAGCCCTATAAATCTTCATCACCACTTTTTGTTTCCTTTTGGGCAGGTCGCCCATCACAATAAGACCATCTCTTTGTTTTTACCATCTTCACCATTTTCACCAGGGTAAGTCACCAATAACAATGAGACCATTTTCCTGTATCAATCACAAACATTCATCTTTCATCCTTTAAGTGTCCTTAGACCTCAATTCTTAGGTAGTGCGCTTTCTAGCCCTATCTTATCATCCATTTCTGAGTGCGCTATATAGCCCTCATTCTCATTTCTGGTTGGATCAACCATTTCTTGGTCTGGTAAATCCACTCTTCTTTTTTCTTTCTTTACAACGCTTACTATTTAAAGTCTTTTACAAGACTTTAGTCGTAAGCATTGTAAAGAGGGGGGCAACTGTCATCACCCCATTTTTGGGTGATTCCCCAAAATATATCAAAAAAATATCAAAAATAAAATAAAAGGAGTTTGGCGTCGGTAGAACAATCACGGTGGAAATTTTCTGAAATTTTTTGGGCTGAATCATATTTCTTTTGTGCCCAAAAATGAGAGAAAATACAAATTCGAGGTAAACATTAAGTCAAAAATCATAATTATATTTTTTATATGCCAATTTGATTTAATCATGGGCTAATTCAAAATATTATTATGTTTGGGAATTAATTTAGGATCCAATTGAAGAATTTAATTAAGTGCAAGGACTTAATTATGCTTTACATTGGTTAAATTAATTTTATTGAGGGCTTAATTGATGAAAAATCAAATTCTTGAATTTAATTCGGCTCAATTGAAAAGATTGGGATTTCTAGGGACTCAATTGAATTTGTTTCAAGCTAATTGTGCAAAATTAAGGGTCAAATTGAAGTTTAATTGTCAATTAAGGGCCAAATTGCGTAAATCAGAAGTGAGGGACCAAAGTGAAAAAGGCGCTCAAAATTAAGGCTATTATTGACATTCTGACAGGGACACAATTGCACAAAAGTAGAAATTTAAATCCAATTGGGGGTGCAATTAGAACAATTATAAATTGAGGGACCAAAGTGTATCTCCACTTTATAAAAAACCTGCACCCGCTGCTGCCTTTTGCACTGCCCCCTGACAGCCACCTGAGCGCTCACCGACAGCCCAACACCGACAGCCACCATCGCAGCCACGCCAACAGCCGCCAGCCGAAAGCAGGCCACCATGTCGCCGACCAGCAGCCACCGTGTCAGGCCGAGAACGCCTATAAAAGCCACCATGCACGACTGCCTGGAAAAAAAGAAAGAATTTGGAGGGAGAAGCGAAATAGAATTGCGTGACAGGGGGAGGGAAAAAGAAGAAAAACGGAGAAAATTTACAGAGAAGAGAAACGGAAGAAAAAAACGCAGAAGAAAAGGAGGAGAAAATTGGCAGAAATTTTGGCGGAGAAAAACAAAGGAAAATAACACGAAAATAACACAATCATCGTCATCTTCTTCAGCCCCGTCTGCTCTCTCTCTCTCCCCATTTTCACAGTCCTCCCTCTCTCTCTAAAACCAGCACCGTCATCCCTCTCTCTCTCCTCGCTTGCAGCAGCCCCTACTTTCCTCCACCAGCAAACGGCCACTCAACCAACGGCAGCCATCATCCTTCTTCTCCGGCGACCCCTGCACGAACCAGCAGTGACAGGGACGACGCAACCGCAGCCCCTCTACACGTAAACCAGCGATCTTCCGACGCCCATTCCGGCCGCCACAGACTTCCATTTCCAAAACCATGACGACAGGAAAGACCACCTTGATCCCCTATACACGGCTGTATAATCAGGTAACCCTCTCGTTGAAGTTGAACATTTCACATGAACAGTGCTAATTCTGCACTGTTCTTCTTCTTCGTTTTCTTATTTATTATTTTTTTTTTTTGGACCGGTCTGGGTTGACCCGACCCGGACCAAGAAAACTGGGCTGTCAGCCCGCTATGGTTGACAGCCCAGCCCAAATACACGTGGGCTTCCAGCCCACGATGCCTGGAAGCCCAGCCCACAACTCTGTAGGCTTCCAGCCCGTGGGGCTGGAAGCCTAAATCGTTCAGGGTGGGCTGTCAGCCCACAGTGGCTGACAGCCCAGCCCAATAATAAAAAATAAAAAAAAAATAAAAAAATAAAAAATAAAAATAAAAAAATAATTTTTTTTTTATACTTTTGAAAGATATATATACATATATATTTTTATTATTATTATTATTACAAAAAATCAAAATATAAAATGTGTTTTTGTGCATACGGCCGAATTCCAAAGCTTTTCTCATTGTTTTTTTTTTTCGTAAAAAATATGTTGCATATTTTTCCATATTTTTAAAACGAAAACTCGGATATCGTAACTGGTTTGCGATTATCCATTGGTATTCGGCCAAAATGTCATAAATAATTTAACAACTTTTCGGTTTTAGTTTTTTTTTTTTTGGTGTAAATTTACATTGTAAAATACACCCGCAAATAAAAAATATTTTTGTACTACGGTGTAAAATTACATTGTATAATACATCTGTAGATTAAAATAATTTTAACTACGGTGTAAAATTACATTGTAAAGTACATCTGTAGATAAGAAAAAAAGATTTTTAACTGTGGTGTAAAATTACATCGTAAAGTACACCCGCAGACAAAAAAAATGTTTTTTTAGGCAGTGTAAAAAATAAACTTAGGAAAAAACGATCAAACAACAATGCAGCTTGCCATAGGTAGGGTGCATTGGGGGTGATGCGTCTTCCCCTTGCACAACAAGTCCCCTTACCCAAGACTCTCGCAGACCACTAGGTTCCTAGTGACCGTAATACTAGGTGGCGACTCCTGATAATTATAGTCGTAAATTTTACGGCTATAAAATAAATCCCTCATTTTCACCGCGCGCCGTCCTCTCCCCACAACCCGCGGGGGGACGGCGGGGCGCGAAGCGCGTAAAAATCGTCGTCGCGACAGACCTGAACCTGAAGTGTAGACCTCATAACCAAGGACGCCGCAACCGTTAATGCTACCTCATCCCCCTCACTATCCTTCAATAGTGGCATGCCTTCACAATAAGATTTGTCACTTCCAGATTCGATATCACCATCATAGTCATCTTCACCTACATCTGCCTTTTCATTAACAAACTTGTAAAAATCAGATCTGGTATTCGGTACAGCCTTACGAACCGTATTTCCTCTGCGATCAGCCCCAATATTCTGTTTCTTTATCCATTTCAAATCATCTGTCAGATCCATGTTCATCCTAGACAACAACTCGAGTTGCTGACATAAGGCTCGTAATTGGAACCCTACATCAGCGTTTTGTGTCGCTGATTGGTTGTTTTCAGACATCCTTTGAATCTGCAAAATTTGGTTAGTAGCAAAAAAAAAATCTAGACAACTATTGTGTATCACACAAAAAAAATCAAGGCTTTTCACTCTAATAAGCTCACTACGCCTTTTACCTCACAACTCGTGTATCACACAAAAAAATCAAGGCCTTTCACTCTAATAAGCTAATTACGCCTTTTACCTCACAACTCCCGTGTATCACACAAACAAAATGAAGGCTTTTCACTCTAAAAAGCTCACTACGCCTTTTACCTCACAACTCTCGTGTATCACACAAACAAAATCAAGGCTTTTCACTCTAATAAGCTCACTACGCCTTTTACCTCACAACTTGCTTTCTTTTGGTTCTTTCGGAACTAAAATCAACAAATCAAAGTCAGTAGCCTTCGCAGCGCACTCTAATTATGATTTTCAGACTCAAGAAGCAATAACAATACTGAAAACAAAGCAAAACAAAACTACGATTACAATTTCGTGAGTAGCAATGCAAATTCATACGAATTGTGGACGATACGAAGACACAAAATAAAAAAGAAGCAAATACTAGCGAAAACAATTACTTGACTCCTAGATAACGGAAAATCGAACAAAAACAGAGAATTGGACAAAACTAAACAGTAAGGATTACTTTTTGAGACTTGAGCAGAATCTAACGTCTTACGCAATTTTTACGTTACAGAATTGAAACCCAGACCAAACAACCTCGAAATGACTTCTAGGTAGTCAAACCCTTGTGTGATCAATTTGCGGCAGAAATGAACCTCCAATTGAAAACTCTAGTATTCGATATCGAAATAAGCCCCAATTTAAGATATCATGCGATAGCAACCCGAAGACACAGAATGTAAAGTTTTAATTGATTCTAAAGTGTTTGTCTAAGGGTTCACTAAGGTAGTGTTTCTGTGGCAGAAATGAATCTCGACAAACAACCTCAAGAAATCAATATTAGAATAAGCCCAAATTTGATATATGATCCTATCTCAAACCCAATAGACGGAATATGAATTTTCAAACGATGCCGATGTGCTTTACTTATGTTTCCCTAGAGTAGTGTTTTCTGCGGCAAGATTTCAATGATTCTTCAAATTTCAACTAATGCCTCTATCTCTCTTTCTTTTCTTTTCTTTTCTGTTTTTTTTTTGGTCTTAATATACTGAAATGAAGAGACAGAAAACAATGAAATGGAACCTCTTTTTTTTTTATTAGATGACGCTGACACGAAGAACAAGGAGACGAACACAAACACTGGAAAACTTCAAGGAACACTAAAAAAAGCAATGAAAATAAAAGAATGATATGACCTTGTTTCAGAGCCTAGCTCTGATACCACCTGATGCGAACCTCGTGATCACGTGGTCACGCAACCCACAACAAAGACTGAAATTTGATCCCGGAAAGCCGAAATAGGTCTGATAGGAGTGTGACACAATGGAAACCTGCCCCAAGGCACCAACACTATTGGAATGAGTACAATGACGCCACGAAGCCAGTTAATCTTCGATAAGTCGGATTCAGTTCGTTCAAGAACTGAAGAATGCAAGAATCACTCTCACACATAAACTGAAAAGTTCATAATTAAGTTTTAATCAATGGCTGCCGAAATTAGGGTTACATGAGTTTAAATAGTTCTTAAAAGTAACTCTAATGGACCCCTTATGTGGACTTAAATGAGGTCCACTCAAAACTGACCCAAAATCCTAAATTGAAAAGCCCATGACTTAATCCAAGCAAGCCTTGGATCCTAGCTGAAAACAAAGTCTTAATTAAGCCCAAACAAGCCTTGGGCTATAGCTGACTAACTTAAATGAAGCCCATAAGGTTTATTTATTCTCTTCCATCCAGCCCATCAATCCCATGTTTCCAAGTTGTAGTAGGATTCTTTTGGCTGCTTTGTTGTGCTCACTTCATGGCCCAAATAAAGCTGGGCTGGACCCCTCCTACACATAGATACTTCAATGGTCCTTGCAATTATGACTTGGGTGAAACTTTGAAAACCACGACCCAAGCCCCTAATCATGTAATGGGTCCTTGCTGGTGTTTTTGGGCCGGTTCGCATCAGGATTACTACCATCAAGATAGCCGAATAGGTCTTGACCTTTGAAGTATGGAATAAGTTGAGCTTTCCAGAGGAGGAAATTATCATGATTGAGTTTTACGGTGGTGACAGAAGGCATTGAGAGAACAGAAGGGGGTAGGGTGTGGGCAGAAGAATTTGAGGAAGACATTAGACGTTAGTCTTTTGGAGGCTCTGATACCATGTAAGATAATATGAAATGAATTGTGTTTTGTGATTAACACTTTATTTTGCATTATTAAAATCATGTACATATACTGCTATATATATATAGCATTTACATAACGTATCTCCATTGCTGTGTAACGTATAACTGATCTTTGCTACAATTGCTAACGGGTCTGTAATTGATTTCTGCTGTAATCACGGGACACGTGACCTGTTGCCGTTTCAGAGTTAATCTTCTTGATCTTCATCAGCAACTGTTACGTGATCTTTGTTGCCGTTTTAGAGTGAACTTCCTGATCTTCATCAGCAGCTGCTACGTGATCTTCTACAAACCACAACCTATTTAGCCACTTTCACTACACTACTATCATTCAGCCTATTTTTAACCCCATCATGAATTGCCTTCTATATGGTTTAGCATGCTTAACAACACTCAAAATTCAGTTTACTAACAAGGGTTGTACTATAAACGTCAACAAGACTTCCACTATCTATAATTAAACTACACACCTTGCTTTGTACGTAAAAGCGCATATGGAAGATGTTCTCTCTTTGTTGATTAGATTCATCTTCCTTGACCTGAACTTGAAGTGTGCGCCTTATAACCAAGGACTCCGCAACAAGTAATGCTAACTCATCCCATCACTATCCTCCAATGGTGGCATGCCTTCATAATTAGATCGGTCACTTTTAGATTCCATATCACCATCATCTCTAATCATCATGATTCTCTTGTTTGGACACTCTGAAGCATAATGTTCATGCTCTTGACACCTAAAAACATTTAACATCATGAGTACATTTAGGTTGAGTTTCAAATTTACCTTTGGCACCAGTAGGGACAACTATAGCCCTTAGTGGTTCAGTTTTAGAAGGAACAAAGGATCTTGGTCGAACAATACCCTCTCTCTCTAGATTTGTCTTCTAAGATGATAAAGAAACTGAATTAAACATTTGTCGAACATGTACTTTCCTAAGTTGTCTCTCCACCTTCGTAGCTATATGAACCATGTCCTCTAGCGCCACATAGTGTTGTAGCTCAACCAAATTGGCAATGTCTCGATTCAACCCATTAAGAAATCTAGTCTTGGTGGCTTCTCTATCCTCAACAACATTGGCCTAAATCATTGCTATTTCCATCTCTTTGTGATATTAATCTACTGTCTTATAGCCTTGATTCAAACCTTAGAGCTTTAGGTATAAGTCTTTGTAATAATGGTTTGGCACAAATCGTCTCCTCATTAAAACTTTCATCTTCCCTGAAGTCTGAACGAGTTGCTCCCCATTCTTCCTCCTACTGATTACAATTTGTTCCCACAAAATCAATGCATACTCTATAAACTCAATTATCACCAATTTCACCTTTTTTTGTTCAGAATAGCTATGATAATAAAAAATTAAATCTACCTTTTTCTCCCACTCCAAATAAGCCTCGGGATTGCTTTTACCTTTAAAGTTAGGAATTTTCAGTGTAATGGTATCCAAGTCCCCATCCATATCTTCATAATTCCCTATGCCACGGAAATTCACATCCTCCAGCCCTATTCGGTCCAAGCCTAATTTCTTGGACAACAGATGCAAAAATTATAATCATCCTCACCCACATCTGTGTTTTCATCAACAAACTCTTCAAAATTAGATTTGGTATTTCATACGTCTTCACGGACCATATTTCCTTGGCAATCAACCCCACTATTCTGTTGCTTTATCAAATTCACCTTGTCTTTCATATCCTTGTACTTCCTAGACAATAACTCGAGTTGCTATCCTATGGCTTGCAATTGGAAAGCGACGTCAGCATTTTGTGTTACTAGCACAAAATATATCCTTATGCCTCTCGTGTATCACACACCATAAAAATATATCAAGTCTTTTCACTCAAATAAGCTCAATAGTCTTTTGGTTATTTAGGAACTAAAATCAACAAATCAAAGTCAATAGCCTTTACAATGCCCTCTAATTATAATTTTCAGACTCAAAAATCAATAAAATACTGAAAACAAAGCAAAGCACAACAAAACTACAAATATGATTTTACGAGTAGCAATGCAAATTAATACAAATTGTGGAAGAAATGAAGACACAAAATAAAATAGAAGCTTATTAGCAAAAACAATTACTTGACTCCTAGATAACCCAAATATAATAGAAACAAATATTTTGGCAAAACTACACAGTAAGGATCACGTTTTGAAACTTGACGCGAATCTAACGTCTTACACAATTGATGTGACCATATTATTTGATAGTTTCATCCATATTTACATAGTGTTTTGCATATGTTTTGTGTATTAAATGCCTTGATATTCTTTGTTTTATATTTTGAAGGCTTTTTTTGGATGAAAGATGCAAAAGTAGGTAATTGGAGCTGATTGGCAAATTTGACCTTCAGTGGATGTTTTGTACAGAGCAGATGCTCTAGAGATCAAAATGAAGTGATTCCAGTGGCATTCAAAAGTTAACATCCATAAGTTTTTGGAAATAAAATAAGGAAGAGCATGGAAATCACATCTTTCAAAGTCAAATCTTGCAATCTACCGATGTCAACCTTTGTCCGTTCCAACTTCAATATATGGAGCTGTAGAAGTCCAATTGATGCAAACCGAATTGTGTTGGATTCAAGACTCACAAGACTATAAATGAACCAAATTTCATCTCAAAAAGATCTGTTATGAAAGAGATATGAGTTTTACAAGGGACAACTAAATTCTGCCAACTTTGTAAAATAGAAGTTGGGATTTCTAAGCATATATAAAAGAGGAGAGGCAGTAATGGAATTTAGCCAGCAACAAAGAAAACACAAATCTTCCTCCAAACCCTGAATCATGTTTTCTTTCATCTTTTATTTAGTTGTTCAATAAACATGCAAGACTAGACTCTTTTGCTTGGTTACAAGGACACAGAAGCCTTCATATTTCAAGAACTGTGAGATCTATTTTTACCTTAATTTTTTAGTTTATATGATGAATATGTTTGTTCTCCTATGCTTATTTTCCTATGATTGTTTATTTAATTGCTAAGAGCAGACTCCAAGTTATTATTGTAGACAATCTAGTGCTATGTTTGATATCAAAACCGGAGTTGTGGTATATGAACTTGTAAAGCAACTAAATTAATAATTATAGCGGATCTACGTTATTAATCTTAGGGAGAACAATCAATCAAATTAAACATATATTGCAGACAATTGTGTTTCTTAATTGATCAATTTATCTAGTTTTTAATACTTCCATTGAATCATATTACTAGTGCGGACACTGTGGTTGTTTGATGGTTAGGGTAAGTTATACGGCAGATCCGTTAACAAACCAATGTTAAGAAGAGATAAATATTCAAAATATAAATTAATGTGTCATTTCCGTGATCAATTCTGATTTCTGTAGGTGGATGTTGACTTGCGACCAAGGTTTGTTTTATTGATAAATTTCGGTTTTATATAATTTTCGCTTAGTTTGTTTTAGCCTAGCCTGGACAAATTCCACCCCCCCCCCCATTGCATAGCTTATAGCATGAAAATCTGAACTAAAACATTCTTACGTGAATCACAAATTCCTTTGGCCATAGATAATGCTGCTAATTTTCCAAAGCTCTTATCAAGGCATACATGTTGTTATCATAAGTAGGGTAATTTGGGACTGCCCCACTCAACGTTTCACTAAATAAGTAATTGGATGACCTTCTTGCATCAAAACAGCTTCAATACCTATTCTTGAAGCACCACACTCAATTTCAAAAGTTTTAGCAAAGTTAGGTAAAATAAGCAAAGGTGCATTAGTTAACTTTTCTTTGATCTTATTAAATGCATTTTCTTTTTATTTCTCCCACTTAAATGAGATATTTTTCTTGATAACTTTAGTAAAAGGTGTGGCTAAGCTACTAAAATCATGCACAAACCGTTTATAGAAGCTAGTTAAGCCATGGACCTCACTTAGCTGATTGTTGTAGGCATTGGCCACTCTTAGATTGCCTTAACCTTTTTCGCATCCACCTCAATTCCTTTCTTACTAACAGCAAAGCCAAGAAACACAAGTTAATCTGTCAAAAGGTGCATTTCTTGATATTAGCAAACAACTTTTTTTCCTTTGAATTTCCAAGATAGATTTCAAATGCATTACATGTTCTTTCAAGTTTTTGCTATAAATTAGGATATCATCAAAATAGACAACAACAAATCTGCCAATAAATGCACGCAAAATATGGTTCATCAAACACATAAATGTTCTTAGAGCATTAGTTAAACTAAAAGGCATCACTAACCACTCATAGTCTTAAAATCAGTTTTCCATTCTTAACATTCCTCATGCTAATTTGATGATACACATTCTTAAGATCAATTTTTGTAAAGACCCAAGAACCATGCAATTCATCCAGCATGTCATCTAATCTAGAAATGGGATTATGATACTTTAACATTATGCTGTTGATGACTTGACAATCAACACACATCCTACATGTTTCATCCTTCTTAGGAACTAGTAGCACTAGAACCGCACAGGACTCATGCTTTCATGCACATACCCCTTCTCTAAATAATTCACCTACTTGCCTCAAAAGTTCCTTGGTATCCTAGAGATTACTCCTATAAGTTGGTCATTTTGGAATTGATGCACCTAGTATGAAATTAATTTGATGTTCAATCCCTCGGAATTGAGGTAATCCATAAGGTACCTCTTCAAGAAGGACATCTTTAAACTCCTGCAAAGCACCGATGAGATCATTAGTACATAAAAAGTCTCCTTGTACATGAGTACAATAAGGTTGATGTGAAAATAATGCTCTTGATCTAATTTTTTCTGCAATGTAATTAAGTATGGCTAAAATCCCATCCCTTTCCTTTTCTCTTTCATTAATGTTTTTCTGTCCTTCCTTTTTCTGAAACTCTTTTTTTTCAATTTTTGCCTTCATTCTTTTTCTTTTTAATGTGAACCTCGTGATCACGTGGTCACGCAACCCACAATCAAAATTGGGATCCAATCCTGGAAAGTCAAAATAGGTCTAATAGGAGTTTGACACAATGGAAACCTGCCCCAAGGCACCAACACTATTTGAATGAGTAGAATGATGCCATGAAGCCAGTTAATCTTTAATAAGTCAAATTCATTTTGTTCAAGAACTGAAGAATGCAAGAATCACTCACACGTTAAAACTGAAATATTCTGAAGTAATATTCATCAATGGTTACTGAAATTTAGCTTACATGAGTTTATGTAGTTCTTGAAAAACAAATCCTAATGGACCCCTTATGTGGACTTAAATGAGGTCCACTCAAAACTGATCCAAAACCCTAAATTAGAAAGCCCATGACTTAATCCAATCAAACCTTGGATCCTAGCTGAAAACAAAGTATTAATTAAGCCCAAATAAGCCTTAGGCTATATCTAACAAAATTAAATAAAGTTCATAATATTAAATCCATGTTCTGCCATGAGAAGAAGAGAAGTAAAATATTATAAAGCTGATTCAAGGCTTATTTATAGCCTTCCATGCAAGCCCGTAATCCTAGAAATAAATGGAAAAGGTAGCCACCCATGTTATTTCTAAGTTGTAGTAGGATTCTTTTGTTTCTTTGTTGTCCTCACTTCATGGCCTAAATAAGATTGTATTGGACCCTGCTTGCACATGGATAAGATGTAGTAGGGTCTCCTCTTCATACTTCAATGGACCTGGCAATTTTGACGTGGTTGAAACCTTCAAAACCAATGCATTCAATGCCTCTTTCAATGTTTTTATCTTAGACTAGGTCATTAACCATTTAGAACATGTAATGGATCCTTGCTGGTGTTTCTGGGCTGGTTCACATCGATATATATAGCTTAGACGTAACTCTTATTTAGAGAAGATTTAGTGCATTTAATCTAGGATGCAAAATTTCATTTTTTCTGCAATTATCAAATAGGGAAAGAAATATTCTGGTTGATATTATGGATTTTGAGGCAATAAAACAAGATTTGCAGCTTGATAGATCAAGTGAGAAAATCATGGAAACCAAATGGGAAGTTGGAGAGAAAAGGAAAAAAGTTGCAGGCAGCAGCTACTTCAAAGTGACGATGAACAATAACTATCATGGTAGGATTTCTACTTTTACACTGGATATTTTAAAGGGTATATCTTGTGATTTTGATGTCCAAATCATGCAATTGAAACCCCCAATTAATCTACATGCACAGGACTACAACTTTCATGAAGAACACAAAATGAGAAAAAAATATTTTGATGGAAAAAATCTACCTGCAATTTGCTTGGTCATAATTTTTCTGAAAAAGATTTTCTACTTTTATACATGATATTCAAATAGGAATATCTGAAGATTCTATTATCCAAATTAGGAAATTTAAAACTCCAAATTTATCTACACATGCAGGATTACAACTTTCATAAAGGACCTAAAGTGAGAAAAAATCATTTTGATGGACAAATCTACCCGTAATCTACTTGGTCAAAACTATTTTGAAGAAAACGATTTTTGCGGCAGTGGCTAAATCATTCAATGCCTCTTTCAATGTTTTTGTCTTAGATCATGTCATTGGACCATTTGGACATTTATTGGGTCCTTGTTGGTATTTCTAGGTTGGTCCACATCATCCCCTCTCTCATCAAAAGGATTCGACCTCAAATCAAAATCTATGTCAAACAATGTAAGATCAATAACATTAAAGGTAGTATTAACACTATACTCACTTGGAAGGTTAATTTTGTATGTGTTGTCATTGATTCTCTCTAAAATTTGAATTAGACCATCACCATGAGGCTGTAATTTTTATTTCCTTTGATTAGGGAATCGTTCCTAAAGCATGTGCACCCACCAATCATTGGGTTGGAAAATAACAAGTTTACATCCCTTATTTTCTTTAGAAGCATAAAATATGTTCCTTTTCTCTATTTGCAATCGAACTCCCTCATGGATTGTCACACCATCTTTGCCTTCTTTCCACCATCTAAACTTACCCTTTCTTCAAAAAGGGAAGGAATTAAGTCTATAGGAGTTAGTGGATTAAAACCATAAATAATTTCAAAAAAAAAGAAAAAACAGTGGTTGAATGCAAAATTCTATTATAAGCAAACTTAACAAAAGGCAAACATTTTCCCCAGCTTTTCAAACTCTTTTGAATTACAACACGCAAAAGTTGAGATAATGTTTTATTCACTACCTCAGTTTGTCTGTTTGTTTGAGGATGACATGTTATCGAAACTAAGAGTTTGGTTCCCAACTTTCCCCATAAGGTCTTCCAAAAGTAGCTACGGAACTTAACATCATGATCTAACACTAGACTCTTAGGAATGACATGCAAATGTACAATCTCCCTAAAGAACAAGTCTGTGATATGAGATGTATCATCTGTTTTATGGCATGCAATAAAATGCACCATTTTAGAAAACCTATCCCCATGTTATATGGCCAATAGAAATGTTCATGCAATATATCCAAGGTTTTTGCAACCCCAAAGTGACCCATTAAACCACCCCCATGTGCTTCATGATCAAGCAATTCATGCAAAGAACTAGTAGGAACACATAATCTATTCTCTTTGAACAAATAATCATCCATCAAATAAAAATTACCAAAAGCTAAATGTCCACATGCATTATAAATCTCGGCAAATTCAGAATCATTACCATACAATTCCTTCACATATTCAAAGCCTAGCAATCTAGTATTCATGGTTTGTAAAAGAACATACCTGCGTGAAAGTGCATCAACTACGATATTCTTTTTGCCTTGCTTATACTTGATTACGTAAGGAAAAGTTTCAATAAATTCAAATTTTGCATGTCTCCTATTCAATCTACCTTGTCCTTTCAGATGTTTCAAGGACTCATCATCCGAATAGATTACAAACTCTTTTGGCCACAAGTAATGCTACCATGTCTCAAGTGCTCATACCAAGGCATAGAGTTCTTTGTTGTAAGTAGGATAGTTCATGGTCGCTCCACTTAACTTCTCACTGAAATATGCAATAGGTTTCCAATCCTTCATCAAAATAGCACATATTCCTATTCTAGATGCATCATATTCTATTTCAAATGCTTTCGTAAAGTTAGGTAAAGCCAAAACAGGTGTAGAACATAATTTCTCTTTTAAAAGAATTGGTTTTTTAGTTTTTCCACACAATTCTCATCACTCTTCCTAACTTTCTTTAGTCCTCTTGTCTGTCCTCTAGTCTCGACCAAATTTGGGTGTTTTTGAGTTATGGTTGAATAGTCTAATGTTTTGGAGTGTTGACCGAATATTTATTTGTGTTTGGATGGGTGTTTGAATCGGTTATAGTGGTTTGAGTTCTTGCCGAATCTGATGGTTTTCTCTCCCCACCGCCTCATGCTCACTTTTAGCTTTATTTTATTATTATACACCTGTTTGGGTGTAAGAGGTACAAAAGTGATGATTTTACCATCTTTTACAATGATATACCTACTTTAACCCCATCATGAATTGCCTTCTTATCATATTGTCATGGTCTCCCCAACAAGATGTGACTTGCTTGCAATGGTACCACATCGCATAACACTTCATCAATATATTTCAATATAAAATGGAACCACAACCTCTTTAGTCACTTTCACTTCACCACTATCATTCACCTATTGCAATCTATATGGTTTAGCATGCGTAATAGTACAAAAATTCAGTCATAACAGCCTCTACGAGTTTTGTTATTGAATTCCTTTTGGTCAACAAAAAAAGCTTATTTGGAGTGATATTTGGTTCATATTAATGAATATGAGTTTGGGCAAATGGGGTCCAAAGTTGGCTTGGGTTAATTATGATGTTGGAATCAGATTAGATTTCATAGTTTATTTATATCTTCTTAGGAATGACAAATATGACACTAGCATATCTAGGATATTAATTTTGGATTTTTATTCTTTTTATTGTTTTTTCATTAGTTTAGGATTATTATTATATATTTGGATCATTTTGTAAGTGAGCTCAAATCAGCTCAAATATAAGGATCCTTTATAGTTATTTGAAACATTATATAAGTAAATTGAATATTGCAAACCTAGCAGTAATGAATTAATAAAATAAACTTGTGTTTTGCATGATGCAACGTATTTTCTTTGCTAGGACAAAGATTAAATTTGACTTATCGAGGTTCAACTGACTTTGTGGTGTCAATCCATACTTCTTGTCCACAAATTGCTATTTGTTGGGTTGGGATTCGAATCCAATAGTGCTGGTATCTAGGTACAAATTATTTTTATATCACACTCCTATCAAACCTGATTTACTTTATTTTTTCAGAAATTGATGTATTGACCATGTGTTTAAAAGGTTTGCATCAAGTCATTTACCAGATTTTTAGGTTTTTCTTGCTTTTTTATATAAAACTATTATTGTCTCAGCATCCGTTTTTTACATTTGAAAAAATTTAGTCCGATCTAGGCATGGTACTGGCCACCAATCTATTTAACCCCATGATGGAATCTAATTGCTGACCATAAAACAGAAGCAATTAACTTTGTCCTTGGAGATGCATTATATTTTGAAATGTGGAAGAAATATGCCTTGTACGTGAGAGAAGTGTTGTATTGTAATCGTTAACCCTGTATCTTTTGTTTATGAATGGATGTCTATTGTAAACAATGTTTCATTTAGATTTGCATATCACGAATCATAAGTATCATTTCACATCACTCTTGTTGCTCAATAAATTGAGGGTTTTTTGTTTAGTGATCATGGAAATCTTTATGGGATGCTTTTGATTAGGTACTGTCACAAATCACAAATTAAACACCTTGTGCATCGGGAGTCGAATATAGTTGGCCCACCAGCTGGAGCTAGGCCTAAGCATCTTTTTTATTCTTTAGCCACAAGCTTGTTGTGTGATTTGGAAATTGTTTAAGCTGTACTCTTTTGCCTTCTCCAGTATTGTGATTCATATCTGTGTTATGTCTTCATTGCTTTGTTCTATTGATTCCAATTTAGTCCACTGCACAAATATTACTACAAAAAATAAAACAAAACAGGTTTTTGAACAGTATTTTTCATTGTTCATCTACACTCAGATGAACTATGGATTGAAATAATTAAATTACATGATAATATAGGTACATTTGTATATTAGGTTGACAACGAAATTGCTTTGGCTGAGTGGTTAAAGTGTGTGCCTGTTAAGTGCACACTGGAGTTCAAATCCTCAAGCAGGAGATGAAAAGGATTTTGAATTTAAACAGTAGTGAACTGTTCATTATTGAGTTAAAAGGTGATTTTTCTTTTTTTTTCTAATCGATATGTCCAGGCAGTTTAAGCGCACCACGACTGATCTCCGGACCCACTTTTTTATATATATTATTTTCACATATACATTTTTTTTTATAACCGGGATGTCCATGTCAGCTTACGCGCACCATGATTTTTTTTCTTCCAATATGAACAGGGATTTTCGTTGTTCATTACTATTTGAAAAGGTGTTTTCCCCTTGCACTTTTTTTTAACCGAGCCTTCTTTTTTTGTTTGTTTGTTTTCTTTTATAGCAGGGGTGTCCGATGCAGCTTACGTGCACCATTACTAATCTCCGGACCCACTTTTTTTTTTACATTTTTTCTCCTGTTGCTTTTTCCATTTATACATTTGTTTTGGTTTTTTATAATTGCGGTGTCCGTGACAGCTTAAGCACACCATGATTTTTTTTTCTCGATCACTCATTTAAACAGTAATTAACAATGATCTTCATTGTTTATTCCTGTTTGAAAAGGTGTTTTCCCCTTGCATTTTTTTTTATAACCGAGCTTCCATTTTTTGTTTGTTTTTTCTGAATTTCTTTTTTGTTAATATTGTTCGGTGTTGAAATTTTTAATTATTATAGATATGACATTCAAAATAATGATAATGATTATTTGTAAATTTTGTTTTATTTTAAATATGTCAGACTAATTATATATTTTGATATTTATTTAATATTAGCGCTTTATGATCTAGGTTTTTTGGAGAAAAAAAATATCATTATTCTAAAATACTTTTAATATAATCATATGAGGAATGAATCTTATAAAAATTAGTATATAGCTAAAAGAGATCGCACTTTTAAACTGTAATGAATAGTGATTTTCACTGTTCATTACTATTTGAAAAGGTGATTTTTCATTGAACTTTTTTCCTTCTTTTTTTTTAACTGGGCTTCCATTTTTTTTGTTTGTTTTTTTATAATTCGGGTGTTCAGGGCAACTTACATGCACCACGACTAATCTCTAGATCCACTTTTTTCATATTTTTTTCCTGTTTTTTTTGCCACTTACACATTTTTTTGGTTTTTTTATAACCGGGATGTCCAAGTCAGCTTACGTGTACCATAATTTGTTTTTCCAATTGCACTTTTAAACAGCAATGAACAGTGATTTTCAGTGTTCGTTGCTGTTTGAAAAGGTGCTTTCCCTTTGCACTTTTTTTTTTTTTTTTTCTTAATAACCGGGTTTCCTTTTTTTTGTTTGTTTTTTCTTAATTGCTCTTTTGTTAATATTGTTAAGTGTTGAAATTACTAATTATTATTGATAAGACATCCAAAATAGTGATAATGATTATTTGTAAGTTTTGTTTTATTTTAAATATGTCAGACTAATTATATATTTTGATATTTATTTAATATTATCACCTTAATATATATATATATAAATGACCTAGGTTTTTTTTGAAAAAAAAAATTATATCATTGTTCTGAAATACTTTTAATATAATAATATGAGGAATAAATCTTATAAAAATAAAAAATAATGGAATATTTTTTCTAATAATAATTATGGTCTCATTAATTTTTATTATTTCCTTTATTATTAAGGTTATTTGTTTTAATGTTAACATTTTAATTTGTGCTAGTGATCGTTTGAAAATTGATATTTATTATTTTTTCTCTTTTTTTAAAAAAATATTTTTATTTATTTTTCAAGTCAAATTACTTTTTTAAATCTAATAATATTTATTTTTATTTTTTCATATATTGAGTTTTTTAATTGCTTTTTTTGTTAATATTGTTAGGTGTTGAAATTTCTAATTATTATAGATAAGGCATTCAAAATAATAATAATGATTATTTGTAATAATGTTTTCTTATAAATATGTGAGACTAATTATATATTTTGATATTTATTTAATATTAGCACCTTAATATATATATATATATATGACCTATTTATTATTTTCAAAAAATAATAATTTACTATCAGTATTCTAAAATATTTTTAATATAATATAATGAGGAATAAATTTTAAAAATTACAAAATAATAATTTCTTTTTTAAACAATAATTACGGTGTCATCGATGATATGACTAATAATAATTAGAATATTAATTTTGTATAATAATATTTATAATGACAACTATAATAATTGTGACAAAAATTCATTGGTTAATGTTATTTTTGTGAAAAATAACTTCCTCGTTTTTTTTATGTATGATATTTCAGATCTCATATCATGAGAAAAAATAATGAAACCACACATAGATAAGAAATGTAGAAAAATTGTGTCAAATTATCTACAATAATAAAATAAAAAATTGCCCTGTATTTTGCCATTGTCGGCACCAAATTTTTTAACATGTAACAAAATTGTTAATGATCCTAAATTTTTATATATATTATTTTTGGGATTTTTTTAAAAAAAATGGGAGAGACTAATTATATATTGTGATATTTTTTTCATATTAACGTCTTAAAATATATATAAAAAATTGAAATGACTTTTCTTTAAAAATCTCACATTAATTTAATCTTAGTGTTCTAATATTTTTTAATATAAAAATATGAAGAAAAAATCTGAAAAAATAATCTTTGATAAATTTTAGCAGTTGTGTTTTTGCTATCTGTCTAATAAATTACTCGGCAAATAGTTAAAACATGTCCAACAAACAATTAATATGTTGCAAACAACAAATAATATATTTTTAGTTAATTTGATCAATTGCAATTTTGCTATCTACCAATTAAATTATTGCCAAAGTAGTTAAAACAAAACTATCAATCAAATTGTTTGCTGCATAAAACAAATTACTCATCTGTGCTACAATTCAATTATTGTAATTTTACTATTTGCTAATGAAAAAATTCATGAAACAAATAAAACATACAAAACAATCAATCAGTTTGTTACACGGAGCACGTGGCTTATTTTAACAGAACTTTTTCGATTCCAATTGTACAATCTACCGATTAAATAATTATCAAAACAGTTTTAACAGTAGTAACATTCAATGACTTTTAGGCGAGAAAAAAAACTTGTTTCTAACAAATTCTATCAATTACAATTTTACTAATTAAATATTAAAATAACCAATTACAACATGCATAAAATCAATCAGTTTACTACATAGAAAAAAATCCTAGCGCAACACGCAAGCAAGTTCGCTCGTACAATACTAGAAACAATAGTCTTGGCACTGTTATGGATCTTTAATACAAATCTTGTTGATTACAATTTCTACATGTAATTAGATATTTGATGTTCAATAACTATAGTGGTTAGAAGAACAAAACAAGTAGTGATACGAACCTCATGAACATGCAATCAACATGTAAAGACAACAATTCCTAGAAGGCCAAGTAAAATAGGTATGATAGGAGTATAAAATAAAAATAACTTGTACCTAGGCACAAACACTATTGGATTTGAACCCCCCACCCAACTAATAACAATCCACAAATGAGAAGTATAGATTGACATCACGAAGTCAATTGAATAACCTTGATAAGTTGTTTTTAGTCTTTTAGAAAACCAAGAAAGAGAGAATTATCACCCTCATAGGTATACAAAGTTGCAACTGTAATTTGAATATCATTAAGCAAAAAACATTATCTAAAACTTAGGTTACATGTATGTTTTTAAACTAAGCTAAACACTAGAATACCTGAAGATATGAACTTGTGTAAAGCCCACTTATAGCCCACTTACAATTAGACCTAAATTTCTAAGTATCTAAGCTCAATTGATGTTTATTAACTCAATAACACAATATAAATTTAAAATAAAAGGATTAAGTTGCTACCAAATAAAAATAAGATAAAAATGATTTATTTGATCTTTAATATTGCGTTGTTTTATATTTTCTTACTAGACTAAGAAACGTTTTCTTTTAAATCTTAAAAATACTCCATTTTTAGAAACAATCTAGACTTAGATTTTATACATGTTATACTAGGGGGAAAAACTCAAATAATGGTTGATATAGGGCCTAACATATTAGCTCTTTTCATAATTTAAACGAAACTCTTCTTGGACTTTTATTAAATGAATTTTATAGGTGTCTTTTGTATCTCTAGATTTATCTTACTTCATGTTATCTTAACTAGCTTATTTGATGTATCTTTTTTAAGTTTTTTTACTCTTAACTATTGTAATAGATCTAATTGACACCTCTAATAAATATTGGTTTTGGTGAGTCCTGGTCGGTAGACAAATGAGCTGAGGGCTGGAGCCAATTCACATGCAGAATATACTTTTATTGGGAACGGAATTGAAGTAAATTCACCACATCTCAGCTGGAATTTAAATAAAAAAAACTGAAATGATTCGAGACCGAGCAAAATGAAATTTGTTTGACTTTTTTTTATTTTTAAAATGATAAGAGATGTATTATCCATTTATTCCAAAACATTAACTTAACTGACAATTTTGGTTCCATTGAGTTCTATTGCCGCAAGGAAAAGCGATGGCTACGCACAAATAAACAAACGAGCGAAAGAATAGTGAAATAAGCAAGTACACAGATGACGTACGTTCATATGATAAAACCAATTTATCATTTATTTAGTGAAGACGGGCTGAAAAATATTTTTCACGAACCCATAAGAAAAAAAAAATAGACAACAAGATAAGCAAAGCCCTAGGACGACAAAAAAAAAAGCACCTGCGAAACCATGATGTAATTGAGGTCGCTAAAGAAAGGAAGTGCCAGCAAGTCCATGATGCAAGAGATTGTGAGCAATGTGATCCCTGGCCTGTATTGCACCTGCGGATCTAATACTATTCTCAGGGATCATATCATCATCGAAAATATCAAACTTCAGCTCTGGATCCATCTCTTCGTTTCTCATCTCACAGATGTTATGCAGCACACAACAAGCCCCGAGAACCACCGGCAAGTCCTGGAGCTTAACTTCAGTTCTCTTCTGCAAGCATGTCCACCTCCCTTTAAGTCTGGCAAATGCCTCTTTAGAAACCCGTTGAATCTCCCCAATCTTCTCATTGAAGGCGTGCTGCGTCCAAGTCAAGTTCTGGCGTGTGTAAGGCACCAGAACCCAATCCATCAAGGGGTGCCCAGAATTCCCAGCAATCCAAACATTCTTCAAAGCTCCACTATTAGCCCTCTTAAACAAAGCACACTCCTCTAACACTCTATCATCAGGCATGGAACCAGGATAACCAATGCAAACATCTGTGAACACACCTTTAGGGTTCACAACTCCCTGAACTGTCATTGAATAGGATGTCTTCTGATTCCTCTCAGTATGCCTCTTGTTGTAATAAGCTGCCACATTAGTCTTGGGAGCAATTATTGGCACGTGAGTTGTGTACATTGATCCACCAACATTGGGTATTCCGGAGATTGATTCAAACTCTCCCTTGATCATCTTCAATTTATCCTCATCGGGCCATTGAAGGAATTTAGGCATTAAAACTTTCCTTATGGCGGAACAAACTTCAAGAACCAGCTTATGACAAGTAGAGATCCCCAATCCAAACCGTTTTGATACAAGCCTCAAAGGCTCACCGGTAGCAAGCCTCCAGATACAAACAGCAACGCGTTGGCGAACCGGAATGGCATCGCGCAACATTGTGTTTTTCTTGGTCACAACAGAATCCAACTCCACGCAAACCATATCAAACGTGGCCTTGCTCATCCGAAACGCTTTTCGGAACTCCTCCTCTGGAAAATCCGGGTGGTTACACTTCTCCCACCAATCCTTTGACCTGTCCTTTACCCATAAACGCCGCTGCTGACCTGACCCTCCTCCGGTCCCACTTTGCTCACTTGAAGGTTGAGCAGTTTCAGTGACGGCAACAACCGCAGCCGTCAATTTAGCAGAACGACGATGGCGTTTAGTTCCTGAACTATCCATTTCGTCTAAATCAGAAAAGTGGGTCTGAAGATTGGAGTGATAGTCATTCATTGCTTCAAGTTTTCGCTTATGATTCCAATCGAAAGCCGCCTTATCGTGTAGAGACTCCATAGCCCGCTGTTGGTGTTCTTGTTTTTCCTCCTCGTCCAATAAAATAAGAGAAGTGAGTATATCGCTCATTAATGAATTATTAGAATTATTAATACTCTTGGTTTTCCTCAATCCTCCTAGCTTGTCTTCATCATCTTCACCATCCTTTTTCCGCCTCTTTAAATCAGCGTTGTTGTTGTCGTTGGTAGTGAAGCTGCTGTTATTCATATCCTGGAAAAGACGACTGTGTAAATGTGAAATCTCTTCTTGATTAAGAAATGGGAAAAGAGAGATTTCCATTACAGTACAGTACAGTACAGTACAGAGAGCTTTGAATGCGAGAGAAAAAAAAACTAAAGTGTTCGATAAAATGCTTCACTGAAAGAAATGTCAACTCAGGTGGTGATATCATAATGAATTAGAGCAAAGGATTATCATTTATTTATACGAAGCAGCGGGTGGACGGTGAGCGTGTATGCGAGTGTGAACGCGATGTGGAGATGCTTTTGACGTTGACTTGACTTTTGGAGATATTTAATTACGCGGTTGGAGGGCAGGGCGTGTTTTTGTGTGCGATGGTGGATTTATAGTTTTCTTAGATTTTAAAGAACAATAAAACAAAACGTTTGGAAATAAAATGGTTCGTGGAAGTTTCATTTGTGATGTGAGGGAAGGTAGAGCGAGAGGGGTGGTTAAGTCTTAAGCCATGAGTGGAGTGTACAGTGTAGACTGCACCTCTCTTTCTTTCTGATGCGAACCTCGTGATCACTGGTCACGCAACCCACAACAAATATTGAAATCTGATCCCGGAAAGACGAAATAGGTCTGATAGGAGTGTGATACAATGAAAATCTGCCCCAAGGCACTAGCACTATTGGAATGAGTAGAATGACGTCACGAAGCCACTTAATCTTCGATAAGTCGGATTCAGTTCGTTCAAGAACTGAAGAATGCAAGAATCACTCTCACACATAAACTGAAAAGTTCAGAATTAAAATTAATCAATGGCTCCGAAATTAGGATTACATGAGTTTAAATAGTTCTTAAAAATAATCCTAATGGACCCCTTATGTAGACTTAAATGAGGTCCAGTCAAAACTAACCCAAAAATCCTAAATTGAAAGCCCATAACTTAATCCAAAAAGCCTTGGATCCTAGCTGAAAACAAAGTCTTAATTAAGCCCAAACAAGCCTTGGGTTGTACCTAACAAAATTAAATAAAGCCCATAAGGCTTTTCTTTTATAGTCTTCCCTCAAGCCCATTAATCTCATGTTGTAGTAGGATTCTTTTGGCTCATTTGTTGTCCTCACTTCATGCCCCAAATAAGGTTGTATTGGACCCTTCCTGCACATGGATAAAATGTACTAGGGTCTCCTCTTGATACTCCAATGGTCCTTGCAATTCTGACCTGGTTGAAACCTTCAAAACCACTGCATTCATTGTCTCTTTCAATGCCTTTGTCTTAGAGCGCGTCATTGGACCATTTGGAACATGTAATGGGTCCTTGCTGTTGTTTTTGGACTGGTCCGCATCACTTTCTTTCTTCAAAATATGCTTAACATTTAACAACTTTAAAATATTTCCATTCTATCCATTTCCATTTGCTTTCCTTTTCATATTTTAATTTCTAAAAGCAATTCTATTTGAACAAGTGTTTGTTAATTTTATATAAAATCAATAATTTATCCAAAATTGATAGATATTATTTATTTATTTAATTTTTATTTTATGATAACAACCTTAAAAAGCCTCCTTTTTATTTCCATGAAAAGTAAAAAAATAGAGAATATTACTTTGACCCTCCAATAGTTTTGTCATTTTTTCACTTTTTCTCCATTCTTTTAATATCCTTTGGTTGATAATTTTGATACCATTTTACATGGATGTAAGAAACAGTCAACAAAAATATTGAATTAAGAGATATACAAATAAAAAGAAATCTAAGAAAGAAACCATAAAAATCCGCCAAGGGAAGAACAAGAGCCTCCATTTACCAAGTGGTTTTTTTTCCCACTACGAGCATCTCCAATGGTAAAAGTTAGTTTAGAGAGCTAAATCTCTAAAAAAAACTTTTTGAATAGTTTAAATATAGTTTTTTTTGTTTATGTCTACTCCAAGAGTAAAAATCATTTAGAAGAGCCATTTTTTATATATCATTTTAAATAATGCTTTATTTTGTATATAATTTAATTATGCAATTAATTATACAATTAATAGCAGTAAGTTATATATTTAAATAATTATTTTTAAAAAACCCTCCAACAATATAATTTTTAATTATATTTAAATAAAAAAAATTGAATTTAAAAAAAAAAAACCCGCAACATTTTAAATTTGAAATTGTAAAATATTGAAAAAATCCGCCAAAATTTCAATTTTTTTTTAAAAAGACAAAATTAAATTTGAAATAAAAAAATCACAACATTATCAAAATTAACATGGAGAAAAAAATACAACTTGTTTCCAGTTAACAAAAATACAATAATAGTTTTCACCCACGGAGCAAAAAAAACTAAAAGGTGTTGTTTCACCTCATGTAGCAGTATTATTTCTTGTGAACAGTATTATGACTTTTCTATTTGAGTTGCTACAAATAGCAACTCATATAGAGAAAACTATTTTGACTATCAGGCTATCAAAATAGCTTTCCCATTGGAGAAAAAAATAGTATAACAAGCAGCTAAACATATATTTTTTATCTTTGCCTCTTCTAATGGCACACCCATTGGAGTTGCCCTAACACTAGAATCTTTTTAGCCCTCATTCATAATAATATTTACAATAGTATACCTATTTCAAAACCCATCATGAATCACCTTTTGATCAAATTGCTATGTACACCCTAAGATTAAGTGACTAATAGGCATTGGAGCCACATCACACAGTCTCATCATGATACTTTAAAATAGCAAATGAAAGAAGTACATGCTTTGTTAGTTTCACTTCCCCAAGTTCATTCAACCATTGCAATTTATAAGGTGTAGGTTGCGTAACATGATTCATATTTAATTTCTTAACAAGAGTGTCATTAGCTACATTAGTTGATGTGAATTTCTTGATCACGCGGTCAAGTAACCCACATGCAAAGACACCAATTCTCGTAAAACCAAGTAAATCAAGTCCGATAGAAGTGTGACACAAAGATAACTTGTATCTCGGCACTGATACTATTGGATTCAAACCCCCACCCAACGAATAACAATTCACGAATGAGAAGTAAAGATTGATGCTATAAGTCATTTTCAGTCCTTTAGAGAACCAAGGAAGAGAGAATTCTCACCTCACAAGCACTCAAAGTTGTTGTTGTAATTTCACTGTCATCAAGCATAAAAAATCCTAATATGAAACTTGGGTAGCATATGTGTTTTTAACCTATGCTAAACCCTAGAATACCCAAAGATATGAACTTTTATAAAGCCCACTTACAATCAGACCCAAATCCTTAAGTCTCTAAGCCTAATTGATGTTTAATAACCCTAAAACATAAAAAAATGAATTTTAAATAAAAATATAAGTTGCAGCCACTTAAAAATAAGATAAAGAAGATTTATTTGGTCTTGAATGTTGCTGAATTTTATGTTTCATTCGTAGACTAGGACACTTCTTCTTTTGAATGCTAAAAATCCTCCTTTCTTTAGGATATAATTTGAACACTAAGAAGCAATGTGCTCCTTCCCTAAGCACTTAAAGAATTAATATCTCTATCTTGATTAAGATGAGTTTCAAGTTTACCTTTCTTATTTCTAAGAGCATAATTTTTTGGCCTTAGGTGGTCTTTGGTTAGGCAACCTATTTTCTCTTCAGATTCAATTTCCATGTAGATGAGGAACCCAGATAGGATATTAGCTGAACATTACCCTTTCTTTTTAGTTATCATCCCACCTTTGTAGCAGTGTGAACCATGTCCTCTACCTCTATATAATGTTGCAGATCCACAACATTAATGATCTCTCTATTCAACCCATTAAGAAACCTAACCATGATAACTTCTCTATCTTCAACAAAATTATCCCTAATCATTGCAATCTCTATCTTATTATTATAATCTTTTAGACTTTTCAACCCTTGATGCAAAGCTTGTAATTTTTGGAAGAGCTCTATGGTAATAGTTAGGAACAAATTGTTCCTCATGATGGCTTTCATGTCATCCTATGATTCAATAGGCCCTTTCATCATTTATTTTCCTATTTAAAAAAAATTGATCCCACCATATTGGTTCATAATCTATGAACTCAAGGGCCACATGTTTTACCTTTTTTGTTTCGTGCAATGATGACAATCAAAGATCCATTCAATCTTTCTTTCCACTCAAGATATACCTTCAGATAATATTTTTTTCTTGAAAATGAGGGATTTTTAACTTAATAATACTTAATTCTTCACCTAAGTCATTGTGATGCCCAAAATCTCCACCCTGGCTGAATTGACCCCTAGATCTAGATCTATTCCCAAAATCCCAATAGCTTACGGTCTCCTCCTCAAAACCATCATATCCTAAGTCATCCTTGTCCTTCTCAAATTCCTCATAATCAACCCATCTTGGCCTTGTTCCCTATTGCTATGGTTTTCCTTAAAATTAGACCCTACCCTTCATACATTTTAAGTGTTAGCACTCACTTCATTACCATGTTTTTTTACTCTTTCAAGTCTGTCACTCATATCCTCCATCACTAAATTTACCATGGCCATCATCTTTGCTAAAGTTTGTGTTGTACTTATTTACATGATTATACCTGCAAAAGTTTGGTTTCTGGTATAAGAGAAATATCCTCACGTCACCCATGTTTCCCTAAATAAAAATCAAGTTTTTCACTCTATAATACTCCCTACGCTTTACCACTTGTTTCACTTCCTTCGGTAATTACAAAACTAAAACCAACACCAAAAAGGACCACTTAGCAGTGTAATCCAAATAAGTGTTAATGGCTCTAGAAGCAATAAAAACACAAAAACAAGAAAAAATGAAACTACAATGATAGTTTTGCCAGTAACAAGCTAATATTTCCAAAATATAGATGAAAATGAAGACTCAAATGAAAACAGATGCGAAGTATTTAACAAAAAAGTGAATAACACCCAAATATATTATATATTCTGAAAATATACTGGAAAACGAAAAAAAAAAACAAGTTTCAAAAGTTGACGCAAAATATTTTGAATCCAATATGGACCCTAGGGTAAACCATATGCAAACGTGTTCAATGTCAATATATAGTGTTGATGCGAACTTCGTGGTCATGCAACCCACAATAAAGATTGAGATCTAATCTTTGAAAGCCGAAATAGGTTTTCTATTCTCCCAGGATCCATTGACAAATGGAATGTCATGAAAAAGATCTTCCTCGAAAAGTATTTCCCACCATCTTGAGTTGCCAACATAAGAAAAGAAATATGTGGGATTCGACAATATCATGGAGAGACACTCATTGAGTATTGGGAAAGATTTTAGCTATTGTGCATTCAATGCCCTCATCATCAAATACCCGATCAACTGCTTATTCAATATTTCTATGAAGGATTGATGCCTATTAACCATAGTATCATTGATGCAGCAAGTGGAGGGGCATTGGTAGATAAGACGCCAGATGCTGCATGTCAATTAATCTCAAACATGGCAGCCAACTCGAAACAGTTTGGCACCGTGGAGACTTCTGAAACAAACTAGTGAATGAGGTAAGTATTTATAACCTTGAGAATAAAGTTAATGATTTTACTTCTCTTATGCGTTCTTTGGCTTGTGAAAATGTACAAGTGAAAGTTTTTAACATATGCTCAATACAAGGACATGCTTCGGATAGATGCCCAACAATGCAAAAAGATTACATTGAACAAGCGAATGCGGTTGATGGAACATTCAATTGACAAGCCTAATATAAGTATGATCTCTTTTCTAACACGTACAATCCCGGATGGATAGATCACTCCAACTTCCGTTACGGGAACCCACCTCAACAAGGCAATCAAGGCAAACAGTTCTATTCCCATGGATTTCAGCCACAACCCCAGCAGAATTATCAAGCAAGATAGCCCCCTCCGTTCACCAACTCTAATGTTCTGGTGTCATCATCCAATGATGATCTTTGTGAGATGATGAAAATTTTGGCTTCTAACACTGTGACCTTACAGCAAAATGTCATGTGTTTTCAATAGGAAACAAGGTCAAGTATTCACAACTTAGAGAAGCAAATAGGGCAAATAGCTTCAAGTGTGGACAAACTGGAAACATAAATGAATGGAAAATTGGCCTCCAAGCATTGAATCCAAAGGAGAATGTTAGTGCAATCATGCTGCAAAGTGGAAAAGAACTTGGAGAAAACAAGTCAAAACAAGTTGAGATGGAGGAAGAAGAGATAGAAACTGAATTGAGTAATAAGAAGAAACCTTCTCCTCCTTCACAAACGGAGACAAAGACAATCACTCCAAAGGTAACTCTTCACTCAATGAATTCTATTTTTAAAACAATTCCACCCTTTCCTATGACTTCTTCTAGGTCTAAGAAAGAAGACAAAGAAAAAGAAATTCTAGAGGTTTTCAAGTAAGGGGAACTCAACATTCCTTTGATTGATGCTATCAAGAAAATTCCCAAGTACGCTAGATTTTTGAAGGAGTTGTGCACTATCAAAAGAACTTTCAAACTGAAAGGTCATGAAATGGTAAGTATGGGTGATGTCGTATCTGCTGTTGTTCAAAAGAATATACCTTTGAAGCAGAGAGACCCAGGTGCGTTTACTATTTCATGTGTTATTGGTAATGATAGTTTTAAAAGGGCTTTACTATTTTGCTTGGTTGCAAGGACACAGAAACCTTCAAATTTCAAAAATTGTGAAATCTATTTTTACCTTAATTTTTCAATTTATATAATGAATATGTTTGTTCTCCTATGCTTATTTTCCTATGATTCTTTATTTAATTGTTAAGAGTGGACTCGAAGTTATTATTGTAGACAATCTATTGCTAAGTCTGATATCAAAATCGGAGTTGTGGTATATGAACTTGTGAAGCAACTAAGTTAATAATTGTAGAGGATCTACGTTATTAATCTTAGGGAGAATATTCAATTGAATTAAACATATATTGCGGACAATTGTGTTTCTTAATTGATCAATTTATCTAGTTTTTAATGCTGCCATTGAATCAAATTACTAGTGCAAACACTGTGGTTGTTTGATGGTTAAGGTAAGTTATACGGCAGATCTGTTAACGAACCAATTTTAAGAAGATAAATATTCAAAATATAAATTGATGTGTTGTTTCCATGATCAGTTTTGATTTTTGTAGGTTAATGTTGACTTGCGACCAAAGTTTGTTTTATTGATAAATTTTGGTTATATAATTTTCACTTAGTTTACTTTAGCCCCCCCCCCCCCCCCCCCCCCAATTGCATAGCATATAACATGAAAATCTGAACTAAAATATCCTCGTGGGATCGACCCCTTACTTGCTCTATACTATCTTATTTTATTTATTTTAAACTAGAATAATTAATTTGTGCAACCCTGACATCGCAACAATTGATTAATTGGGTTAGAAATTTGGGTGAAGATTTCAGGATTTTTATTCCAATTGTCTGTAGTTAAGAAAGTTCCGTTGTGAGCGCTTGCTTGTGTCAAATGAAAACGTGTTGCATATTTATGCTGATAACCAGAAAACACAGATATCGGCTGTCTTACGTTCTGGGACTTTGTAGATAAACGTACTGGTTCATTATTTCCAAAAAAACTTTCATGGAGCGGCTCCATGTTGACATTGATCCAGTTCCTTTAATATTCTGTTGTTCGAAAATGTAGGTGTTGAACTCTATTTCTAGTCGCAGTCTTTTCTTTTCACAGAAACAAGAGGAAGAAGAAACAACCTTCTGACGGGGAGAATTGCATTTGATAATTTCCAGCAAATTCCGTAAAACCAGAAAAACAAAATAATGAACGGTTATGTACAACAGTAACTTCATCATGAACCCACATTCAGCCATCTACTACCATTGTGGTAGCACTTCATGCTTGTCATGGAGGGCACTTCTGGGAAAATTCTGGGCCAACTACGTTCAACGCTTCTCACTTGTTTCAGTTGATACGTGTGATTGATTTCTGGATGTTGAAAAATTCTTTTGCAATTCAAGATTTGACATCCGCTCACCTTCCAATGCTCGCTCAAGCTGTAACATGTCAGTCAAATTATGAGGTTATGTTAACGATATGTTATCGCTTCATGAAAACTGGGATAAATATTCGGGTAAAAAAAGATAAGTACCTTAGCTGCCCTGGCACTCCATTCCCCTAAAATTGCCCTGAGCCTTTCATTCTCTTCCACGTACTATTCCAGCATTTCATCAATCAAACACACAAAAGTGGCAATCCCAACACACAGATAGAAATAAGAATACATCCTTTATCAAGAAGCTGCGGGCAACAATTAAAGCGGTACCAGGATTTTTGCGACCACAAACAATGACCATATGCATATATGCTACGTTGGCATTGTGTACTCTGGCCTTTAAGAATTAATTACTATGAGAATATCAGCGTCACTCCTAAGTAAATGGTTAGCATTGCTGGGCTAGAAGCTTCAACAAAGTAGTAAGCTAACAGTATATTCATGTAGCTTTGCTTTTTGCTGGAGTGAACCTAATGAGTGCTCAAGACAGAACTTTTGGTAGTACTGGGACATTCATTCTGACATGTATTTCAAGGAAATGAGACGAGAATGAGTGCATGCATTTGGACATGACTTTTTGAGGAAACAAGAAGACAATAAGTTCACCCAATCGCGATATTTTCCTACACAAAAGAAATGAAATAGGACAAAAGCATAAAAGCTAAGTTTGCACCTCACAATTTCTCAAGGAATAGAGCTCAATATTCCCTAATTATAATATGCATGGCCTATTGGCAGACTTCAATTTTTTATTCCCTAATACATACAGCCAGGATTCTGTAGGACAAGCACAATACTCCACAATTCTAGGGTTGAATCTATGGATGGTACCTGATTGTTTGTGGTGCGCACCAGCTGGAGTTCAGAGTCCCTCTCAGCTATCAATGATCGAGCAAGCCTTAGCTCAGATTGTAATTGATTCATCTGTACATTGAGAAGATAAGGTGGAAGAGGTCAAATGGTTGTTGAGCCAGTGCCTCATTTAATTTTAATAGCAATGGAAAGCATAGTATATCAGCAGTCCGTGGATGGGTTGAACTTTCCACAACTGACAGATTGTACTCCAGAGCATTACGAGCTACAGCACCATGGATGATTATGGCTCAAAATGATAATCAAATATCCTTCTGACATTAAATACATTTGCTGTCATAAAGAGAAGAAAAGGCCCTAATCGTTTACAAAAATTCATAGAAATCTTCATCTTACACAAAAAAGATAATTAAAACTTTCAGCTTTAGTTTCCTAACCCATTGGTTCCTATTTCATCAATTTTGCATGTGAAATAATTTCCTCACTTAAATTGAAATGTCAACATTCTCCTGATGCTTATTCACACCTAAAATAACAATCAAGTGGACTCCATTTAGGAGGTAAAGTCATCTGGCACTAACAATGAGCTTTTCATATATTTCCTAAAATAAAATCCACCCACTGCAGCACAAATAAGGAGCAGGTAGAAGTAGCAATGATGGCATGGAAGACGGGGAAAATTAAATATCCCATTCAGATAATTCTACATAGTATTGTGTATGTAGGAGATGTTCTCTTAATCCGTAAGGGGATAGTGTAAACTTTAATTGAGTTCTTTTTTTATTATTAAAGAAATTGAAAGGACAGAATTTTATCATGTATACCTCAGCAGAAAGAGTCCGTAATTCCTGTTCACGAGCTGCTAAAAGATGGGCAAGATCAACCTGGAAAAGCGGACACCAGCAACCATTATCATTATTTTCAGAAAACCATTCCATTCCTATGCAAAACAGAGATGCACTCTCTCTGGATCATACTGAAATGCAGTTAAATGTAGCTGTGACAAATAAAGGTCATTTAAATTGCAATAAGCCATGTTTTCAATTTCAAGGTGTGAAAGAGGTCATCAGTTCTTGAGAGCTACAATAACTACAATTACATTATGGACCTCTACATTCCTTTACATTTTGATTTTACAAGGATGAAATCCACAGTAAAGTTAAATAATTAGCAGTATGATTATCACCTGAGGTGTACTCCCATCATCAGAGCGTTCATATTTGCTTAAGCACTCTTGCAACCTAAGAACCTGCTTGAAGTATTAATGAGAATTTACCAAAATACAATATATTCAGTTCAATTGGTGCCAATAAATTAACTAACTATGCCAATTAGAGAAATCGTTACCCATAATTTTCAGTAACCAAACAATGGGTATTTGCTAAAACCAACAACATTAAGAAAGCAGGGACATAAAATTGATGCCAATAATTAACTGAGTTGTACTGTTCATTCATGTTAACTGACAAGATCAAGAGTGCAGCTATGTAAAACCAGTGCAATCATGGATTTTAACATTCAAAAACCTCCTAATAAAGGTTCTTGTATACGAACTTACAAAATATTTAACCTTTAACAGATCAGAACAAGAAAGTACCAATGTTGCCAGCAGTAAGTAATTTTCGATTGACACTTAATTGAGTTTAGCATACCTCCTCACTCAAGAAATGAAGGTTCTCACGCTGATATTGCAGCAAAGCCATTTGCTGATCAGAAAGTCGACTGCCATCATGATACCTGTTTCACCTAATGGTACTTAGTGGAGTGTCATCTATTATTTCACATACAACAATTAAAATAGTGATATCTTCAACTTTGATTTTCTATATGAACTAATCCACCGGAACTGGGATTTCTATACATATGCCACCAACTGAAAATGACAAAATCAGAATATTGAAAATATGGATAGCTCCAATGCAACAAGTAATCTTACAAGAACACCATCATGCTTTGTAAATTAAAAAAAAAAGGTACATATAGTCTATTTCACTCTGAAGCTTGAGAAATAGGCAAGGGTTTCTGGAATAAAATAAGAATATGACTACCTCAAACCTTCTAAAGGACTTGATTGTTGAAGTGGGGAATATAATGACTTCAAAATGTCAGGTTCAGAGTTTAGTGAATTGTACTGGTGTAAGTAACCTGCAAGGGCATGCAGAAAAAGCAATGAGGGAAAGAACTGTGATGAAAGTTTTATCATCTCCAATAGAACATTGATTTATGAATTTAAAGTCAGTAAGCAGGTATGAACAGTAGAGATCTTGAATTGGCAAAGATAAAATGATTTTCAAGGCTATCCAAATTTGCATTCCAGAAGAAAATCCCATTTCATATGCTCATTACTGTCACGTGAAAGCTTTTACAGAGTATCATGTTCATAGGAAAGCTTTTGCTGAAGTTTCAATAGTTACAAGAATAGCTAAACATTATCAAAATCCTGGGTGAAGGAAGTGTATAGATAAAGAATTTGCAAATATTCCACACTAAATCTGGATTAGGAAAGAGTTGTCGAACAAGCACCCTATAAGGTTTGGTGATTGACAATAGCTTTTTTCAGAGTAATAACACTACATAAATAACGTTAAACTCAAAACACTACAAGAATTGCATAGGCTCACCAATATAGATGCTCATAAATGAAGCAGCACATAATGCTTCAGTCAACATGATAATCCTGCAGATTTAATGACAAGGAAAATGAATTTTCACAGCACATTTACTTGTGAATAATAGGATCACAGCTCAATGTTATTAACACTAATGGGACATAATTGGAAAATGAAGCAATTGAGATGCGCATCAGCAAAGCAAATAATGTCCAGACCTCAGTAATGTAGAGACTGAAAGGATACTGATGTAAGGTTTCCATACCATGACAAGCAGCATAGTAGCAGTTCCTAGAATTTTAATAAACAATCATTACAACAAAAATTCTATGACAACATAATAGATTTACATAAATTAACTTGTAGATGATACAAAAAGCAAAATCTCGGACTTAACTATAGCTGAAATATGTCAAAAAATCTCAGAGTAATGGACAAACTTAATGATAGGATGATCATGGTACCGACCCTCGCAAATAATATTCAAATTTTACAATGAGACCTAATTTTTCAACCCAGTGTGTTGAGAAATCCAGGATATAGAGGAGAAATATGGTGGAGTTGTATAGGAAAAAAAACAACCACAGTCAAATAGATAGACATATGAGGAGATAAGGCATAAATTAAGATCATTTCCTTACCATACGCAGTAATGGCAAATGGTAAGCGAACAATATGCTTCAACTTCTGACTAAAACTGTAATAACCCTACAAAACAAATAAGAGACTAATGGTTTGTAAAGCAGGTAAATGTTGTTTACAAGAGCCCAGGATTTAAGAATCCAATTCTACAGAAAAACAAAAATGTCAAAAAGGCGAAATCAAACATTTTCTGTGGGTTTCCCAGTAGTTATCTTAAAAAGCAACATTTAGGTTGCTAGAAAATTAAATGTAACAGATGTCAGAAAAACATTTGTTTTACGAATATAAACTTTGTTTTCATTCCATAAAGAAATCCCAATAAGAGCAGCAAAAAGGCTATCGAGAGGACTAATAAACATCTAAAAATGACCTTATTAAATTAAGTTACGGTAGGAAGGTGGTGGATATTACCTGCAACCGTATTTTCTGAACTTGGGAAACGAAATATTGCTGAAAGATGCCTGAAGGATGAAAAATGAAATGAATCTACTCTCTCTTAAGCATATCATATTTGCCTTTGTTATTAGTGGCATTATTTGTAACTGAGATTGGGTGAACAAAAGAAACGAATCTAATGTATTGGATAGATAGATATACCTGTGAGTATAAGAAGAACAACATCACAACTGCACAGCAAAGAAGGAACCAAATGCTTTATAGGACGAAAGATATATGGAGCTCCGGCTGCCAAAACAGCATAACCTGCCTATAATTAATTAAGTAATTAATATCATTAATAATAAGAACAATAATTGACGAGGAAATAGAAAAGTTACAATACTTGCCAGCAGAACACAGTAAACGATAGCACCAAAAACACTTCTGGATTTCCGGTGACCGAATAGAGGAGCCTCCTGTAGTATATCTAAGAAACTGCAATTGCAACCAGCACAAAATGATTATTATAATCAATTGGAAATACTATTAATCTAATAAATTTTTGATAAACTTACAGAGCGTTTTCTTCACGAGACGTGGATGAGGGATTGCCCTGTCTCTCTGTCGACATCTTATTCTTCTTCTTCTGGTTTTTTTTTTTTTTTATCAATTTAAGCTTTGTCTGTGATTTTTTGTTTCTTTTTCCTTGTTTGATATTATTTTAATTAATTCAAATCATTTTCAATGCTGGATATGGGCCATTAATGGGTTTGAGATTTGTCCCGTTAACGACTGGGCCGAATCCTTTAATATTTATCTATCCGAGCATCTCCAATCCACTAGCTGTAGGAGATGTATGAGAAGGCAATGTTATAAGAGGCACTAATAAATATATGCATGTTTATTTGCTTCAAATTATTTTATAATCATTTGCCCACATTGTTCAAAAGCTTATGGAGTTGTAGTCAGTTCATCTTCAATAGATGATTTATTTGAACGTGAAGCATACCTCAATGTTTCCTTGATTGTGATATGGTTTGCACAAATAAACTTTAATTTTGGTGATTGAATCACTTTCTTTTTTAGAGCCTTTTCACTTTTTTAAAGTTTTTGGACACGAGGATCAAACCATCATGTTGGTTGTTTTATTGCTTCTCTAGAGACTTTATCCATCATAAACTCAAAGAGTGAGAATTGAAAGGTGATAGCCCAACCATGGTTTGTAATGGTAGGGCTATATCCTCTATTGTTTCGATATCCTTTTGGAGAGTTGATCTTGAGAATTTGACATAAATTGTTGGGCTTACTTTCTCAATGCTTTATCTTTCTTCATTTACATCTTATATTTGGAATCAAATCGAACTTCTAGTCTAATTTCTCCATCTTTTTCAAAATAGAACCTAACATTTGCATAATGTGATTCTTCAATAGAGAATGGTTCTTTTGAAGCTACAACACATTTAACCTCACCATCATGGTTATATTTAAAGCATTGATGCCATGTTGATGGAACCACCCCATTCTCGTGTAACCAAGTTCTTCCCAAAGTAGATTATTTGAAGTCTTTGCCTCAATAATATGACAAAGTGTTGAAGAGTTCATCTCTCCAATATCAATCTTGATACAAATCTTCCCAATGACACATTATCTTTTTTGGTTTAAACCTTGGATCACCATTCTACTTTTGGATATTTCATCCAGAGATGTGCCAATATTTTTCATCGTAAGAATTGGCATGATGTTGATTTCTGATCCATCGTTAATTAAGATGTGTCTGATTCCTTAATCTCCAACATACCCATCTACATATATTGGTCTATTATGTAGTTTTTCTCTAAGCTGCAAGTCTTCATTAGAGACTGATATTGCTGTTAAACAATCAACATTAGTTACATCATCAATCCTTGAAAAAAACTTCTTCAAACTCTTTAGAGCCCATAAAGAATTGGGCAAATCTCTTCAAGTCTTTAGAGGAAAATCCATTGCCTCATATAAACTTGTGTTTGGTGGAATTTTCTCTAACTTAGAGACAATTCCTTCTATATTTGGATTTTTTGCATTGGAGGACTGATCTTTCTTTTTTGGACATTGTTTTTCAAATGCTACATTTTTATCTTCACCAACGGTTACAACATTGACCATGCCACTTTCATCTTGAAAGAATGTCTGTGGAAAATATTTTCTAAAGGTGATGGGTCTTCTTGTTGCAATACTCTATCTTTCCTTCTATGAGTAAGGCACTAATGGGTATTTCTTTTTTTGTACCTGTCTATGTTTCGAGTCTAACTATTTTACCTTCTTCTCCATCATCCTTTTAGGTGAAGTTGTCTTTGGAAGTGGTCAGGTTGGATATTTTGAAACACATCTTCTTTGCTTCCTATTGTCATCCATCCTTTATCGTCATGATCAAACATATCTATGTCATCAGAAGACCCCCATCTAGTAGGTTCTACTTTCATGAAACTTTCTATAGTAACACTTGGCGAGGCATATCTTTTATATTTTTTCTTTTTGGAAATTAAAGTAGACTATTTCATATGTGCATACTATTGCCTTTGTCTTATCCACTTCGAATTGAATAGAAAGTGCTCCTTGAGATAGATGTTTAGACAAATCATTATTAAAATCATGATTTTGACAATATTAGTAGTGACTACTTGACACTGTTGGAGACAACTTACAAGTCACTAGTCTAATGGTCCACTAGCAAGTAAACCCTATTGGCTACTAGGAAAATGTCTCAAACACGTGCAGCAGCTTACATTTCCCACTTCACCATTAGCTAGAGCTTGCCCTATAACATTTTATTTTAATGTGGCATATAGAATTATGCATGTTATGCTAGTAATATTACACCCAAAATAGTTGACTAGCCAAAGCAGTAAACTCACACTGATTTTATTAGCTTGCTGAATGTGCTACTGTGACTCTGTGAGTGTGAACGGTGCAAGATTAATTAACTTTTCTCTTGTCTACATTGTACAACTCTACAAACATTTTGTCCTACACTCCTGCCCTCATTTCCTTTTTCCTTTCTCAAATGATAATCATAACAGGAGCTCGTCAATCGTCATATACCATTTTACTTGTAGATCTATAAGCTCGTCCTTCTATGCAGCTGATACTCTTTAATCTCTAATTTGACAACCAACAAGTCAACAAGGTTAATTTTCTAACTCTTCTTAATTCTTAAACTTCTTCACTTCTTCTCTATTTTGACAAATGAGTATGACAATTCCCACCCATCTCCACCCAGTAACCTCTCTAGTTTTACAAACCTAAACCAACAACTCAATAACACAAAATTTCTTTGATAATGCAGACTCTTTTGATTGTGGTGGAAGATACATTTTAAAAGTCTGGTATTGGGGTTGTTAATTGTTTCCAAATTCCCTTTTATAGGTAAAAGTGATTCAACTGAAATGATGTATTATATTGATTGTACTCACTATATATATACAAAGGAACCGTAGAGTTCTCCTACAAATCAAGAGTTTGATATCTAATGTTATGCAAACACATCTGGTATTGGGGTTGTTAATTGTTTCCAAATTCCCTTTTATAGGTAAAAGTGATTCAACTGAAATGATGTATTATATTGATTGTACTCACTATATATATACAAAGGAACCGTAGAGTTCTCCTACAAATCAAGAGTTTGATATCTAATGGTATGCAAACACATATTTCCTAATTACATTGAGAGATTGCTTTCCTATTTACATTGAAACACTGTCAATTCTATTATAATGCAACTTCAAACACTCTCCCTCAAGTTGGAGAGTGAATGTCGATAACTCCCAACTTGCGCATGAGTTACTTGAACTTTTCTTTGCCTAAAGCTTTTGTAAACACATCTGCTAACTGTTGCCAAGAAATCACATATTGAGTAGTAATTTCACCTCGTAAAATTTTGTCCTGGATAAAGTGACAATCCATTTCAATGTGTCGAGTTCTCTCATGAAATACAGGGTTTTTTGCAATGTGTAAGGCAGCTTGACTGTTACAATGCAAAGTAACAGGGTTTGAAATTGGCATGTGTAAATCTGTTAATAGATGTCGCAACCAAGTAAGCTCACAACATGCACTTGCCATTGCTCTATATTCTGCTTCTGCACTTGATAAGGAAATAGTCTTTTACCTCTTGGCTCTCCATAAAATCAAGGAATTCCCAAGGAATACACAATACCTAGTGGTGGAACGATGAGTAATAGAACAACCCACCCAGTCAAAGTCACAAAATGCTCTTAAGTTTAATGGATTATTTGAATGGAGAAGCAAACCTTGACTGGGAGCTGATTTCAAATAACAAATGACTCGAAGAGCAGCAACCATATGAGGTTGGCGTGGTTCATGCATGAATCGGCTGATTATGTGATGTCAGGTCTGGTGATGGTTAAATAGATCAATCAACCAACTAGGTGCTGATATGCACATGGATCTTTAAGCAATTCGCCTTTGTTTAAAAGTCTGCATTCTTCCATAGGAAATTCAACCGGCTTAGCACCCAAATATCCACTATCTTTGATAATTTCCAAGGAGTATATACATTGTGAAATGTATATGCCTTTCTTGGAGCGAGCCATTTCAATGCCTATGAAAAATTTCAGATCACCAAGGTCTTTGATATGGAAGCGATTATGAAGAAACTGTTTTAGAGCTTTGATGGATTCAATGTAGTTTCCAGTTATCAAAATGTCATCCATGTAAATTAATAGAATAGTGAGATATGTGCCCTTGTTTTGAATAAACAAGGAGTAATTGGCTTTGGATTGTGAAAAACTAGCAGCAAGAATTGCCTCTATGAACTTAGAAAACCACTGTTGAGAAGCTTGTTTAAGGCCATATAACGACTTGTGGAGGCGTCACACAATGTTCTCCCCCTGCCACCGAAGACCAGGAGGTGAAGTCATATAAATTTCCTCCAACAAAATCACCATGTAAGAAGGCGTTGTTGACATCCAATTGATGTAAAGTCCAGTTCAAATTGGCAGCAACTACAAGGAGACAACGGACAATGACCATTTTTGCGGTGGGGAAAAAGTGTCGTGATAATCAATGCCAGTAGTCTTTGTAAATGTGTGAGTGATAAGACGAGCTTTATAGCACTCAATAGACCCATCAACCTTGTGCTTGATACGATACACCCATTTAAAACTGATCGGGTGTTTGTCAGGGGGAAAAGGGCTGAGACTCCATGTCTGATTAGCAATGAGGGCTTGGAGCTCAGAGTTCATGGCTTCCTGCCACTTAGGGTCAGTCATGGCAACATCATATGAAATAGGTTATGTGTCTCGACTCATAGTTGCAGTATAATAGAGATGTGATGGGGAGTACTGATGATAAGAGACAAAGCGATAGAGAGGCTATTTAGTACCTGGTATGGATGTTGACAAGGATGAGGCAATTGGTGTGGAGGCAGAGTCCCCTGCGAGCAGACAAAATCTTTGAGATGGATGTTGGCTTCTCGGGAGCGTTGAGAACAATGAAGTGGTGGATCAGGGGTGGGTATTAGTGAAGGGACAGGGAAGACATCTGGTTGGGGTGCATCTGAGGAAATTGATGGAGCAATTGGAGATGAATCAGGAAGAGAAGGTGTTGGCTCGGTTTGTGTAAGGGAAAGGGATTTTGTGATGGGAGGTTCTTCCAAAGAGGGAAAAAAATCAGAGACGAGAGGAAGAGAAATGGGTAGGTCTGATAGGGTGAGATGGATGGTGGGATTGACTTGTGGTGAGTGATAAAAGGTATCTTCAAGAAAGACCACATCTCGATTGGTATAAATTTTGTTTAATTGCAATATTATAAAGTGTCGCGATGACATTTTTTTGCGTTTGGCACCCTGCCATCCCCGAGGGGGGAGAACAGCGACGTGCGGTGAAAGGGGTGGTTTTATAGTCATAAAAATTACGATTATAATTATCAGGAGTCGCCACTTAGTATTATGGTCACTAGGAAACCTATTGGTCTATGAGAGTCTGGGTAAGGGGACTTGTGCATATGCGTCTTTCTCTTGCACAACAAAACTCCTTACCCACACTTTCGCAGAGCATTAGGTTTTCTAGTGATCTTAATACTAGGTGGTGACTCCTAAAAATTATAATCATAATTTTATGATTGTAAAAAACCTTTTTCCACGCACCCTCATCTCTAGGGATAGTTGCATGTGACAAAACATTGTCGCAACATATGACAACTCCACTACGGACTTATCTTGTTGAACTAAGGTTTGCTTGTTTGATTGTTTGTCTAATTACTTTTATGGGTTTATTCAATTTTAGCATGCATTATTGCTACTTTAGCATGCATCTTTACTTCTAATTACTTTGTATGAATTAATGCCATCATGCATTTTAGTTTCACAAATAAATCCAATCTAGGTTAGGTGGCAAGTAGCGGTCTGCCTCATGATTTTTAGTCAAGGTTTAGATTCGTGAACATCCAACTATGAACTAAATGGAGGTCACGTTGTGCCCCAACTATCTCTTGTAAATCCCTATACTACCCTCACGTAAGGTGATCACTAGGATGTTTACAGACCTTTTGAGACGAGATAGAAAGCTCATCCTTTATGTAATTACCTAGACCTTGTCCTCAAGGTACAAACTATATGATAATTCACACGTGATATGTATGTACATATATTTGTATCCACATGCATCCATCATTGTACATAACATTAATAAACTGAAATATAGGTCTCCGAAGAGCTCCTTCCCATGAAGTCCATAACACATGACTTCGAAAAAGAAATATGGAATGTGCTCACTACGACACTCACTTCCAAAAAGAATTGGATTCTCTGAAAGCTAGTGTGGTTTGCCTCACTAATTTACTGGAGCAAACAATTAGGAATGGTTCTGAGGAAGGTCCTTTTAATCAACCTACCAACATTGTTTAAACCCAAACAACAACTTTGTAGGAAGATTGGGCAAACATAGTGAAGACCCCCAACATAGTCCTATATTTGTACAATCAACAACACCAACACCAACTCCTGAGGCTATAGAAACATTCATCAATGGGTTTAATAAGACAAAGACATCATAGGATGTCAATCAAGATAAGATGACATCGTTGAAAGCTAGGATAAGGGTCATTAAAGGGCTAAAGTTTTATGGTCTAGTATAAGCGGCAAAAATATATCTAGTCCCAAATGTTATAATACCAAAGAAGTTTCATGTTTCTGAATTTATTAAATATACTGAAACACATTGCCCTATCACCCATATCAAATCTTATTACATTAAAATGGTAGAAGTAATATATGATGAAAAGTTGTCGATGCACTTTTTCTAAGATAGTTTGAGTGGGGCAGCATTAAATTGGTATATGAGATTGGACAAGACTAAGATTCGTAGTTGGAAAGATCTGGTAGATGCTTTTATCAAGCAATATAAGTACAATATGAATATTTCTCCTGAAAAAACAAGTATGTCCAACCTAGATAAAAATGAAAAAAAAGAAGAAGCATAAGACAATATGCTCAGAAATGGAGAGATCTGCTGCACAGGTGCGTCCACCTCTCATTTAAAAAGAAAAGATGACCTTATTTGCTAACACTCTTAAGGTACTATACTATGAGCATGTCATGGGTAGTTCAGCACAACAATTCATTGATGTTGTGGATATAACTTAATGATTAGAATAAGGAGCAAAAAATGGTAGAATTTATGCACCAATCAAGAAAAAAGGCTTTGAAGGTAAAAGAAAGAGGTCAACCATGTTAAAGATGATTATAAAGGATAGGAAAAAATAATTTCAAAACTACCATAACCCTTCATCTCAAGTTGCCAACATCAATATTCAAGTCAAAGACTAAGTTGAAAATTTCCTGAAAATAAATTACTAGATAAACTAGGAATAGGTACCTCCGGTATCACTGCCCTGCCCCAAAATGAGATGTATAAAAAACTACTAAGCATCAGGAAAATAACTCCTAAACCTTATGCATCTTTTCATCAACATTACCCCAAATAGTATAAGCTCAACCTCACCTGTGAGTACCATGCTAGTGTTATAGGATATAATATTCATAATTGCAATGCCTTTAAGAAGAAACCTATGCAACTGATTAAAGTTGGATGGATAACATTTGAGGAAAATCCAAATCATATTCTCAATCATGCTTCAGGAAGTAGAACAAATTCTTGATGGAAATGATGAAATCAAGGGACCTAACTAAGAAGGTGTGCCAAGTGTCCATACCATTTAAATGACCTACATGATTTTTTGAAGGAGAAGTGCACTCGAATTGCAAAATAAAGTTTGCTTCTATAATCATTCTTCATCTGATTATGTCCATACATGTGCTTCAACTGTCATGTTTTAACCTGTTTTAGGCTTATCGATAATTTAGTTCATAATGCTATAAGACTTTATTAAATGAGCTTTTGTTTTCAATAAAATCATGTATTTTCTTGTGTTTATGACATGTTCTTGTTTTTTTTATTTAAATAACACAAGCACATCTTATATCATTTCTTGTAAATTATACATGATCCCATGATTTAATAAAGATTTTTGGGAAATCAAAGTCTAGTATAAAAGAAAAGGTAAAAAATGATGTTTGTTTAACAAATGAGTTATGGGAATTCATGTGATCTCCTTGAAAGGTGATCTCATACCTACAAAAATTCACATAATAAAGCTAAGGTCTTAGCTAAATAAATAATGAGAAATTATTTTGCATGAAAAAGCAAAAGCTTACTATTCTTGGATGCATGCTTTTAAAATGAGGGAAGATCATCTTTGATATCCATTCACAACTCTCAAATATTCATTGCAATCCCTGTTTAAGGCTAATATTTTTTATAATTAATCCTAACAAAGATCACGTCCTACACTGGAGGGAAAATGTGATGATCAAAAAGCAGTTCAAATTTATAAAAGGTCCTCAATGACTTAAGGTACCTAAAAAAGTTGAGAAGACATTAAAGCAAAAAAATTTCAGAACACTATAACAAAATAACAAACATGATGATAGTGCTCAAAGTTCATGGATAAAAAGAGGTCTAGAAGCAAGTGCTAGTGATTCTTTGTCTAGAAATCTCTTAAACACCTTTTGAGCTTGTAAGTATCCCTTTCCTTCATAACCAAAAGTAAGTCTACGTTACAAGCCTAATAAAGCCCTTTCTGATCAAAGGTAGGTAATCTAGATCGGTAGGTAATGTTTTTCCATTCAAAATAAGCCTTATAAAAACATTTCACAAAACTTGACTGAAACCTTTCTAACATGCAAGACATGAAATAAGCATATTTTTCACATTCTAATCAAGAGCAACATTAAACCTGACAATGGGATCACTTGAATTCTTTTGAGAGCAAGTTTGTTTTAAAGAAACATCAAAATGGTTTTTGTGCTTGGAATGACTTCGAAATTCCAAAAATCTTACATGAAAGTAATCTTTGTAAATAACCAACACTTTCTTGCATATTTTCTTCCTAAAAACACTTGAAGCCTAAAAAACTTGTTTCCTTGAGTGTGCATGTGAGTCTTGAATCAACATAGATAATGTTCTTTCTAGCTTATCTCCTTTATCTTTATTTCTTTATTTAAGTGTGTTTTTTTAGCTCTTAATCAACTCAGATAGTGCGTTTTACATCCCTATCTCTCTCTTTCTCATTTGAGTGTGTTTTTCAACTCTCAATCATCAATTAAAATAGTGTGTTTTCCAACCTTGTTTTCCTTCACTTTCGAGTGCTTTTGCTAGCCCTCAACCATAAATTAAATTAGTGCACTTTCCAACTCTGTTTTCCTCTTCTTTTGAGTGTGTTTTCTAGCCTTCAACCATCAATTTATATAGTGCATTTTTCAACCCTATCTCTTTCCTTCTCTTTTAAGTGTGTTTTTCATCCCTCATCCAACTCAGATAGTACACTTTTCAGTCAACTCAAAATAAATAAATAAATAATAAAATTCATATAACCTATTCTAATTTATATTGCAAAATAGAAAATAGAAAATAGAAAAACACCTCTAGAAGCTTATGGCAAAGTTTTAGCTTGATCAAACGGTTTGATATGAATTTATGCTTACGAGCGTAAAATCGGACAGTAAAAAATTCTACATAAAAGTCTGACTTTGACCTTGTCTTAATTGTATCATTCCCTCCATCTTCAAAAAGATTCACCCTTGAATCTTGAATATAATCAATAGCGACTTCATTAGCCTATTGTTTAAGCCTTGATAATTCTCTTATTGATAACACTTTTATCAATAGCATTGCATGAAAGTAGTGACTAATGAGAGTTTCAAATACGCACGTCATACTAACCACCTGCGTATATATTTTTTAATGATAACCATTGTCACAACAGTGTTTTCTCAAGCCTCTTAGAAATGGGAATGCGTTGAAAAAGGATTTTGTATAATCAAAAAATTATGATTATAATTTTCAAGAGCCCGCCTAATATTACGGTTACTAGAAAATGTAATGGTTTGCATGAGTCTGAGTAAAGAGACTTGTTGTGCAATGGGAAGACACATCACTCCCAGTGCACCCTACTTAAGGTAAGCTGCATTGTTGTTTGATTGTTTTCTAGTTCTAATTTTTATTTGTTGGTCTATTATAAAGTTCAAGATAGATCTCTCTCCATGAGAGAATCTTCATTTTATTGGATCAAAAACTTATCCTTGCCAAATAGAAAGTCCACAAGTCAAAAGAAAGTAAATAATGAAATTCATACAGTCTGTTCTAACCTATATCGCAAGACCTTCATGAAATCCAATTGACTTGGAATTTTATCTCAATATAATAAAAGACATCTAGCATCTTATGGTAAAGTTCCCATTTGATCCAACGGTTTGATGTGAATTTACTCTTAGTAGGGTATGACTGGACAATAAAAGTTTTTACTCCAAAATCTAAATTTGACCTTGTATGGATCGTATAAAAAACATTGACCAGAAATGTTTAAAAACAATAAAAAAATTATAATTATAACTAATTTGTAATTTTATTTGTAAAATATTTTTGTCTCATTAACGTTATATTTATTTTAGATTTGTTAATCAAATATAAGTTAAAAAATTATAATAATAAATATATTTTACATAAATAAAATTAATATTATGTGTGATTTAAGTGCATATTCATTATAATACATGGGTAAGCTGCATATTGAAACAATGAATAAGAAAACATGATATCTTGATTTCACAAGCCACCCTGGTTGATTGATTTTGATCCATGTCTGCGTTGTTGTGCACGCAGTGGGTGCACATCAGGTGCTTCATGTAACCTTATGCTATGGAGTGGAAGTACACTGAACAATCATTTCATCACTTAAATTTGTTTAGCTGATTATTCAATTCTTTCGACTTGACCAGCCCAGCCCAGCCCAGCCTGTATTTGGTGCAGTTGAACCATGGTGAGTTTTTGAGCCGTTGCTTGCTTCCTCTTATCTCTGGCCGCAGCTAGCGGTGCCAGTCGGCGCCTAACAAAGTAAACTGGAAATGTATGACATCATCCTCGCATGTTTCACCTTTGTACTTTCTTTGCTTTTTGTGAAGGTAGAAAACAAATCATGTTAGTATAAATTAAAAGGGTATTGCAGAATGTGTTTTGAAAAAGTTTGAATTTTTTTATTTTTTATTTAAAAATAAATTTTTTTAGTATTTTTAAATCATTTTGATATATTGATATTAAAAATAATTTTTAAAAAATAAAAAATATATTATTTTAATATATTTTTAAATAAAAAATATTTCAAATAGTCACTTACATGCCATGCCTTTTCTATAGAGACAAGTTAAGTTCGTATCTTCATTGACTTGCCGGAAATAAAATAAAAATAAAAATAAAAATAAATGGTTAGATGGATCGGGCGCTACCCAACAAGAGAAAAATGTATTGCTCTTTTGTAAAGCATAGAAATTGGGCCAATTAAAAATCATCATCATCATCATCATTTCAGATGGGACTAGTGGATTTCAATCCTCCTTATTTTTCTATGTTCACATCCGGTTATCTAAAGTAGGCAATGCATTATAAAAAATCAAGCAATGTAAAATATTATTAAAACTGATGGAATGATCAGCTTGCCTACCATAAGGACCCCTTTACTCATCATGTTCACCTATAATGCACTCATGATTACTCCGCCTGGTTAACTTACTCCTTGGGACAACATAGGCATCATCAAATACTCCTAGATCAAGGCATAATATTAGCTTGCAAGTGGCAATTTCTACTCCAAACAAGTCTAGAATTCAATATTTGGGGGGGATCTTTGAATGAGGTCGATTCTGTGGGCAAAAAGGCTATCATTTGCAAGTCTTATTTTGAGACTTGTCCTAAACCATTGTATCTGTGTGTGGGGGGGGGGGGGGGGTCTTTGAATGAGGTCGATTCTGTGGGCAAAAAGGCTATCATTTGCAAGTCTTATTTTGAGACTTGTCCTAAACCATTGTATCGGGGGGGGGGGGGGGGGGGGGGGGGGGTCTTTCAATGAGGTCGATTCTGTGGGCAAAAAGGCTATCATTTGCAAGTCTTATTTCGAGACTTGTCCTAAACCATTGTATCCGGGGGCTAGCCTATCCCCTTGCATTGCGCAAAGGCGTCATAAAACACACAAGACAGAGAATTGCAATGAAGAGGTTAATGCAAAAGTAGTGTCGGTGCTCCTTCCTTTTCTATTTTTCTTTCACACACACAATAATATAGGGAAATTTTATGATTATCATGGAGTTAATATAATTATTTATTTACTACGTTCATTTCAAGAAAAGATAATTATTACGCATTAAAAATGATAATATGTTTTAACATAAATTAAAATATATATATTTTCGTTCTTGTTTTTTTTGTCTCTCTCTTTATTGAGAGTAGTTATAGGTAATTAGTAGAAAACTTTTTGAATATGGAAACTTAAAGTTCAAACGTTGATTTTTTTATTATCGGATATTTAGATTAATGTTTATCTAGTTATCTAGTTTGTTATTGGTTAAATTTTGTGCTCTAAATAATAATAATAATAATAATAATAATAATAATAATAATAATAATCTTTTATTTTATAAATTGAAGAGGCGAGTGTTAAATAATTCAAAATACATAATAAGAGAAGTACGAAAATGAGCCTAGGTTTTTAAAATAATAATATTAAATACATGTTTAACTTAATCTAAATACAAAAGGACTAGATATAGGTTAAAGCAAGAGACTATTCTATCCTTAAATGAATAATAAATAACCTAACCTATATATTATATATTTTTAACATCTCCCCTCAAATTCACAATACGACAACTACAAGTATTGAGGGTTTTCCCAGTAGAAAACAAAATCGAGAAATAGAAAGCGATTTGGTAAAGAAATATGCAATCTACAAAGAAGATGTGGATGATCAAATTGTCTTGCTAACTCTGTCTTCCAAATTGAAATACCATCAATGTCATCAGTGATAATAATCATGTCATTAACATATAAAGATAGAATAATATAACCTATATTAGAGCTTTTAACAAAAAGAAAAAAATCATGACTACTATAAACAAATCCAAGGAAAAAGAACACAATAGAAAATTTCTCAAACCAAGCACGGGATGCTTGTTTAAGACCATATAACACTTTCTTGAACTTGCAAACATACCAAAATCATGTTAAACACTAGGAGGTAGTGCCATATAAACTTTCTTTTTGAAGATCTCTGTTGCGATGCCGCGGTCGTCGCACAAATTAATTATCCTAGCTTAAAACAAATCAAACAAGATAGTATAGAGCAAGTAAGAGATCGATCCCACAAGGACGTTTCAATTCAGATTTTCGTGCTATATGCTATGCAATGGGGGGGGGGGGAGTTGTCTAGGCTAGGCTAAAGCAAACTAAGCAAAAATTATATAAAGTCAAAATTTATCAATAAAACAAAATATTGGTCGCAAGTCAACATCCACCTACAGAAATCAGAACTGATCATGGAAACAACACGTTAATTTATATTCTGAATATTTATCTCTTCTTAACATTGGTTCGTTAACGAATCCGCCATATAACTTACCCTAACCATCAAACAACCACAGTGTCTGCACTAGTAATTTGATTCAATGGCAGCATTAAAAACTAGATAAATTGATCAATGAAGTAACATAATTGTCCGCAATATATGTTTAGTTCGATTGAATGTTCTCCCTAAGATTAATAAGATAGATCCGCTACAATTATTAACTTAGTCGCTTCACAAGTTCATATATCACAACTCTGGTTTTGATATCAAACTTAGCAATTGATTGTCTACAATAATAACTTCGAGTCCGCTCTTACCAATTAAATAAACAATCATAGGAAAATAAGCATAGGAGAACAAACATATTCATCATATAAACTAAAAAAATAAGGTAAAAATAGATATCATAGTTCTTGAAATTTGAAGATTTCTGTGTCCTTACAACCAAGTAAAAGAGTCTAGTCTTGCATGTTTATTGAACAACTAAATAAAAAGATGAAAGAAAACATGATTTAGGGTTTGAAGGAGGAAGATTTTTGTTTTGTTTGCTGCTTGCCGAAACTTCCTTGCTCCTCTCCTCCTTTATATATGCTTAGAAACCCTAGTATCTATTTTACAAAATAGTCCTTTCTTAAGTTGGCAGAATTTAGCTGTCCCTTGTAAAACTCATATCTCTTTCATAACACATTGTTTGGAGCTTAATTTTGGATCGCGTATAGGTATTGGAGTCTTGAATCCAAAAAAATTGTTTTTGCATCAATATGACTTCTGTAGCTCTAGATATTTAAGTTGAAACAGAAAAAAGTCGACATCGGCAAATTGCAAGATTTGACTTTAAAAGCTGCAATTTCCATGCTCTTCCTTATTTTATTTTATTTTATTTGCCTTAGCTTTCCAAATATTTACAGATGTTTGATTTTGAATGCCACTGGAATCATTTCATTTCGATCTCTAGAGCTTCTGCTCTGCACAAAACATCAACTGAAGGTCAAATCTGTCAATTAGCTCCAATTATCTCCTTTTTGCATCTTTCATCCAAAAATGCCTTCAAAACATAAAACAAAGAACATGAAGGAATTTTATATACAAAACATATGTAAAACACTAGGTAAATATGGATGAAACTATCAAATAATATGGCCGTATCAAATACCCCCACACTTAGCTCTTGCTCGTCCTCGAGAAAGGATAGATAAAGAAAATCAAATAAAACTAACCATGACCAATCTCTTAATCTCTCATCAATATCCAAGAATACAATCATTATAAATTAGAATACAATCAAGAAGGATAAATAACATAAATCTTCATGAATCTGTTTACATGCAAACTTCAAAACTCAATTACTCGTTGGGATATAAATGAAATCTATGCCATGCCATAATGATAGGTCCTCTCATTGATATACACTCCAACATTCATGTGTTTAGGGCTTATGTGTTTAAATCTCTCAAATTCAATCAATGAATATGTTCTACCATAAGCTTGTTCTTCAATCTCATCACCATTACTAAAATATTACAAACAATGCATGAATCAAAAGGTCTTATTTTCTGGTTGTAATGGGGCTAAGGTTAAGGTGAGGTAAAAGAGAGTAAAAGAAAGGTTCAAAACAAAGAAAGTAGAGCATTCTGAAAAATGATATTTCAAACAAGATATTCCTTCAAAGCACATTAATTTTCAATCTTTAAGCACCAATGCTTAGCTTCTTTTGATTTCAAGCTCTTTTCTATTTCTTTTCTTAACTTTTTTTTTTCTATTTCTTTCTCTTTTTTTTGTTTTTTATTTTTTTTCTTTTTCACTTTTGGCAACTTTGCCCATCTTTTCATCAAACATCACTTCTTCTTTCTTTTCATATCATTTGCAACCATAATTCCATGAGATATCACAAGTATATGCTCTACTACTCCTTGGCCAGGAGAAAAGGGGAAAACATATAAAAAGTTTAAGGCTTATACATGGATAAAGCAAAGAAAAGATAAACAAGCTCAAAAGGGGCTCACTAAAGATAATATGCTTTAGGTTGGTTTTTTGGCTCAAGCGGTTAAAATTCCTAATGCCTTTATCATCTTCATGCATCTATGTAATGCAAATATAATCTCAACAAGATATGAAGCAAGTTCTAGAGATACATATCATTAAAAAAAATGCAATCAAAGAATATAATATTGAAGGCTCAAAAGCTTGCATTGGTATAACACTATAAAGTCAACATGACATATTTTCAGAGTCAATCCCTAAACCAATTAAACATTAAAACTTGCATGCACACTCATTCATTGAATTTATATATTCATCTATCTCACTTAATTCTCATACATAATACTCATATTCTCATAAACCAATGGGAGTTCAAAAAGATCAATCATAAATTTTTCTTTTCTTTTTTGAGAAAAATAAATAAAACCAAAATAAGAAAACTAACATTTTCCCAACACCCCCACACTTAAAACACAACATTGTCCTCAATATTTAAAATAAAAGAAAAGAAATATAGGAGAATGACAAAAATCAAATAAAATGTGAAAATAAAAGATAAGGGAAAAAGAAGGCACATCTGATTTTGTTTTGTGCTAGGTTGCCTCCCAGTAAGTGCTTGTGTTTTGTGTCATTGGCTTGACATGTGGCATGACATGCTCATTCTTCATACAAGTGGTGATTTATGTCGTCCAACTTTCATAAAAGGTTTCATTCGATGCCCATTGACCTTGAGTACTTTATTGATTTCTAAACTTGTAATTTCAACATGGGGAATGGTTTGCAAAATGTTGCTTCGTGCACATTTTTGGGTGCACATTTTAGGGAACACATGTGTGCCTCTCCATCTCCTCTAATTGGTTAAAATAATAGTCATAGCTCAAAACTACGTTTAATCCATCAACACAATCAAAATCACAAACTTGTTGTACGCACTTATCAACTTTGTCATAACATGTGATAGAATAAACATTGCTATAGGGATATTTCATTGCATCATGAAAATTAAATTCAATCTTTTCATCTCCGACCTTCATAGACAAAGTAATCTTCTTGTATTGTCGGGCACATATCTGAAGCATGTCCTTGTATTGAGCATATGCTACAAACTTTCACCTATTGTACATTTCCACAAGCCAAAGAACGCACAAGAGAAGTAAAATCATTAACTTTATTCTCAAGGTTAGAAATACTTACCTCATTCACTCGTTTGTTTGAGAAGTCTCCACAGGTGCCAAATAGTTTCGAGTTGGCTGCCATGTTTGAGATTAATTGGCGTGCAGCATCGGGTGTCTTCTCTACCAATGCCCCTCCACTTGCAGCATCAATGATACTACGGTCAGTAGGCATCAATCCTTCATAGAAGTATTGAATAAGCAGCTGATTAAGCATTTGATGATGAGGGCATTGAATGCACAATAGCTCAAATCTTTCCCAATACTCAGCGAGTGTCTCTCAATGAGATTGTTGAATCCCACATATTTCTTTTCTTATGTTGGCAACTCGAGATACTGGGAAATACTTTTCGAGGAAGAACTTTTTCATGACATTCCAAGTGTCAATGGAACCTGGGAGAATAGGAAAAAAAAACCATGTCTTTGTTACCCCTTTTGTTACAATTATCATAACACAACCTATCAAAGGTCACGTATGTTAATACAATTAAATGACAAGGATCATGATTTGGATGTGTAGCATGGAAATTTCACGCAATATGATCTTAACATACCTATTTCCAAGTAGTTCACCCTTAAACCTTAGTGAGATCAAACCATACTAAAATCAGAGTGTAAATAAATCAAAAACTTTATTTTTGCAGAAAATAACCTCATAAATGTCTATAAATTGAAAATATATCTATATTATAAAAGCATCTAAAATTACAAACTTCTTTTAAAATCGAATATCATTAATTTCCAAAACACTCATAATAGTAGTGTCCTCATGAAACATTTTGGGTGATAATCCCTTAGTAAACGGATTTGCAACCATGGAGTTTGTACCGATGTGCTCTATAGACAACTATTCACTCTGAACTCTTTCTTTGACAACTATTCACTCTGAACTCTTTCTTTAAGAACTTGATGTCTATGTAATTCAACTTCGATGAGCTCCTATTGTTATTGGAATATAAAATTGTTGACTTATTGTCACAAAATAACTTTAGTGGTCTTTCAATATCATCCACTATACGCAACCCCACGACAAAACTCCACAATCATACTCCATGATTGTATGCCTTATAACATGTTATGAAATCTGTTGTCATGGTGGAAAAGTCTAAAAGTGACTATTTAGCACTCTTTTAGGAGACAACACCTACAACTAGCATATAAATATAGCCTGACATAAATTTCATACTATCTTGGCATCTAGCAAAATCATAGTCATTATACCCAATGATCTCAAGCTTAGCCAACCTTTGATATGTAAGCATGTAGTCTTTTGTTCTCTATAAGTATCGCAAGACTTGTTCAACTGTTTTCCAATGGTCCATTCCTAAAATGCTTAAATAACTGTCTAATATCCTAGTAATGTATGCATTATCCAGATATGTGCAAACTTGAGCATACATTAGACTCTCTATATGACTTTAATTGAGACTAAATTTGTCTCTCTTAGGAACAAAGGTATCTCCTAGTCTACAATCTTGTATGTCATATCTCTTGAGACCTTTTTGATATAGATATGTTGTGAAAATCCAAGAATACCTTGGAAGTGATCTTAGTGTATCTGAATGCCTAAAAATAAAGAGGCATCACAAATATCGTTCAACTCAAAATTCTTAACTATAAATTTCTTGGTTTTGTGTAATAAAACCATATCGATGCAAGCAAACAAGATATCATTGACATAGAAAATCAGAAAAATATATTTGCTCCCACTAAACTTATGATATATACAATCATCGACCAAATTCATCTCAAAACTGAATGAGATGATCACTTGATAAAACTTGAAATACCATTGTCGAGATGCTTGTTTGAGCCCATAAATGGATTTCTTAAGTTTGCAAATCATTTTCTTTAGGTCTCCTGATACAAAGTTTTCTAGTTGCAACATGTAGATCGTCTCAGCAATGTTACCATTAAGAAACACGATCTTTACATCCATATGATGTAACTCAAGATTGAAATGTTCCATAAATATACTTCTCTTGCAAAGATACCATAGAGAAAGTCTCGTTATAGTCGATGCCTTCTTTCTGTGTAAAGCCCTTTGCAACAAGACATGCCTTGTACTTCTCCACATCACCTTTCGAATCCCTCTTGGTCTTAAATATCCATTTGCAACCAATGAGTTTCGCACCTTCAGGCAAAGGGATAAGATCCCACATGTTATTGTCTTTTATGGACTTCATCTCCTCATTCATAACATCAATCCACTTTTGAGAGTTATAACTTCCAATTGCTTGATGCAAGGTGATAGGATCATCTTCTTTCACTCTAATGTCTACCTCATGTTCTTAGAGAATTACAATGTAATAGTCTAATATTGAACTTGTCTTCTCTCAAGTGAATTTTTTTAATGACATAGATTCTTGAGGTGTTCGAGGTTGTTCTTCTAGAACAATTTCTTGAATAGAAAGTTCTTCAACATCGTCTTGATTCATTGTCTTAAACAAGGTCAGAAATGAAATCTTGACTAATGTTAATAATACCTATAGGAATATCAACATATTCCTCTTTAAATACAAAGTCTTTATCTTTAGCTCATCTCATAGACTCAATAACCTCAAAGAATCGGGCATTTCTCATCTCAAAAATTGACTTAGTTGTGGGATCATAAAATTTCTATCCCTAGATCTTTCTAAGTATCCAATAAAATAAAAATTTATCGTTCTAGAGTCCAATTTTTTTCATTAGGCCTATAAGGCCTTGCCTCCACCTAACATCCCCAAACATGCAAGTGTTTTAGACTAGGTTTTTTACCTTCCTAAGCTTATAAGGGATTTTAATAGTGGCTTTAGTTGGAACTCTGTTAAGGATATATGCTACAGTCTTAAATGCTCCTCCCTAAAGTGATTCTAGTAAGGTAAAATGACTAATCATACTTCTTACCAAGTCCTTAAGCGTTCTATTTGTCTTTCAGCAACATCATTCATAGTGGGTGAACCCAACATAGTGTACTATGGACGATACCGTATTCATCTAGGAGTTTAGAAAACGATTATGGTCGTTGTTCTCCTGAACCAACATATCTAACATAATACTCACCACCACGATCAAATATAACGCTTTTAATCCTTTTGTTGAGTTGGTTTTCAACTTCAGCTTTATAACTTTCGAACACATCTAGTGACTGTGATTTTTCACTTATGAGATATACGTAGTCATATCTAGAAAAGTCATCTATGAATGTTATAAAGTATTGTTGACCATTCCAAGCAATCGAAGGGAATGGTCCACAAGCATCTATATGTATGAGTTTTACAAATCTTCTTTAATGGTTTGTTTACCCATAATACAATTAACACAAAGTTCAAAATTTGTAAAATCAAAGGGATCAAGAATTTAATTTGGCATAAATCTTTCTATTCTCATTTTAGATATATGACCTAATCTTTTTGTACCATAATACTCTTGAATTCTTATTAGTTAATTTCTCTTGGTATCTCATGTACTTAATTGTATGGATTCATTAAATGAAGCAATGGTATCAATCAAATAGAGATTATCGTAACCAGAAAAATAGTTGGAACCAGCTAATTTGAATCATAAAACAAACTAAATTTCCATTCCCAAATAAACAAAAGTAATCAGATTTGTCCAAAGAAAAAATACAAATCAAATTCCATCTAAAAGATGGTACAATGGAAGTTTTATCAAGATCCAAATATATTTAAGTCCTTAACAATAATCTAAATTTTCTCAACTTGAACCATCTTGTCATCATTTACATAGATATATTTCTCAACATCATTTGGTTTTCGACAACTAAGGCAGCCTTGCATAAACACACTCATGAGAGTTGTTGCACTAGAATCTAACCACCATGTGTATCTAGGTACCGAAGTTAAATTAACTTCAAAACAAACCAAAATCAGCATACCTTTCTTAGCACACCGAACATGATAGTTGGTGCATTGCTTCTTTTTATGTCCTTCAGCACCACAAAAGAAATAACTAATACCTATAAAATCATTAAATTTTTCTAGTTGTTTCTTTTGAGGTACTATACCCACATCTTCCTTATTTTTCTTTCTCTTCCTTTCCTTGTCTTTAAAGGTTGAGGCTAAATGAGCACTCTCTGTCTTATCTTGCTTATGTCTTTACTCTTCCCAAACACAATATGAGATGAGTTCATTTAAAGACCAAGTCTCCTTCTGATAGTTGTAACTCACCTTAGGACTGGTTAAATTGTGTCATAAGGGATACTAAAACCAGGTGCACTAGCAAGTCCTTAGAAAGTTCAAATTGAAGTGCTTTTAGCTTGAACACAAGATGAAACATCTCCAAGATATACTCTCTTACATTGCATTTGCCCTTATACTTTATTAAAATGAGACTTGTCAAGAGCACACCTATTTCAGCCTTTTAATTCTTGACAAATCTCTTTTCAAAATTGGCAAAGAATTTTTGAGTTGTAGTGATTTATTCAGACATTGTGTCTCTGAATGCTTTTGGATTGGCTCTTTATAAAGTAATCTATGAATGTTATAAAGTATTGTTGACCATCCAAGCAATCGAAGGGAATGGTCCACAAGCATCTATATGTATGAGTTTTAAGATGTACAAAGTCATGTTGACTACAAATCTTCTTATAATGGTTTGTTTACCCATAATACAATTAACACAAAGTTCAAAATTTGTAAAATCAAAGGGATCGAGAATTTAATTTGGCATAAATCTTTCTATTCTCATTTTAGATATATGACCTAATCTTTTTGTACCATAATACTCTTGAATTCTTATTAGTTAATTTCTCTTGGTACCTCATGTACTTCATTGTATGGATTCATTAAATGAAGCAATGGTATCAATCAAATAGAGATTATCGTAACCAGATAAATAGTTGGAACCAGCTAATTTGAATTATAAAACAAACTAAATTTTCCATTCCCAAATGAACAAAAGTAATCAGATTTGTCCAAAGAAAAAATACAAATCAAATTCCATCTAAAAGATGGTACAATAGAAGTTTTATCAAGATCCAAATATATTTAAGTCCTTAACAATAATCTAAATTTTCTCAACTTGAACCATCTTGTCATCGTTTACATAGATGTATTTCTTAACATCATTTGGCTTTCGACAACTAAGGCAGCCCTGCATAAACACACTCATGAGAGTTGTTGCACTAGAATCTAACCACCATGTGTATCTAGGTACCGAAGTTAAATTAACTTCAAAACAAACCAAAATCAGCATACCTTTCTTAGCACACCGAACATGATAGTTGGTGCATTGCTTCTTTTTATGTCCTTCAGCACCACAAAAGAAATAACTAATACCTATAAAATCTTTAAATTTTTCTAGTTGTTTCTTTTGAGGTACTATACCCACATCTTCCTTATTTTTCTTTCTCTTCATTTCCTTGTGTTTAAAGGTTGAGGCTAAATGAGCAATCTCTGTCTTATCTTGCTTATGTCTTTACTCTTCCCAAACACAATGTGAGATGAGTTCATTTAAAGACCAAGTCTCCTTCTGATAGTTGTAACTCACCTTAGGACTGGTTAAATTGTGTCATAAGGGATATTAAAACCAGGTGCACTAGCAAGTCCTTAGAGAGTTCAAATTGAAGTGCTTTTAGCTTGAACACAAGATGAAAAATCTCCAAGATATACTCTATTACATTGTATTTGCCCTTATACTTCACTAAAATGAGACTTGTCAAGAGCCTTTTAATTCTTAACAAATCTCTTTTCAAAATTAGCAAAGAATTTTTGAGTTGTAGTGATTTATTCAGACATTGTGTCTCTGAATGCTTTTGGATTGGCTCTTTTCATGATCATCACACACATACGATTTGATTTATCCCAGCTTTTATACCCCTCTTTTCATTCGAGGTGCTCTCATTCGAAAGAGGTGGGAGAGAATTAATCCTTAAAGCAAGGTTGAGATCCATAACTCCAAGAACTATCAAAAGATTGTCTCTCAAAGACTTGAAGTTGGAGCCATTAAACATAGAAATAAAATTGATACTGATAGTAATAATAGCAAGATTAATAGCTGAAATGAGAGCAATAACAATTAAAAGAGGCTCATGTATAAGACTTATCTTAAGAGCAAAACTAATTCAAATAAAGGTAAATTTCATCTTGATATCGAGCACTTCATTAATAAAAGATTAATTTGTAAATGATATCTTAATGTAATAATCAAATATTGATAATAAAAACATGTCAAAATAAATCTTCCTTTGGGCTGATTAATTATTCACATGTAAAACTAAATAATCATCACATATTAATTACAATAGGTGCCAATTCAATTCTTTTAAATATTGAACTTCCTTTGGAGCGATCAATATTCACATAAATTTCAATTTCTTGCACACAACCATATATATTTCAAAACAAAACTAATGTCCATAAGAGAGGTCACTTTGGTAAAATGTTATTTTAATTAGTTCATTGCAAAATATATATCAATACACCAATGTTTGAAAAATAAATTTGCATTTTTTAATATATAATGTTAATGGTCAAAGTCAACTGTTAACTTTGACTGTGAACCTGGGCAGCTGGACCAGGTTGGTCCAACTCAGATTCTAAACTAGTCTCTTTTGGATAGGACAACCTAGTTATGGACCAGAGTTTGCTATAAATCAAAGCCCACAACATAAAAAAATTATGTTGGCTTAAGCCGAAAGCCTTTTTCTGTTTGCTGCAAGCTGAAGCCAGCAACCCAAAAGAATTGTCACAAGCCCATTAGGGCTGTGAAGACATATACAAAGAACTGCCAGTTAATTATCTTCATGCACTAGTGCTGGCAATGATCGACGCTAGTCATGGTCTTAGAGTGTGTTTGGCATTGCTTTTGCTTTTGCGATTGAGGTTGAAAAAAATCAGTTTCAAAAAAAGTGCTTTTACTGTGGTTCAAAATAAGCAGTGAAGTGTTTGGTTAAAACTGTGGTTGAGTTGAAGGTTCAAAAAAAAGCAGTTTTGGGTGTTTGGTTACCAAGCTTTTCATATTGCTTTTAACTTGTGAAATTACATTAAAATAAAAAATATATATATATATATATATAATTTTTGTAAATATTGTAAATTGTATAATTTTTGACATCAACACATCAAATTTATCTAAAAACACAAAAAAAATTAATTTCAAATAAAAAATAAAAAAATTAATTTTTTTTTCAAAACCTCTCCTAGACACCCCTTTAGAATCACACTCAATTAAAAGTTGAACGAATAATAAAGATGAGATTGTGTTAACGTTAAGATTGCATTAACTTTATTACGATAATTATTATTATTATTATTATTAATGAATTTAATTTGCATATGTCATTTTTTATAGGAATTTGACTACATTAAATTGAATAATCAAATTTAGAGAAAACATGATTTAATGGTTTTACTGAAATAAAAAACAATCCAACTAACGTATATGAGAGAAAGAAAAACAAAATATATGAAAAATAATAGCCTGAAAAATAATAATAAAATTCAAGATGGAAAATTCTGAATAGTAATAAAGAAAAACCCCAATACCTTTCGTGCTTATTTCACATTTTGTTTTAAAAGTATTTTAAAAAAAAAAAAAAATTTATTGTTTTAAAATTTTTTATTGCGATCCCACCGGCTTTTGGCCGAAATTTGATTTATTTATTTTTTACATTTTAAAGACAAGCGGTTTGGTGTCTTGAAATCAATTTGATGTGCTGATTTCAAAAATGATTTTCAAAAAATAAAAAAATCATTTTGATGTATTTCGGCACGATAAACACTTTGAAACGCAATCGCACTCAAAAAAGCATCAATTTCCAGCTTTTTTGAATCGCCGTTTGGGTTAAAATTTGGTATGGGTTCCACACAAAAAAAGTGCTTTTTGGCGTTAACCAAACACCAAATTGTAGTGCGATCTGCGAATCGCAGATCGCACCACAATACCAAACACCCTCTTTGACTACCGGTTAATTATCATCTTCACCAGTGCTGGCAATGGTCAATGCTAGTCATGGTCTTGCACTAGCAGCCTAAAAGTGCCAGTTGAATTTTTTTCACTAGCACTGGCAATGGCCAGCACTGATCATGATTTCTCACTAGCAGCTTTAGGGGTGCCGGTGAATTCCTTCACCAGTGCCGGCTTGCCAGAGTTGATTATTTCCTTGTACTAGTAGCCTAATGGCTGTCAGTTTAATGCCTTCACTGGCAAATAAATTAGCTTATATTCTATTGTAAGTTGTAATCAATACATCATTTGACTCGTTGACTAAAATGAAATAATCGATTGTGAAAAAATGAAAAAACATATTAAGTTTGTTGTTATGTAGCGTACAGGTGGGCTGAGTTTTAAAAATCAATCTCAACCATCCATCAAACTCATGATAGTCATTTCTTAGGTATTTTGAGTCATTATTATCTTTAATATCGTCATTATCCAATAATGGATCAGTGGGATTAGATAATACAAATATTATTATAGATGGACTGCTTTTTTTGCAACACATTTAGCTTTCAATCTAATAATTCAAGTCACAAGTCTGAAAAGTTAACATGATTTGATATTTTTTTTGTTTTATTTCATCAATTGACATTGATTTTTAAAAAATGGGTTTTTCTTTCTTAATTTTCTTTTTTATTGAGTTATCTCGATCTCATGACTTGAGTCACGAGTAGCAGTTAACTCATGTTGAATTGACCCTTATTACCTAGGTTACAAGTTTATCATGCTAACTCAAGTTGATTTAGATTTGTTTTGTGCTTTTTTTTCCTCAATTTTTTCATTTTATATTTATTTGACTGAGATTTGAGCTATATTGTTTGTTTGTTTTTTAAATATATTTTTCTAAGTTATCATGATGTTTTTTTATCTAATCAAATTATTATTATTATTTTATTATCTAATTAAAATAAAAAATATCTTATTAAATTTAGTCAATCCGTATTTAAAAGAAAAACAAGTTTGATAGAAAAAACTCCTGCGGTGGAGCACATGTCCACGTACAAAGCAAGCATATTCGGGCATTCATCTAAGAGAAAATAGATGGCAAAAACCACAATTAAAGAGTTGACCTCTGGTGGACCAGCTCTCTGCTCTTACACCACCATTCATACGCAACCCAATAACTAGAGAATCATTTTTATCCTTAAAGAGCTCAGTGCTTCAGTCAACAAAGAACATAATCGGGGGAGAAATGGTAAAAGAAGACCAGAAGTCTGTTCACTTTTACAACCAAACCCGGAATAAGAACAACATAAGAACATGAGGCTTTCCTCCTTACAAACCCCCCTTTTTATCGCGTGGATGCATCACTCATCGTATTTGAATTGTTGTGGGCTATGTCGTGTCTAGCAACTATAGCAAGTTAATCAAGAAATTCTTCTTGCCATCACCACCCCAGCTAGGTAATCATTCATCCACCAGAAACTTTACTCTTCCAATCACTTTCAGCAATGGTGCTTATGTAATTAATTGATTATATTGACTCTCAGTGTCAGCTCGCCCACCACAAATATATATAGCCAGCATTTCTTCTCATCTTCCTTTGCCAAATGCCAACCACATTTCGAACCCTGCCGTTAACCCTCCCCCTTCCCCGGCATAATAATCTCAACTGGAAAACCACCTGAAACCATTCCAAATGTCCAAACTACCCCTCCTACTCCTCTCCATTCTAGTCCTAGTTTCCCTGCCCTTCGAAGTAATTTCCTAGAATGTCAACGCAGAAAAAACGATCCTCCTAAACCTGAAACAACAACTTGGCAATCCATCGTCCATTCAGTCCTGGAAGAACTCATCATCCTCACCGTGTGAGTGGCCAGACGTGTACTGTGTCGAGGGCACGGTGGCTGGACTTGAACTTGGTAATAAAAACATTACACAGACAATTCCAGCATCAGTTTGTGACCTGAAAAACCTGACATATCTCAACCTGAATTGGAACTACATTCCAGGAGGATTTCCAAGAGTCTTGTACAACTGTACAAAGCTTGAGAAATTGGACCTGTCTCAAAATTATTTTGTTGGTCCAATACCTGATGATATTGATAGATTATCAAGTCTCAGGTATCTATACCTTCAGGGTAACAACTTCACTGGCAATATTCCACCACAGATAGGCAACTTGACGGAGTTGCGAACGTTGTTTCTGCATCAAAATCAGTTCAACGGTACATTTCCTAAGGAGATTGGTAGGTTGTCCAATCTTGAAGAAATGGCGTTGGCGTTTATTGATTTTGTGCCCTCTTCAATTCCGGTGGAGTTTGGTCAGTTAAAGAAGTTGAGGCTTTTGTGGATGAAACTCGCTAATTTGATTGGTGAAATCCCTGAGAGTTTGAGCAATCTTTTGTGCACTTGGATTTAGCTGGAAACGATTTAGAGGATAAAATTCCTGACGGGTTATTTTTGTTGAAGAATTTGACTAATTTGTATCTCTTTAAAAATAAGTTGTCTGGTGAGATACCTCAGACAGTTGAAACGCTGAGTTTGGTGGAGATTGATCTTGCAATGTGATAGGAGCCAACAGCTGGAGGGAAATTGGAGGGAAAATCAGTTGAAGAGTTTGTTATAATTTCTGTTACAAATTCTACCTTTCTGTTTTACACACTTTGTGCATGGCTTTATTACCGAGAGGGGAGCCATTACAGAGGGATGTTGAATAAAAATACAGAATTCGTTTCTTGATTCTCTCTGTTTTTGGTTGTAATTCTAAGGTCGAAAGATAGAGTTCTATCACAATGAACCAATTGAATGGTTCGATTCCAGAAGATTTTGGCAAGTTGAAGAAATTGCAACTTCTGAATCTCTTTGAAAATTCCTTTTCGGGTGGACTTCCAAGCAAACTGGCATGGAATCTGTCAAGGTGTGAACTCAATAACAACAGATTTTCCGGTCCAATTCCTCATGGAGTCTCTAGCTGGGTTAACTTGGTTGCTTTCGAGGCGAGCAACAATTGGTTTTCTGGTGAAATTCCGGTGGAAATAACGAGTATGCCCCACCTTTCAAATCTTCTGCTTGACGGGAATCAGTTTTCAGGTCAACTCCCTTCCAAGATACTATCTTGGAAATCTTTGACTAGTTTGAATCTCTCAAGAAATGGACTTTCTGGCCAGATCCCAAAGGAAATCGGGTCTTTACCTGACCATCTTTATTTAGATTTATCTCAAAACCATTTCTCTGGTGAAATACCTCCTGAATTCGGTCAGTTGAAACTTATTTTCCTCAATTTGTCCTCCAATAATCTATCCGGAAAAATCCCAGATCAGTTTAATAACCTTGCCTATGACAATAGCTTCCTGAAAAATTCTAAACTTTCCTTGATTGTGGTTCTTACTGTGACCATTTTGTTTGTCACCATTATAGTCACCTTGTTTAAGGTTAGGGACTACCAGAGAAGAAAGCAAAAACGTGATCTAGCATTGTGGAAGCTGACCTCATTCCAGAGATTGGACTTCACAGAAGAAAATATTTTGGCAAATTTGACAGAAAATAATCTTATTGGAAGCGGAGGATCAGGGAAGGTATACCAGATTGCCATAAACCGTGCAGGTGACTTTGTTGCTGTCAAGAGGATTTGGAATAATGAAGAAATGGATGATCATCTTGGAAAGGAATTTTCGGCAGAGGTTCGGATACTGGGAACAATTAGGCATGCAAACATAGTTAAATTATTGTGCTGTATTTCAAGTGAGAAATCAAAGCTTCTTGTTTATGAGTACATGGAGAACCATAGCCTTGATGAATGGCTTCATGGAAGGAAGAGAAGTTCATCGATTGGAGAATGTTCAGTCCATCATCCTGTATTGGGTTGGCCCACAAGGCTCCAGATTGCCATTGGAGCTGCACAAGGCCTATGCTACATGCACCATGACTGCTCCACTCCTATCGTTCATCGAGATGTGAAGTCGAGTAATATCTTGCTGGATTCTGAATTCAAGCCAAGAATAGCAGATTTTGGACTGGCCAAGCAAGGAGAAGCTCATACCATGTCTTCTGTAGCAGGTTCCTTCGGTTATATTGCTCCCGGTATTAACATTCGACGTCTTCATAGTATTGACTGATCATTTTATCCCACCTCTAACAATTTTCAGATCAAACCATTTAAAGCTGCTCCTTGTTTCTCATTTTTACTGCAGAGTATGCCTATATACATCAAAGGTGAACGAAAAAATCGATGTGTATAGCGTCGGAGTTGTACTCCTGGAATTGGCGACCGGAAGAGAACCTAATGGTGGAGATGATGAGCATACAAGCCTTGCCGAATGGGCGTGGCGGCAGTTTGGACAGGGGAAGCCTATTTTTGATAGCCTTGACCGGGAGATTAAGGAATCGTGCTTCTTGCAAGAGATGACCACTGTATTCGACCTGGGACTCATTTGCACCCACACCTTGCCATCCACCAGACCTTCTATGAAAGATGTTTTGGAGATTCTGCGCCGATGTTCTCCAGCCAATAACGGTGAGAAAAAGACGGCTTCCGAGTTTGGTATTTCTCCTCTTCTTGGAGATGTTACTTGTCTTTCAAGCAACAGATGATGGTAGCTTAGTTTACAGCGTATGATGGATGTATCACAGCTCAGCCCTTTCTTTTTCTTTTTTTCTTTTGGGACTATTGATAGCAGCCCCTTATTTCTGATTGCTGCGATGATACGGCAATTCAACACCTTTTAATTAAGACCCTTGGTTAATTCAAACGACTGCAGGCAGAACAGGGTCTTATTTATTTAAGTGAAACATAGATTATTGCTTGGATGAGGATATTATCTTGTCGAGTAAAACCCTTCCACAACACCTGTCCTATTTCAGACAGCAAGCTGCCCATAATACTTTAGTGATGCCAAACGTAGTTCATGTTTAAGTAGAAAAATCTGCCAAACTGCATCAGATATTCGCAACACATGCCAAAATTTGTCCACTTCCAAAGGTTGATGGAGACAACTTGCATCTCAAGAATTCAACAGAGACAAAAACCCTTTACAAATCACACAGAGTTGATCCTGTTTGCAGTATAATTGCTTCCAAATAACATGAAAAACAAGAAACTGGCCTAAGTGAATTTCCCACGCCCACATGGAAACCACAAATACAACTCTATAACAGCGCACAAAGTCATCAAAGCACCAGAATGCTCAACGGCTTCTTGCTCCAGCAAGTTCACTGCTTCTTCCAACCACAGTAAATATAACAAACACACCCAAGACATGGTGGTCAAACCACCGAGATATTCACAATTTAATTCATGGCTGACCTGTCCCAGTCCCAGTCCACGTGATAGTGCCAAACAAACACCAAGAACCCATGACGAATGCCAGCAATTAATGTTTCACTTACCAAGTCGCTGGTCCTCTCCTTTCTGAACAGTAATCTCATTTAAATGTCCAGCCTTCCTAATTTTTATGCAGTTGACTTCAAACTCAACCTGCAAAAAAAAAGAGACATGCAACAACCAAACAGGACAGCATAAAGATACCATGAATAACATAATGAAATTCAGGGTTTTAAACTGCATGCCTTATCATTGGCTTCTGCAAGGATTCTGACCTAGCACCGTCTTGAGAATGTACGACTTTCCCAATTGCATTCTTCGGCTACATAATACAACAGAAAGACAAAAAGGCAACTTAGCTTCCTGACAATATAATGGAGATAAGACTAAAGGAAGGGTTGATGAATCTGAGCCTTAGACACAAAACATGGTCAAGGTTCTTAAGCAAAGTTACTGGAAACATAGCACTTATAGTGGAGCAGGACCTGCCACCACACATGCACCAGTTAGGAGATATTCTGTGCAAAACAATTAGCATGATAAGACTATCAAACAAGTATTAATTATAGAACCTTACAGTAGTTGCACAAAAAGGAAACCTAGCATATACAATCACAGCTCAAATGTTCGAATTCATCTGCTAATTTAGATCTGCCCTGATAGAGATCTCATTGCATAGAACCAATCAACATTAGGTCCTAATTTTCTACTTGAAAGAATTACAAGGCTGGAGGTCTCTAACATATTTCTGGTGTTCAAAAGCAAGATTTTCCTCAAATAAATTTTCATACAAGCAATGTCATTGTCACAGTGACCCAGTTCCATGGGGAGAGAATGAGGAAGGAAAGAAAGAATGAACAGGCAACGCGGTGAGTAGATGCAGAAAATTCTTCAGCAAACAATAATAAAGTAAAACAGTAATTTAGATTTAAACCTCCAATTCCTCTGGCAAGCCTTTTTGCAACACTCGGCTCATGTTTAAACATCCACTTTCCAAAAGCAAATCCTCATCCACAGCGCATACATTACCCTGAAAAGATCCCTTGTCTCACTATCTCCAGAACTTCCAGTATTGCCACAACCATCCACAACAATCTTTAATCCAAAAACTTCAAACAGAATAACTCACCTTGCAGTTGAGGTTCTGAGTGCCGGAATGTGACCTTATAACGCTGTCAGCATACTCTACAACCGCTGTCTGACTACATGGTTTGACAAGCTCTCGGTCAACCTCCATGGCTCGACTAGTGCCCGCTACACAATTTAACAGTTTTCTGGAAGATCCATTCTCCATAAAGTTTGACCCCAGACCTGCAATTTTGTTATTTACACCAATCTCATGTTTTTCCCCAGTTTCAAAATTTGGTATTTCCTGTGGACTAATCATCGATTCCATTGGCTCTATGCCATTCATATGATTAGCTGGTTTTAGCTCATTCCTAACTATTGGTGAATCATGTACATCCATAGAGATCTGTCTGCTTAATGGCAAATCCTGATAGACAGTTTCACCAAGCTGCATGCCATCACCCGAACCATCTTTTTCACTATCCAACTGCCCACTAGATGACCTAACCTCAGAGTTGCTAGCAACATCCTCACAGTTGCTACCAATGTCCCCAATTGTTGAACACCCTAATTTAACACATTCACATGAACTAGCCAGAGATGCCACACCAGACCTACTAGCACTACTTGAAGGAGAAACAGACTGCTGTCTTATTGGGCTAGAAAAAGCATGTTTCTTTGGTTTCTCTGGCTTCAAATCCTCCATTTCACAATCATTTTTCCGCTTACCAGGTCTCTCAGCAGACCCAGACTGAGATCTAGCAACATCTTCACTAGTTTTGCTAGCGTGCTGGTTGTTATGACGTGATGGTCGAGATCTCTTGTACCCATCAGGGAAAACAAAGCCTGGAAGCTGCCTTCTACGAACATGAGAGACAAATATATCCATCCCTGGTTTCCAAAACATGTACATGTTTATCTCTTGCCTAAACTCATCAACAGTTCCCCGTATATCAAATTGCTGGCCCTCCTGACCAGTCACTCCTTCTTTCCTCTGCAAGCCCATGAAGAAAGCACAGTGTGGGCATTGCTTGGATGCATCTATATACTCATTTGGATAAGGATGGCACTGCAGCATCCCATTGGTGTCCCGCTCTATCTGAGAATGAAACATGGAAAGGACAATTAGTGAAGCAAGCATAGCTGTCATACTTTGTTTGATCTTCGTCTTATAAAACAAAAACAAAAACATTCACCACTATGTTAGAGAACATTGCCAAAAACTGAGAGAAGTGTATAAGTTTGCAACAAGAGTATAAGGGAAAGATGTGTACCTTCAAGGTAAGTTGTCTAAGTCGAGACTCTACCCAGCCTTTCCATGCTAGCAAATCAGCAGCATCAGCTGCAACTATGTCAACTTGCAGGTAATTTTTGTATGCCTCAAAGAAAAGATAAGGCTCAAAAAGAGCACTCCACTGTGCCTTGTTCAGTTCAATCTCCTGCAAAGAGAATTGAGTGAAAGCAAAAGTCATCAGTAGCATGATGCAGGAAAGTAAAGGAGAAAAGGTTATTACTTATGCTCTCACCTCACATATCCTGTTACCACTTAGGAATTGCTCTGTCATAACACGAAGAGTACTTATAGACACATTATAGCTAGAATTCATGCAAGGATATGCAGGAGTTATTATTGGCATAAGATGAAACCGGTCCCAGGGGTTTTTGCGAGGATCCCATACAGGAAACCCAAGATCATCTTCTTCTATTGAGCATAGCATCACAGGATTCGGCCATCGCCATTGTGTATAAACTCTGAAGAACCGAGAGACTAGCATACTAGGAATTGCATTAGGATAAAGCTGGCACACTCGAGCAACTAGAAGAGCCCAGTTTACTCCACCTAGGAAACCAGTGACCTACATGTTTAAGGAGGATATGAAAACCATATTTTGGTGTGAAATGGCAATTGCAGTGAAATAACTTGTCAAGATGCCCAACAATCTTACATTTGAATAAACACCGCGCCTTTTAGCCCAAAACTTCAGACATCTGAGTGTTGTCCGAAAGTGCTACAATATTTTTAATGGTCAAATGACTGCCAAATCACTGAAGCACTTGAATAAAATAAGTTAAAAGAATATGATAGGTCACCTCAACATTTGGAACAAGTTTAAGGATTTGATCAGCAACCCTGCACCCATTTAGACTTCGAACAGTTTGCTCATCAACTTCAAAGAGCACAGACCCATTGGAGATGTCCAGGTCCTATTAATAAGTTAGTTCCAGATCAAATTGAACAGGCTACAAAAGCAGTACTTGCAATTTTAAAATGCATCAAATCATAAAAATGAGAAACTCCATAGTCCAGACTTGACTACCAAAGCTCATGACAGGAGAAAAACATAGTAGAACTTGAAACTGACAAGACCAGGTCAGCTAAGAAGGATTAGATGAACACACAATATGCCACATAAGCAGTGATACTGGCTGTTAAAAGGCAACCCTATCCACACAATATATATATATAAAATCCTCTTCAAAGATACTATACAAATGCCTACAAGAATGTCATCCTACATGCTCTTTAAAGTATTTACTATTGGTTATGGTTATAGTAGAAGGGGATGGGAGAAGTGGGTCTCAACTTTGAAAGTTTATCAAAAACACAAAAAAAGGCACTCCCAATATTAAAGTGTATCTCAAATAAATAGTTTGAGGATCCCATACATTTATACCAATATGCATAACATGGATATTTCAAAGACTAGGGAGCTTACTTCGGGAACAACCAAAAGGGATATGCTTGCATAAAGAAGATCAATTGATATTCCCTGGAATTTAAACTTCATGACCGGAACGTGGGCATCTGGAACTGGTTGAAGTTCAGTGACTTCTTCCATTTCAGCCAGTATATCATGCAAGATAATAAAGAAATCTTCCTGAAAAACAACTTAAGAGTATCAGTCAAAACACCCTAGAACTTAAAGAAAATAAGCTACATTTGTGCATCACCTCTCGATTCACATAAGAAGGCCCAATGCATAGGGTATCTATGTCAGCCCCAGGACCATGCACCTGTTAAAATAGTAATTATGAAAATAGATGCAAACCACTAATGCAATTAGATCACTGAAGTAACAAAAATATGGGATTACAAGATACTTGAAAAAACAGCCTAAGTAGTCTAGTGTCCTTTAGAATGCTTTCTAAAAAAACCCACTTGTTTCATCTGGTAGACATGCCTGCATCCTTTAACCACAGTATTAGCTAGGGTTGACTACACCACACAAAATGAGTGCTGATTGTGACTCAACCCCAGAGGATTTGAGTGAGACAGAACAAAGCATTTCAGCAGAGAACCACCTGTCTAGGTATTTGCTAAGGACACTTGCAGCTAGGTGGCCTGACCAAGACTACAAAAGATTCATGCTAACGATACACTTGCAGCCAGGTGCCTCAAGCAAGACTAAAAGGTTCATGCTTGGGATAAGAGGTCAACATAGTGACAATTTCCTAACTTTATCATGACTTGCATTCATTGACAACTTTAAAATATCTAGAACCCATTTTGTTCTCTGATTTGCTAATCTAATCTCAATTTTCAATTCAGCTAAAAACTACACATTAGCAACCTAAAAGCACATTCAACCACTCATATAACTCCGCAGAAATAAATACAGAAAACCAAACAGGAACAGAGGAATTGATCTCAGAAGCACAATTAATAATATAATAATATCACAACAACTCACCCCAAGACGATAAGACCCAAAAGTAAAAATAACAGCATTGGCTTCCTCTACCATCTGATCAGTATATCCCCTCTGACGCGTCAATTGCTTAACCCAGCCTTTTACAATCTATACAAAAAAACAGCAGCAAAAAAAATTAAATCATCTAACTAATTAATAAATAAACAAATCAATACCCAAATTTTATGTGATCATTACCTGATCGATACGTCCTAGAACCTCTTCTCTCTTAGTAGTTTCATCTTTGCTCTCGTTTAAACCCGAATCAACCAAAAACTATCAATAAAATCATAGCAAATCAATAATAAGCAATTGAAAAAATATATATAAACAATTACCAATTACCTTCTCTAATTCTGCATTTCGATAGAGATCAGGTTTAGTGGGCCCCGCGATGGAGATGGGTTTCGTGATTCCGTACATCTTCGCCGCCGTGCCGTTTGGACTCTGACCGTTCCGATTATCTCCAGAAAAAATAAAATAAAATAACAAAATTGAAATAAGGAGATGATTAACAGGTCAATAAGAATTCTATTATTATTAAACCCTAATTTGAAGTTGAAAAAAAAATTGAGGATTTTTTAGGATGGGAGGAAAAGTCGGCTAAAAAATTGGTAGAGAAAAGAAAGATCTAGAGAGAGAGAGGAAGAAGGGGGGGAAAGGGGAAGGGATCACTGAGAGAGTGTTTGGGGGTAAGAATCTTACGATATTTGGTGGAGAAGGGGATGTTTACTTTAGATGTTTTTTATATATAATTATTTATTAGTAACAGCTAAAAGCACAGCATCGCACGCGCTTTAACATTCGTCCTGTTTTAATTTTTATTTTTTTTTGTTAGGTCCTCATATATGTGAATTTTATCTTAATATTTTAAAAAAAATATTTTTTAATATTATTCACCAGCATTTAATATGAATTGAATTCTACAAATCAATCCAAATCTCATAATAATAATAATAATAAAAAACCGAGATTTATTATTTTTTATAATGAGAGGAATTATTTAATTTTGATTAGATATAATCTTGAATTTATTATAAGAATGTAATGGGAATGGATTGCACTAACGAATTATTATTAAGTTTATTTATGATTCATCAAATATTTAAAGGGTCAATTTTGTTATAACTTTAATATATGACATTTTGTTTTTAAAAGGAAAATGTATAATTTAAGAAGTTGACACTTATTATTATAGTCACTAGAAATTCTAACTAGTTAACAGAGATTTTATAATACGAGAAGGTATTAAGCTTAAGCGTCTTACTTGAGGTAGATTGCATCATGGATTTTGCCTTAAATTGCTGAGGGTTATTGTTTTATGTTATTAATTGTTTAACTATAATATTTCTAACTCTAGTATTACTAAATATTTAACAGCAAATGCTTTTAACTTTGACGTTGGTAGATATTACATGAAAAAAATATATGATAACTCTAACTTAGGTGTTAGTAAATATTTAAAAAATTAATTTAACTCTAGTATTGGAAAGTATTATATAAAGAAGGGTATGATATTCTTGACTTTGGTATCAGTTAATATTTAGTGCAAGTAATTTCTTATTCTAATGCTAATACTTGTAACTTTGATGTTAGTGAATATTAGGTATATGTTCAATACTTGTATTGATGAATATAAGCATTTACGACTCTAACGTTGTAAAACAAATATTGAAAATTTGGAAATATTAGCTCAAATGGTCTTTTAATTTTGGCAAAATCTTAATGGACTTTGTAAACTTGTTATAAAGTGGAAAAAAATAAAAATAAAATAATTTAAAATATACATAAAGTTTTAGACTTTTTTTCATGAAAAACAAAGCTTTGTTTTATGATATCTAAGTGCATTACATTGATTTTTTAAAAGTATTTTATCACAAATAAAATAAATAGCATTTAACTTTTCTTTCTTTTTTATTATTTTTCTATGTATAGGGTATTGAATAAATGAAAAAAGAAATAAATTTTAATAAAAAAAACTTGGCCAAAGCTAGCATAAATTAATTCATGTTGCCTTGTGTTTTGTCGAGATTTTCAGTTTGGTTAGGAGTGACCAAACTGGTTTAGGATTAGAATAAAAAAATAATAATGTTGAAAATAAAAAAAAATAATTGGTGTTGGTGCTACTATTGGAGATGGAGTGGAGATAAATTGTGTTGTTTAATTTGATGATCTTTTGTCCTTACTCTTTGTTTGTGTTGATTTCCTTGTAGTCACTCTTAATATCTCTAAATATTTTCTTTAGTTCCTCCTCCTCTTTTTGGATGCACTATGTTTTGTATTTATAATGCAAGAGTCTCATAACATATAAGAAACAAAGTCTCAATCAAACTCATTCTATTTTTGGGTTTTAGATTAGATTAATATTCAAATTCAATTTTGAAGATAAAGATGATTAATTAACATTATCATAATAATCTTTCCAACTTAAAGATTAAGAGAGAAGGACAAAAACACATTATAGTCTTTATTTTTTCACAACCTGATAGAACAATCTTTTGATTAAAAGTAGTTTTTGATCTTTTAATTTCAAATATAAAACCCTAAAAATAAGAAAATAAAAAAGATTTAAAATTAGATTATAACAGTTGCCCTCTTTTTACAATACATATGGTATATAGTCCTATAAAATGCTTTATATAGTAAGCTTATAAAGAAAGAAAGAGATTCCACTTTGTAAAGCGTCAAAAATAGTCATTTGAGAGGTGACCTTCCTGTAAGTATTTAAGGGTTCTCATAAATAGTCTAAATTTTACAAGTGATGTGTCTATTGGTGAGAAAATCAAAGACTTTAAAAGTGGTCTAATTGTTTTAGGTGACATGTCTGGTGAAAGTTAGATATTTTTTTAAAAAAATGATCAAATTATTCCAGACAACTTGCTTGTTGGTGAGAAAGTCAGAGACTTTTCAAAAATGGTCTAATTGTTTCAAGTAACTTGCCTGTTAGCAAGAAAGTTGGAGACTTTTCAAAAATAGTCTAATTGTTCTAGTTGACCTACCCATTGGTGAGAAAGTCAAAGACTTGTCAAAATGGTCTAATTGTTTCAAGTAACTTGCCTGTTAGCAAGAAAGTTGGAGACTTTTCAAAAATAGTCTAATTGTTCTAGTTGACCTACCCATTGGTGAGAAAGTCAAAGACTTGTCAAAATGGTCTAATTGTTCTAGGTGATCTACCCGTTTGTGAAATACATAAAAGTGATTTCAACAATGGTCTCATTATAAGATGGTCTAAATGTTCTAGGTGATCTACCCGTTTGTGAAATACATATAAGTGATTTCAACAATGGTCTCATTATAAGATGGTCTAATTGTTTCAGGTAGCTTGCCTGTTAGCAAGAAAGTTGGAGACTTTTCAAAAATAGTCTAATTGTTCCAGTTGACTTACTCATCGATGAGAAAGTCAAAAACTTTTCAAAAGTGGTCTAATTATTCTAGGTGATCTACCTGTTTGTGAAATACATAAAAGTGATTTCAACAATGGTCTCATTATAAGATATTACCTACCCAACATATTTTACCTAACTACAAGATTTCCTAGCACTTCCTAATTGTTGGTCTTAAAATTCTCATTGACATCATGGCTCAAGTTTAACTTTTTCAATGAATTAGAATGTTTGATTTTCCACTTAACATAGAAATTTATGATCATTTTCCCATTGAAATCTTGTGAATTATCAGTTACTATCCTTTCAGGTAAACTATACTTATAAATCAGGTCTCTCTCCATTAATCGCTTAACCACCTTTTAAGTCATATACGCAAAAGAACATGTCTCTACTCATCTTATAAAGTAATTAATTACTACATGAATAAGTCGATGCTCATTGCAGGTTTTTTTATCAACTTAATCACATCTATTCCTCACATTGTGAAAGGCCAAGGTGATACCATATTGAACAAAAGCATTGAAGGTGCATTAACTTTGTCACTATACAACTCACACTTATAACATTTTTGGATAAATTTTATGCAAACTGTCTCTTTAATTATCCAAAAATACTTTACTCTTTGCATTTATCTTGCCATTATATGTCCATTTGATATAGATTCCTCTGTGTGCTTCTTACAAGGCTTTATTAGCTTAAACTCATTTAAACATCTTAGTAAATTTTCATCAAATGACCTATTGTACAAGACTTACCCGTTTATATAATACCTTATTTCCATTCTTCTTAGTGATTTCTTTTTCTTTTTTTATCAAAATGTAAGTATATGAAAAGATAAAAAAAAAATTTACAATGATGAAAGGTCAACAAGATCATGGTTCATTTACAAATATAGGGAAGCAATAGGAAAAACAAAACTCCCCAAAAAGAAAGAATCAACTATAAACAACACTCGGATAGCCATGACTATCCGATGAAACAAAATAAACTTATCTAATCGAGTTGCATCACCCTATATTGAGAATGAAGTGGTCCTTCTTGTGAAAGTGAAAAATCATGTACAAGAACACCTGAAAAGCACAAAAAAATATGGTCCATTGAAGATGTGTTGTCAAAGATGTGTTTGTTCCTTTCCTCCCATATGAGAGAAGTGGCAATGCTTAGGGAAACCCTTGCCATCCTAGTTTTAAGGTCTTTCTTTTTTGAAGATAGCCCTCTGAATATAATGTGGAATGTAGGCATACACCGATTAAGTTTTATCCAAGACTTGATCCTCCTCCAGAAAAAAAGATGTCCAATTACATGCAAAAAACAGGTGATTATGACTTTTATCAAGGTGTCGGCAAAAAACACAGAGATTCTGTTACAAGATACTGAAGCCTATCCCGAGTTCTGAGCTTTCCCAATATGGTCAGTCATAAGATGAAATTGTGTCTAGGTAAGCACCATTGGTCCCAGACAACATTCCCATGACATGGGAGAACCTTTAGCTCGTAGAAAATCATATCCAACTGCTGATAAAGATCCAAGACTATTATTCTAGTGGCTCATTATGGAGATCACATTATCCTATCCCCCACACTACTCTAGGAGCTGATTTATAAGGGAAAGGATGGACTTCCAGAGAGGCGATGACGTGTGATGAGAAGGAACATTCCAGATAGTGTGATGTCTCAAAAAGAACTGGTGCACCTACAAGATCCGTATGGAGTCAGTTTTGAGGTGAATGTTCCAGAGATGCGCTAAAAAGCATTTATTTCTACCCTTGATGTCAATCAAACCTAGGCCCCGTTCATTTTTGGGCAAGCAAACATGATTCCAAGCTCCTAAAACAGACTTGCTTCTAAGAATATTGCTTATCCATAGAAAATCTTACAGATGCAAGTAATTTAATTTATTACAATACTTGGCATAGGAAAATGCCAAGTCAAAATTGAACCATGCTATAAAGAATTGAATTGATTAATTCAAACCTCCCAACATAGGATAGGTGTTTCCTCATCAAACCCTGGATAGTTGACTCAAGCTTATACAATAGGGGAGAAAACGGACTTGCTTATAACTTATAGGACTGAGAGGAACTCTAAGATACTTGAAGGGGAAGCTTCATTCTATGAAGTTTATTTCTTGAAAGATGGTATGCTTTAGCCCATCCCTAACACCACCAAAGAAGACAAAAGACTTCTTTGCATTAATAGTTAGCCCTGATGTCTTCCTGAAGTTTATCAAATGCTGAAAGAGAACCTTGGTGGAAGCATAGTAGTCCCCACGAGAGAGCATGAGAATGTCGTCCATAAAAGCAAGATGACTAATGCATTGAGGAGCACACTTAATTTGAAATCTGAAATCAGACCTTTGAGAGGCTAGCTTGAGCATTTGAGAAGTACTCCATACAAGTAATAAAGAGACAAAGGGTCCCTTGCCAAATACCACACATTCCCGGGAAAAACCCATAAATGTTGCCTTTGAGGGCTACGCAGAAGGATGATGTTTCAACAAAAATCATGATTAGATGTATAAATATGTGCTCTTATATGATTAGATCTATAAATATGTGAGGGAGGCCTAATTCTTGAAGGAGACTAATGAGGAAAGGCCACTGAACTAAGTCAAAGGTTTTACAAAAAATAATTTTTTTTTGGCATCCTGGAGATGCTCTTTTCCTGCCATAATCCCTAAGAAGCTCATGTACCCTATTAATATCATCCACCATAACTCTCCCACCAAGAAAAGTAGTCATCTAAGCCGGACTGATAATATCCTTAAGGACATGAGTTAATTGCTCAACAAGGATTTTTGAGATTACCTTGTAGATCACTTTACACCAGGAAATAGGCTTGAAGTCATGAGTTAGGGGTACATTTGAATATTTCAGGATCAAAGTAATAATAACATGATTAATTTGCTTAAGAAGCTTTTCGAAATTGAAAAAATCACACATTGCTGCAAAAAACCCACCCCCACAACATCCCTTGATCTCTTAAAGAAAAAAAAGGAGAACCCATCCGGACCAAGAGCCTTATCGTTATAAATGCCAAAAGGAGCTTCCTTGATGTCATCATTTGAGGGAGCTAGGAGAAAATTATAGCAGGTTTCATCTAGACACGACCCCCCTTGAATAATTGTTGGATCAATAGGAATGATAGCCTTTGTGATGCCAAAAAGATTATGATAAAACAAACAAAATTAGCCCTTACTTCTTCTAGAGATGTAGTGATATCACCATTATTATATTGGATAACAGAGATATAGTTCCTCATATGCCTCTAGTTGAGCAAATAATGGAAGAAGGTAATGCCTTTATCACTATCCTTGAAGAAATTGCATTTTAATGTTGACCATATAACATTTTCTCTATATATTTGAGCCTCAAGACTTCTAGCGGAAACCTCTTGTCTTTTTTAAGAAGATAAAGGTTATTCTTATCATCCTGCAAAAGAGATTGATGGTGCTCAATTTTCATCTTTATAAACTCTTAGAAATATGACTGAAATGAAGCTTATTGAGAGCTTACGAGGTGATTTCAGTGACTTGAGTTTCTTGCATAGAATGAACATAGGAATGCCATACTTCAGTCACAACAGAGAGGAAGTCAGGGTGATCAACCCATGTGTTGTAAAATTTAAAGGTTCACTTCGTTTGAGATTGCTTATTGTCGATTTGGATGTGGGCTCTTGAGTGATCAGTAAAAGCACCTGGCAAAGAGAAATGAAAATGGGATAATAGATGAAGATTGCTCCAGAGAGGATTTACAGACACACTTAATTTTGGACCAGATAGTCCCATTACACCATGAAAAGTGACAACCTGAATAATCCAAGTCAGAGAGACCCAAGTCATAGTAGCATTCATGAAAATCAGAGACTTCATAACTAGAGACAGATTCACCATTATGCTTATCATCTCGAGACAACATGTAGTTAAAATCTCCCAAAACAATCTAAGGATAAGTAGGAAAATTATGCCACAAAGGTCATCTTGCAATAATTATACTGTACCCATAAACAAATGTGACAACAAATTGTTGTTGGGTCTCCAAGCTACGAATAGAAATATGCATAGCCTGTGAAGAGAGTTCAAAAAGATTGATATAATCAGTGGAAGGATTCCAAAGAATAACAATCATGGCATTGCCAACAACCACCGCTAGCAATCTTGCCTATGACTCCATGATAGGCATTGGTTATTACCCCATTGGCTGCCTTGTTATTCACCTTACACCCATTGCCTGTGATACTGTCACGACCCGATTCCCGGATCCGTGACCGGCACATAGGCATGGTCCCCTTCCAAGGTTCCACACTTATGCGAACTCAAACCTACAAACTTATCATTCACATTCAGAGTTCAACACATCATAAATAACAAAGTAAACTTATAATATAGTTCAATTATCTTAATACAAGAGTCGAATACATCTTGTTATATTTGTGGAGCGTTAACTAGACATAAAAACAAAAGTGTCGATTACAACCAAATAATAAGTTCTGAGATTTCAATGATAATGATCTGCTAACAAGCTACGAGCTTGAAAATAATAAACAATGAGGGGTTGAGTTCAACAACTCAATGAGTAAATAACATCTAATATACACATACGAGATAATACAACAATGAGAAATATATTATCGAATCGCCTCAGAGTTCTTACAAGAAATTTCTCAAATAGGTCATAACAAGAATGTAATAGGTAAAGCTCGTCAGAAAATCAGAATACAATGAGCATGAGGCTCCATGTTGTGGGATGATCAGTCCGCACAAGTTGGTGACTCCGTCGACCAACTAGGGTTTCAGATACGATGTGCACAAAGGCTAACACTACCCTGTTAGCATGGGTATTCTGATTGGAATACCATAGATATATATCATAATCAAACGGACATATTCATATCTCAAGGCTTAACTCATGGCATCAATCAAATGAGGAGCTATCAATTCATAATCATATATTGGCTCATATCAAGAATGCATATTAAATATTATCCACTCACCTGACTCAAAAGCGAATAGAATTCAAAAGCAGAATGATGACGGAATTCTATTGACATATCACGGGCAGAATATCAGGATTATTTGAATATATAAAAGAAGACATACTCAAAAGAATTAAAATTTCTTTAATAAATATATCTAAGAGTTTAATTCATAATCCTATGTGTTTTGAATCAAACTATCTATTTTTCACAAAACCTAAAACAATGGTTTCTTTCGAAGTCTAGTTCAAAATACACAATTCGTAAAATTGATAATAATTCATCAAATAAGCTTCAACTATCCATCAAACCAATATGAAATACTAATATTTCACCTAGGGACTATTCTGAATTTTTCTTATATTTTTAGGGTTAAATTGTAATTTTATCAAATTGAATGACTAATTGAACTCCTCATAAATTCATGACTATACTGAAAATTTGTCTATAATTCATCCTCAATTTTGTCCAGAATCTCGAATTTTGATCCAAGGACAAACTGTAATTTTCCAAAGTTCAGGGACCAAACTGTAATTTTCACAAAAAAGACCAAAATGAAATTTCATCATCTTCAACCTCCAACCCAGAATTCTAGCAGAGGTTTTTCACCATTGCTCAATATTTTCTTACACCAAACACTTCAATTAACTTCAAAATTATCTAAAATCAAATCATTTAAACCATTACCCAACACATTAAACCCTTAACATCTCAATTCATTTATTAATCAAACCCAAATAAAATCTACAAACCCTAATCACCAATACAAACAAAAAGCATACCTAATAAACAATATTTTTACATAACAACATATACACATTACCTTAATAACTTATTTCTTCTCCTTCCTTTCTCTTTTCCTCTTTCCTCTTCTTCTTCTCCTTTCTTCTTTCTTCTATTTCTCTTCTCTCTCTAATTTTTTCAGATTTACTTCTTTTATTTTCTTTTTCTATTTATATTTTACAATTTACTACTATACTCTTAATTCATTTATACCTAATCTTAAGTCATCAAGGGTATTAATGTCTTTTTCCTATTCAAAGTTTTCAAAACCCTACAGATACCTTGGTAGCTATCTTATATGTGCGAGTGCTAGAGCCAACACATTGTTCATCATTAGATAAGCCCTCTTTGGATAGAGCACTACTGAGAGGAGCTCCCTGAATCTCACTACTAGATGACAGACCAATATTAGTGCCATACTCAATATCTCCATTTAGGATGACCTCATAAAAACAAAAGTGTCCACATCAAATCAAACACAAATAGATGGAACCATCCCCATAGACAGATCATGGATATGATGGTAAACCTATACTTTTTTCCTTTTTACAACTTCCTATTCATCAACAACAGTTGCGACCCTTACTGGAATTGAGATCAACGACTGCTTGGAGCCCATAGCATCCACCTCAACTTCCATGGGTCCAGTCCATACGTATAATGCACAGGGGGTTTAGTTACCATTTTCCTTTTGTAAGGGGATTTCATGGGCTTAGACTCAAACCAGTTATGGCTATCAACGTGGTTGGACTTCTCAACAGAGGTTGTGGGTCAATTTCCCATTTTATTCTTCGTATTAGCAGTGGATGACTTAATGTAATCTGAAATGGTGTACCCAAGAGCTCTGCAGTGTTTACAAAATTTTGAGAAGGTCTCATATATGTCAGGTTGCACCCAGAAGACTCTGTCAGGCAAAGAGACAGTGATGGAGTGTGGAAGGTCAGCAAACATGTCTACCTCAATAAGAATTCTAGCATAGGAGAGCCTTGATATCTTAGGAGTTAACAAATCACTTTGGAGAGGTTTACTAAACACACTAATAATCTTTGACAAACACACAATAGACCAATATTTGAGTGAGAGGTTGGGAAATTTGACCCAAATTAGGATTGTGGTCATTTTAGTAGGGGTCATCCCATAAATCAAGTAAGGCCCTCCATTCAGAACATTTAGTTTGTCTTTCTTAATGAGGAATCTATAAATTAACCATTCTGAGTCATATATGATGATAAAGATGTTTCACATTTCCAGGTGGTAGATGCAAGTGAAAAATTGAATGTATATTTTCAATACTTTTTCTCTAGTTATTGTAGTAATATTTATAATATTTTGTACTGGTATTTGTTGTTACAGTAAATAACAAATACAGAGAACAACAAATAAATTTGTTACACTATATAAGAAGAGTAACAACTATATTCTGGCTACATTTTAACATTCCCCCTCAAGTTGGAGTGTAGATGTCTATCATACCCAACTTGCTAATTGCTCTATGAAACACCTTTCCTGAAATTGCCTTTGTGAGTATATCAGCTAACTGATCTTCAAATTGAACAAACAAAAATTGTATAATTTTTCGATCAAGGTTTCCTTACTGAAATGTCGTTCAACTTCGACGTGTTTGGTACGATCATGTTATACTGGAGTGAGTGCAATTTTGATAGATGCCTTATTATCATAGTGTAGAATCATCAATTTCTTGTACTCATTTCCTAAATCCTACAGTACATGTTTCATCCATAACAATTCACACATGCCATACGCCATGCCTCAGTATTTTGCTTCTATATTTGATCTAGCCACCACTTTCTTTTCTTGCTTCTCCATGTGACGAGGTTACCTTTTACAAAGGTAAAATACCCTAATGTAGATCTTCTATCAGTCTAATCTCCTGTCTAGTCCGAGTCTGTATACCCTTCAATTTCATGGACTTCATTTTTATAGAACAGTAGTCCTTTTCCTGGTGTACGCTTCAGGTATCTCAGAATTCGGTATACTGTGCTCATATGTTCTTCACTTGGTGAGTGCATAAACTAACCACACTACAACGTAAGCTATGTCAGGTCTTGTATGTGATAGGTAGATTAATTTCCCATCTAACTGTTGATATTGTCCTTTGTTTGTTGGAGGTGATCCTTAGATTCTCTAAGCTTGTGATTAATCTCTATCGGTGTTTCAACTGGTTTGTAGGCCAGCATCCCAGTTTTAGCTAATATATCCAACACATATTTCTATTGTGATGGACATATTCTAGTTTTTGATCTTGAGACCTCGTTTTCTAAAAAATACTTTAACTGTCTAAGATTTTTCATTTCGAATTTTGATGCCACAAAATGTTATAGTGCTTTTCTCTCTTCTAGATCATCTCTTGTCAAGACCATATCATCAACATATACAATCAGTGTCATTACCTTCTCTTCTTTATGTTTTATAAATAAAGTGTGATCTGAATTACTTTGCTTATAGCCAAATTCCTTCATCGTGGATAACAATCTTCCGAACCATACCCAAGGTGACTGCTTCAGACCATATAATGTTTTTTTTAATTTGCACACTTCATTTTTGCACGAGGACCTGGTTTTAACTCTAGGTGGTAACTTCATGTAAACTTTTTCCTCAAGATCTCCATTGAGAAAAACATTCTTGATGTCAAATTGTTGTAAGGCCTAGTCTCGATTCACTGCTATAGATATGAGAATACAGATGGTATTCATTTTTGCAACTGGGGCAAAAGTTTCTTGATAATCCACTCCATACTTTTGTGTATATCTCTTCGTGACTAATCTTGCTTTGTATCTATCAATACTCCCATTTGTTTTCAGCTTTACTATGAACACCCATCTACACCCAATTTTCTTCTTTCCTTTTGGTAGTTGACATAATTCTCATGTGTTATTCTTCTGAAGTGCCTCCATCTCCTCATTCATCGCCTTAGTCCACTTTGGGTCTGCTAATGCATCTTGTACATTACTAGGAATAGACACATTGGATAATTGATTAACAGAAAATACGTACGATTCCGATAATTTATAGGAAGAGGTGTAATTATTGATGGGGTATTTAGTTTTGTTTCTGAGATCAGGTTCATATTGTTTCCTTAGGACTCCCCGATTTAACCTTTATGGATATATATTGGTCACATTTTGTTCAAGGACAGGAATTTCATTAGTCTCATTAAGAATAGGATTTGGATTTACCTAAGGAGAGACATTCTGGGTTGCCTTTTCAATTAATGGTGTAAGCGTAGACAACTCTAGAGATGTAAGGGGTCGTTGTTGAGAACATTCAGGTCTGTGCAGAATTCCAAGTTAGCATTATAGCTTGGGCTCATCTCTTTTAACCCTCTATTTTCCTCCAATTCAAAAATATCTTCATTCTCTTCATTGTTACTCTCCCCCTGAAGAGAAGGCCCGAGAACTACCCCAGAATAGTAATGTTTTGATTCTCGGAATGGTGCATCAAAGGTTACATATAGCTTCCAATGGTAAGAATCATAACATTGATACCTTTTTTGAAACTCTGAGTAACCTATAAATACACTTTATTTTTGCACATGGATCAAGTTTACTCTGCAAGACTTTAGGGATGTGAACATATATCATACAACCAAATACTCGTGGTTCCAAATTTGGTAGATGTGGAACGGAGAGCAGAGTCTCTATCTTTTGTTGGGGAGTTTGAAATTCAATCACATTAGATGGTGTTCAATTTATTAAATAGGTAGCTGATTTGACTGCTTCACCTGTAACAGAATTTTGGTATATTCATACCAAAAAGAGGCACGAAAAATTTCCATAATTTGCCTGTTTTTCTGTTCTATTAAGTCATTTTGCTATGGAGTGTATGTGCAAGAGATTTGATGTCGAATTCCATGATGATTAAGAAATTACCTAAAACTTGATCCATAAATTGTATATCATTATCCGATTAAAGTGTACAAATTCGTCGTTAGTATTGGGTCATCACCATTTTATGAAATTCTTGAAAAACTACCCTTACATCACTTTTATTTCGGAGAAGGGATATCCAAGTCATCGAGTACATTCATCAATAAATTTAACAAAATAACATGTATTAGAAAATGACAGAATTTTTCAGGACCCCAAAACATCTGAATGAATGAGTGCGAAGGGTTCCAAACTTTTATTCAAACTTGGTAAATAGAAAATGCGGTGGTTTTTTGCTAGTTCACAAATGTCACACTGAAAATCTAAGATACTTGAACCTGAAAACAATTATGGTTGTAATTTCTTAAAATACCTAAAGGAAAGATGTCCTAGCCTGTAATACCACAACCATATGAGTGTGTGAGCTTGGTTTTGACTTCTAGTGTGATGGGCTTGACTCAATTTTGACCCCCCGTTTTATGTTAACTCCAAATAATACAGATTGTCTAGTCTAACACCATAACCAAGAATCTTTCTGGTTAGAATATCCTGAAAGACACAAAAAAAGCCAAAACGTTACCGTGAATGCAAGGATAAAGTAATTTGACTAGTCGAAAGAAGGTTGTATTCAAGAGATGAAATAATAAGAACTATATCTAGGATTAGAGAATCAATAAAAAATACAGACCCTTCCCTAGTAATCGGGGAGGTTCTGCCAATAGTTGTGCAAATGACTGACCGACAGGAGAATTTAAGACATTAAATTACTAGGATCCTTAGTCTTATGACTGGATGTACCTGTACCAATAATCCAAGTATTATTTGTAATAGTGACAGAGTGTGCAGAATTTTTACCAATTGTACCTAGATGAACAACATTCTCTATAAGTTGTACTTGTCTGCTTCAGTCAGATTTGCCATAGTTTTTCCAATATTTTTCAGAGTTTTTTTTGTAAAGTCCCATCAGTCAGGGTAGTCAATAATTTTGTAACACTTTTATTTTTGAATGCCTCATTTCAACGCAATGGGAACACACCAACCCACCATCATTTTTATTTCCCGGATGAAATGCCTTTCCATCATTTCCATTTCGTTCACCCTCGTGTCCTCTGTCTCTCCTTTGTCCCCCCACCGGTTGGTGATGCCTCGCCATCATCACTGTGTGTTCAGGGAACACCGGAGGCCTCCCCGCTACTTGTCGTCCATGATTTGCTTCTGGGATTGCTCTTGTGGAACAGCGATGTAAGCCCCTTCAAGGTCTAGTTTCGGATCTTTTCATAGGATCTTGGGACATATTTGTTCAAAAGATGGGTCAAGTCCACTGAGGAAAATATGAACTCGGAGCCTTGCCATGGTCGAGTGAAGATGAAGGACGTTGTTTACTGTTTTGGTTTGTGATGCACTTCGGCAGTCAATCTCCAGTCATTCTCTTGCAAAATGGACACCAGTTCCGTGTAGTACATGGACAAGGAACAATCGTTTTGTTTTGTGGTAAACGATCATTGGTTCAATTCGAAGATGCAGGTCTCATCGATACCATCATAGAAGGTTAAGGTTCTAGTGACGGCCTCCTAGATGTCCTTGGTCGTGGGAAGGCAAATGAACGGTTGCATCAACACTAGGTTCATGGAGTCAATGAGCCAACTCTTGACTCGATGGTTCTCATTGACCCATGCTTCCAGTCTTGGGTCACCTGGTTCGGGTCTTGTTGTATCTCTGGTAAGGTATCCAACTTTGTTACAAGCTCCGATTCTCATTTTCATTAGTTGTGACCACAATGAGTAGTTTGTTTCATCCAACACAACACCAGCTAGGAACACAAAGTTGTCTTGATTGACAACGATTGATGTTGCCAAAGTAGAGGTGGGTATGGTTGTTGGATTGATTTCCATTGTTTTATTCGAAAGTTGGTGATTTCTGGGTTTTTTTATGAACATTTTAATGGAGTTGGTGATGAATGGATTTCTATTTTTTTTTCGAATTTCTAGGTTTATGGATGAATGATTATTGTTGCAACTTGATTTGATGAATAATAACAATTTATGGGGGACAAATCTGAACAGGAACTGATTGATGAACAATAATGATGACACTGTAGCCTCCGGGGATAAAAAAACTTCGATTAAAAACAAACAAACTTCGTATATGAAAAAAATTCAGAGACGCTCTGATACCATGTGAAAAATTGAATGTATATTTTTGATACTTTTTCTCTGGTTATAGTAGTAATATTTACAATATTTAGTATTGGTATTTGTTGTTACAATAAACAACAAATATAGAAAACAACAAATATATTTGTTAAACTATACAACAAGAATAATGACTATATTTTGGTTACATTTTAACAATACAATATGGTTCAAAACATTATACTCTGGAAATTTTTCAGCCATATACCCTACAACATATGATTTTCAACTATTACAAAGACTACCAATATCCTACTCTAGCAAAGAGCAGCTCGGGACATGATTGAATTTGGGTTAGTGCAATAATTTAGGACAGTGAGCTATACTACAATTTGAAGAGAAAATATCTATCTATCTACCAGTAATGGGTTTAGGGGTACTTGAGGTGGGAGTGCCATCATAATTCTTATCATTCATTAATGGGGTCATGGGGGTGGGTGGATGCCTTTAGTTACCTCATGAGTGGCTCCTCTGACTAGGGTGAGGGAGGGAACTAATTAGCACCCACAATAGGTTTGTCCTCAGAGATAAAGTGGTCAATAATATCCTCATCAGTGTTTTTGTCATCCTTATTCGAGCAATCTTCCACTGCCACCAATTCATGATGGTGACAAATCAGCACCCAAACAAGACCCCACTGCCCTATTTAAGCTAGGAGAGCCAGACCATTCAAAAGAGCTGCTAGGGGCTCTCTAATAGTTGTTTAAACTTCACTTTCTCCTTGTTTATCTTAACTCTTATTGCTTTCATCTTTATCTTACCGCCACCCAACTCAACTTTCAGATCTTCATGATTTTTAGTTGTTTTCTTGATACAACCATATTATTTGATAGTTTCACTCATATTTAACTAGTATTTTCCTATGTTTTATATATAAAATGCCTTGATATTCTTTGTTTTATGTTTTGAAAGTACTTTTTGATGAAAGATGCAAAAGGGAGTAAATTTGGAGGTAATAAGCAGATTTGACCGCTAATCATTATTTTGTGCAGACCGTGAGCTCTAGAGATCGAAATGAAGTGATTCCAGTGGGATTAAAAAGCTAACATCAAACCTTTCTATAATATAAGGCAAGAAAATAAAATAAGGAAAAGCATGGACTCACATCCTTCAAAGTAAAATATTTCATTATGCTAGTGTTGACCTTTGACCATTCTGACTTGAATATCTTGAGCTATAAAAGTCCAATGATGTAAACTCAATTGTGTTGGATTTATAACTCCAAGCCCTATCAACAATCAAGACTTCATCCCAAAACGATGTCATGTGATGTAGATATGATTTTTCAAAGATGACAACTGAATTCTATTACCAAACAGGTTTCGTGAAGAAACGTGTCCAAATTGCATATCATATAACTTAAAAATATGACTTAAACCTTCCCCGTGAGATAGACCACTTGTTTGTTCTATACTATTTTATTTTTTGTTTTTTAATCTTATAGTAATTAATTTATGTGATCGCAATATTGCAACACTTGTTAATAGTAGTTAATTTAGTCTCAACTTTTTTCTAATTAGGCCTTAAGCTTATTCAATGTGGTTTGAGTTTTTGTAGCCAAATTTTCCCAATACTTGGCCTTTTCTATATAACTTGCCACGTCTAGATTAGTTGTTTTTTGCGTCTCTAGTTTATCCATTGCTTCATCCAATCTTGACCCATGGAGTCCCTTTCTTCCTCAACTATTTTCCTTGCAACCTTTTTCTTCGACCAACTGTTACTCCAAAGACAATCACAGTTCTTTCTTTGTTTTGAGTTTTATTTAGAATAACATTACATGTTCTCTTAATTCTTACTCGCCATCATTCTCTGCTTTCAGTTGCCTATAACTTCAAAAGTTCTTATCATCACCTCTCCATTATGCCATTCAGGGTATTTTTTACAAACTGTAGGACTCTTACTAATGCAACTATATTATTTGATATTTTCACTCACATTTATCTAGTGTTTTGCCTATATTCTATGCATAAACTGCCTTAATATTCCTTGTTTTATGTTTTGAATGTATTTTTGGATGAAAAAAGCATAAAGGAGGTAATTGGAGGTGACTATATTGTTTTGACCTTCAATTGAAGTTTTGTGCAGAATGTAAGCTCTAGATATCGAAATAAAGTGATTCTAGTGGCATTATAAATTTAACATCCATACCTTTCAATAAATACAATGCAAGAAAAATAAAAAAAATAAAGAGCATTGAAATCTCAGCCTTCAAAGTCAAATATCATAATTAGCCAATGTAAACCTTTGTCCATTCAGATTTGAATATATCAAGCTACAAAGTCCAATTGATGCAAACTCAATTTGGTTGGATTAATGACTCAATCATATATCTACTCTCCAAATATCATCCAAAAAATATATCATATGAGGGAGATATGAATTTTCAAAGATAACAATTGAATTTTGCCAACAAATAGGTTTCGTGAAAAAAACAAGTTTCAATTAATTTCTGAAGCATCTAAATCAGCATCTAAGTTTTTATTTCAACAATTCAGCTCCTCTAAGTCAAATCTTGAAGATTTCATGAAGGCTATTTGATGCGAACCTCGTGATCACGTGGTCACGTAACCCACAACAAAGACTGAAATCTGATCCCGAAAAGCCGAAATAGGTCTGATAGGAGTGTGACACAATGGAAACCTGCCCCAAGGCACCAGCACTATTGGAATGAGTAGAATGACGCCACGAAGCCAGTTAATCTTCGATAAGTCGGATTCAGTTCGTTCAAGAACTGAAGAATGCAAGAATCACTCTCACACATAAACTGAAAAGTTCAGAATTAAGTTTTAATCAATAGCTGCCGAAATTAGGGTTATATGAGTTTAAATAGTTTTTAAAAGTAACCCTAATGGACCCCTTATGTGGACTTAAATGAGGTCCAGTCAAAACTGACCCAAAAATCCTAAATTGAAAGCCCATAACTTAATCCAAGCAAGCCTTGGATTCTAGCTGAAAACAAAGTCTTAATTAAGCCCAAACAAGCCTTGGGTTGTAGCTAACAAAATTAAATAAAGCCCGTGAGGCTTTTCTTTTATAGTCTTCCCTCAAGCCCATTAATCCCATGTTGTAGTAGGATTCTGTTGGCTCATTTCTTGTCCTCACTTCATGGCCCAAATAAGGTTGTATTGGACCCTTCCTGCACATGGATAAGATGTACTAAGGTCTCCTCTTGATACTCCAATGGTCCTTGCAATTCTGACCTGGTTGAAACCTTCAACACCAATGCATTCATTGCCTCTTTCAGTGCCTTTGTCTTAGATCGCGTCATTGGACCATTTGGGACATGTAATGGGTCCTTGCTATTGTTTTTGGGCTGGTCCGCATCACTATTTCTCTTATTTAGGAAAAAATTTATTGAAGTACTTAAATGTAAAGTCTCAACTTAAGAAATGACTATTTTGTAAAATAAAGACTAGGGTTTCCTATGGGGTATAAAAAGAAAGAGCAGAGAAAGAGGGAGACAACTGACAGAAGAGAGGAAACAAAAATCTTCTTCCTCTAAACCCGAAACCACGCATTCTTCCATCTTTTAAGTAGTTGTTTCATAGATATGAAAGGCTAACTTCATCTTCTTGGTTACAAGGACACAAAAACCTTTGGATTTTAAGAGCCATGAGATTTATTGTTCCCTTTATTTTCGGTTTGTATTATGAATGAGTATGTTTTTTTCCTATGCAAATTTCCTATGATTGTTTATCTTAATTGCTTGAGCAAGCTCTAAGCTATTATTGTGCACAATTAATTGCTAAGTTAGATGTCAAAACCGGAGTTGCGAGATCTAAACTTGTGAAGCAACTAAGCTTAATAATTGTGACAAATATATGTTATTAACCTTAGGGAGAACACTCAAAAAAAGAAATTACAAGCTACGAACAACTTGGTTGTGTTAAAATTAACGAATTTATCTAGTTCTTAATGTTTTCATTGAACTAAATCATTAATGCAGATATTGTGATTGTTTGTTGGTTAGGGTTAGATATACGATGAAACTGTTAATTAACCAATGTTAAGGAAGGATAAAAATTCAGAATATGAATTGAAGTTTCATTTCAAGGATGGGTTCTAATTTCCATAGGTGGATGTTATTTGCAACCAAGGATTGTTTTCTTGATAAATTTTGATTTTAATTCATTGTTTAATTGCAGCCATAGTTTAAATAATTTAGATAATCACAAACCAAACCCCCCATTGCATAACGTATAGCAAAAAAAATTGAACTAAAACATCCTCATGGGATCGACCCCTTACTTGCTCTATACTATCTTGTATGTTTTATTTTAAGCTAGCGTAATTAATTTGTACGACCGCGACATCGCAACACTTACTCCTTTTGTTTATCAGCACCAAGAATTTCTAGTCTTTTCTAATACTTTCTAGCATCTCTATAGTAAACTCCTCAAAACTAAGTTATACCAATTGTTCTCGAAATGCTTTGCATACCCCCAAGTTGTCTTGTAGCCAAATTAGGTGTATAACTCATATATTCAGTTATCTTAATTAATTGTACCCATGGATTTTACCCACAGCACAACAAGGTATACCATTCATCCAAGTATCTCTCCTATTAAACTTGCTTTGAGAAAGTTCTTGTAACTTTTTCTTTGAGTCATCCTTAGAAAAGTTCTCTTATTTATTTGATATAAACAACTCAAATGGTTTTTGGTTAAACCATCAAAGATTTATGAATATTGGAGTCTTTATTTAAATATGACTTACCAGCCAAATAAATAGCAATGAGAGACAACATCTTATAGAACTTTTCCTGATCTTTTTGTAATGGTTAAGAGATAAGATTGTCGCATCTAAAATAATAAAGGGGTTAATCTTAGTATTCTCATACTCAGCAAACAAATTGATTGTTTCCAAACTTGTAATTCCGGCAGTGAGAGATATAATATCAGTCTGAATATTTTATACTTTTGCAACCTAGCACCTAGAGTAGATTTTTTTGCAACTAGAAAATCTCCAATTGTTTCCATCTCAAACCCCCAGAATTAATCTTTTCTCTATATTGATTCATCATATTGATTCCTAATAGTTTAGTGAGCTCTTCCATAATATTCTCAATTCTTTGGTGAAAGTACAACTTATAGACATCTTCAAGGAATATGTCAAGATGCCATATTCCTTAATAGTAGGCACCATATCAATATTTCCAAATGTAAAGCACCAATAATCTGGGTCCCATAAATATATTAAAGCTTTTATGGCTAATGACAGCACTGACACTTTCAACAAATATAGAATTTTTTCATACCTTTGGTCAATTTTGTCTTATATTCCAATTACTTGGTAAGCTCGATTAATCTGGTGGTATTATTTATTACACATTTTATATCCCTAAATGACGGTATCTCACTAACACCCAGTTTAAGGCAATCTTCCTCGGTCAACTGCAATGAGTTAGATTCTAGCCCATATTCGACAATTATGATCTCATGATTAGTAGTTATATGTCACTCACAAGTCCTGTGATAAAAGAAGTGTTCCATGTTTAAGCTTACCATATTGAGATTTACAAAGGGAATAACCTAATGGGTGAGTTATAGTCATTAAGTGTATGGGGCAAGTACTACATAGTCTCAAAAAGGTCTCTCGCATGCTTAGTGATTATCCTTGAAAGGTCGATTTAAGACTTACCTGAAGTGTAAAAATAGAGGCCCTAAGTAACATTAGATTGATATATCAACCACTAATAGGTAAATAATCAAACAAGAGTTGGGTAATTTCATCAGTCTTGTTCAGGCTAAAGCCATTAAGGTACCGCTACTTTTCCACCTAACCTAAAAGAGATGCATTTACAGTGCATATGACAAATTCATATACAATATATGCATAATATCATAAAAAGAAAAATAAATGTTAAAGTTGCGATGATGATAACTAAATAAACATAACATAGCAAACATTATGACAAATAATAAACAATGGGCAATGTTTAATCCAAACGTCTCTAGTAAAGTTGTCATCTTCTCATACCCGACATCCCAACAATCCTAAAATCTTTTTTTAAAAAGAATAAATATATGACATCTTGCTCTTAGAGAAGAAAAAAAAGGTATAGTTTAAGGAGTTGTCACCTAGTATTATGGTCAATAAAAATCAGAGAAACCCTAACTAGTCAACAAAGATTATACGGTACTAGACTGGTTATGCAAAAGGAAGATATTATGACCCCTTAAGCATCCTACCTGAGGTAGACTACACATTATGGGTCTTGCCTTAAATCGCCAAAGGTGGTTGTTTTTGTGCTCTCAATGGTCCAACTATAATATTTATAAATCTGGTGTTAGTAAATATTCAACTACAAATGTTTCCAACTTTGGCGTTAATAAATATTATATTAAATAAATATATGATATCTCTAGCTTTGATGTTAATAAATATTCAACCAAAATTACTTTCAACTCTACTGTTGGTAAGTATTATATGAAGAAAGACATGATATTTCTAACTCTGATGTCAGTGAATATTTGGGGAGCAAGTTATCATTCTAATTTTAATACTCCTAACTTGATGTTTGTGAATATTAGGTACATGCTCAATACTAGAATTGATGAATATAAACATTTACGACTAATGCCATAATTTTTTTTATTGGAAATTTAGAAATATCAGATATAATGGTTTTTTAATTTTGGAAAATTCCTAATGAATTAATCCAGGCATGCTTTAGGATTTGGCTGAAGTTAGAATGAATCTGGGAAGGCAAGCCTAAGGTCAACATGGATTGATTCACGTTGGGAAGGCTTGGCCAACGCGAATTAATCCACACTGCCTTGTGTTTTGCCGAGATTTTTTGTCAAGATTTCCAGTTTGGTCAGCAATTGCCAAGCTGGTTATATATAAGAATAACTTACTTGGTGCTGGTGTTGCTACTGCAACTGGAGATGCAGCGGAGATAAATTGTGTTGCTTAGTTTGATGATTTTTTTCTTGTTCTATTTTTGTTTAATTTAATTTGATAATTAATATTTTATTTGTATCTCTAAATATTCCTTTTTCTATTTTTGGATGCAATAGGCTTTGTATTTATAATGCAAGAGTCTCATAACATATACAAAATAAATTTTCAATTAACTAACATTATCATGATAATATTTTTCAATTAAAGATTAAGAGAGAATGACAAGAACACTTTATAGTTTTCTTTTCCACAAGTTGATAGACCTAAAAAAAATGGTTCAAAACCAAGTTATAACAATAATTATTGTAATTAATTCCTATAACCATTTTATGTTTGGATATAATTAATTGATTTTATTTATTTTAAATATGATTGGTAATGTATATTTTTGTAAGGTAATCAAGTGTAATGTATATTATTATAAATAAAAAATACTTTTTTATATTAACTATTCTCTCACATACTTCAATTTAAAGTATTCATTTATTAACTCTCTCAAGTTACTCAACAATTATTTTTATTTGTCTTTTTACTTTAAGTCGTCATTTAGGGTGATTAAAAGTTTATGAAATTTATTTTTCATCCAAAAATTCCAATGAAATATTGTAAACACAATATATTTAAAGTGTTCAAACATATTTCAATAGTCAAAGCCTTATTGCATTTTTAGAACCTAAATTATATCAATATAATCCCTACTATTAGAGAGTATACTCAAGTTTTGAGTTTCCCAAATGACCCTCACAAGCTCTATTTCAAACAAGAATTAGGAACACAACTGCTAAAATAGTTAAACTATTTTGCTTCGACAAGATTATTTCTTTTCTTGTTTTGGGTTGTGTTTATGGGCTTGGACCTATGAACCAATAAACATTTTTTTTTGTTCGTAAGGCGTGTTTATCAAACATGACCTAGTGATATTTTTTAAGCATTTGAATTTTTAGTTAAAGGCATATTTAGCAAACACACCTTACTGATTTTCCAACAATTTTTTTTTGTGTGTGTTTTTGCCAAAGAAACCCTCAAATAATTTCCAAGATTTTTAACACAATTTAGGGACCATTTTAAATTAATTTCTTGGTTCTTCGCGTGTTTTTAAAGCATTTTATTTGATGTTAATCTTCTTTTAAAAAATTAGAACAAATACAAAAACAAATAAAAACATTTCTTTAAAAACATTTATATGTGTGCATATGGTCAAATTATAAAAACTTTCATGCATATTTTATACAATATATATATATTATACTTTGAAAATTTTAAGAAAAAACTAGTTGATAGGTATCACAACTAGTTTGTGATTGTCTATTAGGATTTGGCAAAAGCTTCAAAAACACCATAAAAATCAATATGTATTTTTTTTATGATATGTTTTTTACAAAATTTTCTTGTTGTTAGAATTGTTAGGTTTTAGGGTTTAGAAATATGATCTTAAAAAACACAACGAATATAAATATGATCTTAAGAAAACAACTCTTCTTACTAGAGGTGATGCACATTTTTCATACCTGCAACTCTTCTACTCTGATTTTCGCAAACTATTAGGTTCTCTAGAATTTGACCATCTAGTTTTCTTCAATAACTTTAGGGAATTAACTTAGGTATATCCATACTCATCTAATTAGAATGACATAGTAGAGTAGAGGTAGATGTTTATATATAAATTGTTAAGTATGAAATATATATTTGTTATGTCATGTTTTGAATGACACTTGTTTATTATTAAATCTCTTAATAGAATATTAAGTACATGTTAAGAACATGAAAACCTATCTTCTATTTTTATATGCATAAAGCCAGAGTTCTATTCATGGATAATTTGTTACGTCACTTAAGGTTACCATTAATCGAATATATTTAATACTATAAAATTATGTTCTACTTAATTAACCTATATAATTTAGATGAGTCACTTATGATCATATGAGGTTAGAGGCATGAGATAAACAAAATATATATGATATGTTTAGACAAAGAGTTATCACCCAACTAATCTAGGAGTCATATAGGGATATGATTGATAAACTATGTTATCTACCTAATTTATTTTGATTTGTTAAGTCAATCAATGTTTGATAAATTAAATAAGATTCTAACCCATAATGAAAATCTATGCAAGATTTCTCGAATTAATAGGGAGAACCATTAATTTGTAAGAAAATAGTGAGAGACCAAATTAGAATTAAAACCTTATCTATATTTATATTTAAATATGTATGCATAAAAGTAATACTCGTTATCTTTATATTAATAGGTTGGTAGAGCAAAATGAGTTGTAACATATCCCTACAAAGCAACTCCATGCTAACAAATTTACTGAACCAAATTTTTTGAATTAACACCAAAATGTGAGAATTGTTCTCAAGCAAAAAAAAATAGATTATATGTTCTTGAAAATCCAATTCCAAATGCTCCTGCGGGGATGTTGAAAAAAAATAGGAATGAACATCAACATCATATTGATGCATGGTGTTAGCTAATATATTACCTGAATTTTAAAAAAAATCATTTGATGAGGCTAGAAAGACTGGGAAGTATGAGATCTCTAAGGAATTGTTCCATTGCAAGACAATAAGTTCTTTAGTAAACACCCAATGTTTTGTAAATGATTGGTTATATTGAGAAATTGGGCCAATTAGGTTTTGTCATAAACTGTGAGTTCAATGTTAACTTGGATTTGTAGCAATCCATATGACTAGTATGAATATAATTTTACTCAAAATAAATATTCAAAATGATATATTTTCTTATAAATATTAAGATGAAGACATATTAGATCAATTTTGATTTTCTTGTCAATCTATATGCATGATTATAAGACTATGATAACTCTATAGAAAACAAATCAAACGAAATTATAAAACTCAATTTCTAATAAACTCAATATTGGTGGATAAAATTTTAAAAATCAATTAATTCTTTTTACTTGAGTTGATCTGTGTTAACTTGCCAAACTCGATTTAGGTCATGAGACTAAGATAGCCAATAGATTTTTTTTAAAATAAATTTTGAATCTCAATTCCTAGTAAATCTAATGTTGAAGGTGGAATTGAAATTATAAATCGATTTAAAAAATTACTCGAGATAACTTGTCAAACATGAGATCTGAGTCATGAGATGAAGATAGCCTTATAAAAAGTAAATTGAAATAAATCATAGTGTAATTTTTAATCACTACAATGATGAAGAATAAAACAAATCAATTTGGAAAAGGAAATAAAAACTCAAACTAAACATGTTAATTTGTCAAACTCGTGATCTGTTTATAAAACTAAAATAATCTTATAAAAAATAAATTAAAAAATATAATGAAGTTTAATCATCAATACATCTAATATTAAAAGTTAAATTAAAAAAATATTTTAAAAAAAAACTATTCAAATACATATTATTTGATGATGAGGCCGATGTAAAACCCTTTCATTTTTTAGTGTTAATTTTGTTAATTGTTAATGTTTATTTCCTAAAATAATCATTTAAAACTATTGAAAAAAATGGTAAAAAAGTGCAGATGACATGTCTTTCCATGCGTGAACAGAAAAGATCATCCCGAGTTCTTCATCCCACGGTTTGCTTCAGATCAAAGTTGTCAATACCGTTCGATTTTTCTATTGGAACGAAATATTTTGGTTTCGGAGTGTTTTGGCATGCCATTTCGAGGTTGTATCATTCATATATAATTAATTATATATATGAAAAAATTAAAATATTAATTTAAAAAGTATAATTTAAATTCAAGATAAATTAATTTTAAATTATACAATACAAACACAAAGTCAAACAAACATAATCTTAAAATTAGAAACATCTCTACAATTCTAAAATATTATGATAGTAAAATGTTCTAAAATAAAAGAAATATTATGATTTTGAGCCGAAACGGTACTGAGACGTTCCGGCCGGAATTTAGCTGGAATTTCTGAAACGGGCCGGAATTAAAACCGAGATGAAAATAACACCGTTTCATCTCAATTTTTTTAATGAAACAGAATGTTCTGGCTATTCCAGCAAAAACAGAACAGAATTAACAAGCCCCGCTCCGGACAGCCACGAACTGTCGTCTCCACTTTGTTAATTTCACCGTCGTCCCACCCAAACACTCCCAAGAAAAAATCCGCCACAACAAACAAATCTATTCTCGCATTCACAACATCAAATAAATAAAATCCTACTATATGCTCCCTCGCCTCGCTCCTCTCCTCCGCAACCCTCCAATGGCACTTGCCGTGTCACGCGCCACCCCCCCTCTCCCTCTCCATACTATCTTACCGGCCACAACTGTCTCCTCTCTTCACTCTCTTTCGAGTCTTTCCTTCGCTCCAAAACCCAGCAATTTTAACTTCCTTTTGTTAACTAATACTGGTCACTTTAATAAAAAGTTGAAAACTTTTTCTCAAGATAATTATAGGTGCACGGTTTGGGCCTCCCAGAGAGATTACCGGGAATTCAGCCGGCGGCCGGCGGCGGCGAGGAGGAGTAAAAAGAAGGATTTGGAGCTCAATGTTAGCATTTGCATTGAAGAAGGCCTCCCTAATGATACTGAAATATTGGTAAAGGAAACATCTTTCTTGTCTGTAAAGATAAATTTGTGTTTTGATACTTGGTTGGTGATCTTGACAAATGAGTTTTGTGTTTTGCTGTGAATGGCTGGTATTACACAGAGTATAGCAGAATTGCTTAGACTAAATGTGCCAACGGCAATGAAGTTAGCATTTGATAATTTAAAAAGTTCAACTTTTAAAACAAGGGATGAAGCTATAACTGATGTTGGTGGGTTTGACAGCATAGAGTTGTCTGTGATGCTTTGCAATGATGAGTTTATTAGAAAACTTAATAAGGAATGGAGGGATGAGGATCATGCAACTGATGTTCTTTCAATGTCACAACACGTGCCTGGCCTTGACTTACCATTTGTAAGTGAGAAATGCGTAGTTTTAGTTATTTACGGGATTCATTTAGAGTGTGAAGTTGGGTTGGTCACTCTCTGTTTTTTTTCTTTTCTTTGCAGCTTATGCTGGGTGATATAGTGATTTCTGCTGAGACTGCTGCACGACAGGCCGAGGAAAGAGGGCATACTATTATTGATGAAATTCGAGTTCTCCTGGTTGGTACAAATTTTACTTCAGTCTTCACTTAGATGTTTTGGCATCTCGTTTTGGCTGTTATGATTTTTATACATAATCTGGATGTCTGTGCTTACTGTATTAGGGTAGTTGGTTAACTTCATAATTTGTAGTTTGACTCCCTTGGTTACTTTACCACGCAGGTTCATGGGTTGTTGCATCTTTTAGGGTTTGATCATGAAATTAGTGAAGAGGCTGAAGCTGAAATGGATAAGGAGGAAAGAGTTCTTTTGGAGAGTCTTGGCTGGAAAGGGAAGGGATTAATTCAGAGTGCATATGATGCAGAAAGTAATATGAACCATGATATGGAAAGTTCAGATGGTAATTTCACTGTTTTAATTAGAAAATAGATGCTTTCTGGTTTTGAGAGGATCCTAATTCTTGGATGCATACTTGCTTTTTTATTTATTTTGGAGCTACAATGTGCTGTACATGCAAAGATATCATCTTACACTACTTTGTTAAAAGACAGGAAGAAAGAAGGCAGTCTTAGATTCTATAAACCAAAATTCAGCTATATCTTTTGTGATATGGATGGTGAGGTGACCCATACTTTTTGATAGGGTATCCACATGTTTTGAACATTGGATTCTAATGTTTCCTTTGTCTCCCAACTTTCCTGATTGCTAGGAACATTGCTGAACAGCAAAAGTCAAATCTCCTTGACCAATGCAAAGGCCTTGAAAGAGGCTTTGTCAAGGGGTGTGAAAGTGGTAATCGCAACTGGAAAAGTAAGAAATTTTGCAATTCTACCCTTTCATCTCTAGTTCATTAACTACCAGCCAGCAAATTATTTATAGGCATATGCTTGACTTCTAGCTATGTTTTCCCATTATATTACCCTCGGATTTGAATTTTCATTTTCTTTAACAAGTGCATGATGTTACTGTTTGTTTTGAGCTTTTTATTTATCCATCCACTAGCTAGGCTTCTCTTCATTATTTATTTTTCTTTCTTTGTTCAATTTGTTTCTTACCAATTACTTAATTTGTTGCTAGTTATTGATCTGAAATCTTGAATAGGCACGCCCTGCTGTGATAGATATTTTGAAGGTGGTAGATTTAGCTGGTAAAAATGGCATTATCTCAGAGTTCTCTCCTGGTGTTTTCTTACAGGTTTTCCCTTTTCTCTCCAGAGGTGTTTGGGATTGAGGTGCATCAAAATGATTTTATTTTTTATATCAGCATATAAAAAACATCATAAAGCACTGAAAAAGCATTTTTGTAAAGCACCTAGAAGCAGAAGCCATGCCAAACACCCCATTCATTTGATCATCCTTTTGTGGGCATTCATTTTATATTGTGGATGTCATCAATTTAACAATTTTCAAGTTGTACATCATGAACAGAAAATAGTGTTATATTCTCAAAGACATTCTTAAGTTGCTGGTCATATGCGTGCATGATTATTCATTGTGTGCTTACACTCATACTTGCAAGTATTTCTTAAACTAAGCATGTTTGGAACATCTTTATCAGTTATGCAAAATTGACCTAGGGGTCCTATCTAGCCTCATCAAGATTAAAAGAATGATAAAATTTAACTGGTTTCTTTCTTCACTCCTTAAAGAAAAGAACTATCTCACCTCTTTCTTCATGAAACCAATCCTAAATTTGATGCAAGCCCAGAGTTTAGGTATCTCACTTGCAAAAGTTCAGGAGAAGGCTTACAATAGATTTAGTGAACATTGGATTTCTAATGAGCAAACTGGATCAGTAACAGTTAGTTAGAGGGTTTTTTTTAACAAAAATGTACTTATACAGGATTTGTGTGAATTTGAGGCCTCTTATAGCTTAGCTCTACTGTTTAACATGTTCTTCTTCTTATCAAGGAAAGGGATGAGTTTCACCTTACTTGATGTCACATTTATTTGGCTTGAGTTAATTATTTTAGTATCATGAAATCGATGAGTGGAAATAGCTCCTTAAAAACACTGCAAACCTCTAGAACCTTAGCAAGAAGATTTGTCTTCTTAGGTATTGTTATGCATACTTTCCCCCCTATTATTTCTCATTCCATTTTTCCATTTGCTTCTGCTTTGCTTTTAGTTTTCCTCGGATATTCCTCTATGAATATTGTTTTTATAAATAATAGTCAATTTTCTCACTTTTTAGATTGCTGCAAAGCTTAAAGTTTTTTGCTAACATACTTTGGCTTTCATGTTATGCTGTCATGTTCAACCCCTAGCTGTTGATTTTGACTCATTTGTTGTCACTTATTGGTGTTCTCTGTTTTATTTCAGGGGTTAATTGTTTATGGTAGACAGGGTCGGGAAATTTTTAGAAGCAATTTGGATCTGAGTGTCTGCAGAGATGTAATAACTCACACAAAAAATATCATATGGTAGCAATTGGATTTGAACTATGCATGAATCTTATCAGAATAATGAAGAAGAGAAGGGGCCTTGTACACACATACATAGACAGAAATATCTGCTGGGTGATTGGACTTTTTTGTCTCCTGGTCACCTGATGTGATATATTTTTCTGTTTCATTGTAGCTACCAGCCACCTGTCACTGCTAAATTGTTTAGGGCAGTTATTTTCTCTTAGTTTTTCACAATGCCATCTGAGCTTAGTTGCACACTGTTTATTTGTCCAAGTCTTGTACAATTGAGTTTAGCCAGCCTTCTCTGTCCTGGATTGGATATTCCTCGCTCTCTGGTGTTTGGATGCAGTTACAGCTGTAGAACTCCCAAAATTTTATTGGAGCTGCCCAACCTTTTCATCTAGGGAAGTCTTTAGTATCAAATTACATGTGTTTTCTAAGCAACGGACTTTCCCTTCTACTCTAGTTTTATTGACCTTTTGTCAGACCATATTTCGATAATGTCACTCATGTTCATGTTTACAGCAGCACTAAATTTTCCTCTCCCCTTCTAAAAAGTCCAGTGTCCTTTTTCTTGATATAACTTGGTATAATGTTCATGGAGCTTCCACAATATGGACTACCTTGCATTTCATATTGTTAATAAAGTAATCCACTCTTATTGGTGGATGATTTTAACCATTATGATATTTCTTTTTATGTACTGGACAGAAAGAACCGAGGCTAAATGGCTTTATGAGGCATGTGGATCTCTTGGTTGTATTAAAGGATCATTATGACTCACTAAGTATTTGTTCTTCGTTTTAAAATTGTAGGCATGTCTCTACTCTTGGGAGCACAAGGTTCCTCTTATTGCATTCAGCAATGATCGTTGCTTGACATTATTCGAGCACCCTCTAGTTGATTCACTGCACACTGTATATCATGAGCCAAAGGTGAATATTTTTCACTCTAGTAACAACTCTCTGGTACTGGCTGAGCAATTATTCCATATAGACACATGATTTATGAGAAAATGTTTACAGGCTGAGATCATGCCTTCAGTTGAGGATCTCTTGTCTGCTGTGGACATACAGGTATTTGCACAAATATGCTCTCATTTTTCATTTTGGAGTATCAAAAGAAAAGTGGTACAGATGTTTTGAACCTGAAAGGTTGACATGCTTTTAAGGTGTGCTTAACTGATGGTTTTAGCCATGATATCTTTTATTCCAATCAACTGAGTCAGGTTTTTTTTATAATGTCAATCTTTTATTTTTGTTGTACCTCAGGAAATCATAGACATAGTTTTTCACTTATGATTGCATTCTTAAATAAACAAAAATTATGGATCCTGTCTTGTTTTCTTTCTGATTCATTTGTTAAATAACTGGGAGTTATGGATCCTGCACCCTTGTTAAATGAATTCTTATACCTTTTTTCTTGCAGCTGTATATTTAAGCCCTAGAAAAATAGACCCTCTCTGGTTTTGTTTATTTTTATAATGGTTCACGTCTTTTCAATTTACAGAAGATGATCTTTTTAGACACTGCTGAAGGAGTGGCTACAAACCTGCGGCCATTCTGGTCAGAAGCAACTGGAGGCCGTGCCAATGTTGTTCAAGCTGTTCCAGATATGCTTGAAATTGTCCCCCCTGGAACCTCAAAAGGGAGTGGTGTAAAATTGCTCCTTGATCATTTGGGTATCACTGCAAAGGAGGTATGGGAAGATATAATCTATTATGTACTCCTGTTTTTCATCTTGCCATCTTTTCTTTTCAGAATAAAGAAACTCTCTATAAGACTTGCAGTAGTTGCTGTTGGAGTCTCGTTTTTACTTATTGTCATAGTTTTATTTTCTTTAATGTCACTCTCTCATTCATTAGGAGAAAATGATGCTTTGACCACCTCATAGTTCTGAGTTTTGGTCAGACATGCCTGTTGCTTAGACCATATTCTGAAATATTTCTAATTTGTAAATTTCAGGTAATGGCTATTGGTGATGGTGAAAATGATATCGAGATGCTTGAGTTGGCTTCTCTAGGCATTGCTCTTAGCAATGGATCAGAGAAGACAAAAGCTGTGGCTAATGTTATTGGTGCCAGCAATGATGAAGATGGTGTGGCCTCTGCTATCTACCAGTATGCATTCTGAGGTAGAAGGTTGAGTTTGAAAAATTCGAACAAAAGTCGCATGGTGAAAAGATATACGGTGCTGGATGCAATCTGGCGATTTTGACAACATTCATTTCTCAGAAGTAACTTGCACTAACTCAAGCCCAATAATCTTTCTATCACCAACTTCTTCCTAATATATCATTGCTTTACACCTCTTATCATACAGTGCCTCATAAAGAGCCATCCTTACTATGAACTAGTAGTTGTTATTATACATAATCCAATAAGTGGCAAATGATCCTCCCATTTGCCACCAAGTTCCAACATGCATGCCCTTAACAAATCTTCTAGGGTTTGAATTATTCTTTTCAAATTCCTCATTTCTTTGGGGATGAAAAGTTGTACTTAGATTCAAATTCATTCTCAAAGCATACTGAATGTTAGGCTAAGGTCGTGAAGTAAACCTGAGATCCCAATTTGAAATGATCATCACTAGCACCATATATCATCGTATCACTTTATTTACATATAATTTTGCTAATTTGTCCATTAGGTTTGCTGTTTTTTAGGAAAAAATAAAGATGACTTGGTTAATCTATCTACTATCAACCTTATATTAATAATGTCTACAATAATCCTGCATGTTTCTAGTGTTTGACTTTCACTTGTTGATATACAACATATTTTGCTATATATTTTGTAATTTCTTTCTTCATATTTGGCCACCAACAATATTCTCTTACATCTTAATACTGTCAGGATGAACAATAAATTTGGATGTATTTTGCTAGTAATATCTCATTTTTAAGGACCTTAACTTTTGGTAAATACGTTTATTTTTCCATCATCTGAAATTTAAAAGAGTGTTTATTTTCCTACTGTCACCTTATTCCTCACACCCTCCACATGTGTATCCTTCTATTGAGTTCTATTATCTTTTCTTTAAATATTGATTGTATCTTCAACTGTGCTAATAATGATCTTTCAAGTTCCAATCTCATCTGGGTATCTAGCCTTTTTAGCTCTATCATCTCCCTCTTGATTTTTTATTTTAGAAACTTCCACCATTATTTGACTCTTTCTACTCAAAGCATCTACTACCATACTTGCTTTACTGTGGTGGTAATTTATTACACACAATCATAATCTTTAATCAATTCTGCCCACCTCTTTTTTATATTATATTTAATTCTTTTCAACATAAGATACCTAAACTCTTTTGATTAGAAAAGATTTGAACTTTAGACCAATATAAATAATGTCTTCAAACTCTCAAGGCATAAACTACCATTGTCAGTTTCAAATCATGATTTAGATAGTTAAATTCATGCAGTTTTAGTTGTCTCAAAACGTCGCATCATTATACATCATAAATCCTTTTGTTCTGAATGGAAGTGTCAAAACATGAGTAGTTATAAAAAAAAAAAAAAAATCACTCATTTGACCATTGAAACTTTACCTCGTTTCAAGTTAACTATGTTAGGGCAAATCCAATGGCAAGAGCTATTTTGGAAAGTTAAATCTTTAAAATGACTCATTGAATAATGTATATATGATTTTTTTTGTTAATGTGTTTTTCAATGGTAAAAGTCATTTTGGAGAGCTATTTTTTAATCTTATTTTAAATAAAATTCAATTATTTTGTATATAGTTTAATTATATAATTAATAGGAGTAAGTTATATAATTAAATAATTACTTTTGAAAAATCCTCCAATAATAAAATTATTATTTTTTATTTATATGTAAATTAAAAAAAATGAATTTAATTATAATTTATAATAATTATTAACATAACCCCCCCTCCCCGTCCCCACCCCACACAAACCCTTCCATCACATTTCATGCGCCCCTCGTCAGACCCCTGCCTCCCTCGCCAGCCCCCTCCCTCTCATTCTTCTAAGGAATCCACAATCTCCTGCTCAATAACCAGAAAGATTCATAACAACTCCAACACAACAAAAGCATTGTTCTCGGCTCTCTTTTGCTTCTCGAAAAGTCCTAAGCTGTCCAAAAGCCTGTCCCTTTATGCTCGTCAAAGTTAAGTCTTCTTGTTTCTGGTCAAAATGGGTTTTTTCCATTGATGGGTTTTGCGCTTCAGAGGCTGCTTTCAAATGGGTATATGTTAGGTTTTTGGATATCTTGCCTTTTCCTTAATTGGATTCCTTTAATGGATTCTATAGTGGTTTTGATTGATGAGTTTGGAAGTCAAGTGAGTACATTTTAGATGAATAATCTGTGAATGGGTTGTGGTTTTCATTATTGATTGTTGTTGCTGTATTTTAATATGTTCTGCAATGCAACGGTATAATTCCTTGAATCCCAACAGCTCTTTTTCGATTTGGCTTTCCATCCTTGCATCTATGGGAATGCCTTCTCAACTGAAGAAGAGGCAAAATGCCTCTAGGGATGCCTCTCCTGTTAGAGAGCAGAAATTGAACAAGAATAGACAAAATTTTAAGCTTTGGCTCTCAGGATACCTCTCTCGTTGGACTTGCTCTTAAAAAAGTTACAAGAATGGAAAATCCTTTAATGAATCTCCTACTATATCTAGTCACCAAAGAAAAAAATAGGTTTCAATCATATTTTAAAGTTCTTTTCCAATTTAGTACAATTTTTTTTTCTTGGGTCTGCCAAGAATACCCTCTGTTGTGATGACTTGTCCAAGAAAAACATATTTTTCAACCAAAACTCATAGTTTATAAACTTTGTATATAACTAGTTATTTCTTAAAGTTTGCAATAAATTTCTTAAGTGTTGTTCATGTTCTAGAATAAAGATAAAATAGACCAAAATATCATCTATATATACCACCTTATATTTATCCAAATAAGCTTGGAAAACTTAATTCATTAAATTTATAAATATGACAAGAGCATTACTTGGTCCAAATGACATCACTAGAAACTCATAATGTCCATATCGAGTTCTAAAAGCAATAATTAGTACATTAAACTCATTTACCCTTAACTGATAATATTCTAATCTCAAGTCTATCTTTGAAAATACTTTGGCTCATTTAAATTGATTAAATAAATCATTTATCCAAAAAATCAAGTTTTTATTCTTTATCATTACCCTATTAAAATACGATAATCAATATAAAAGACTAAGAAGTCACATTTTTTTCTCTCATAACAACATCGACACTCATAAGGAATTTTTGGGTCTTAAATACCCTTTATCCAATAATTCATGTAATTGTATCTTTAGTTCTGTTAACTTCACTAATGTCATCTTATAAGGAGCATACATAATAAGAGTAGCTTTAGGGATGATATCTATAGGTACTTACACTTCCTTTTCAAAGAGGCAATCAATCTTGTATAAAACTCTTCTATAAGGCGATCTATCAATCTTTTTATTCGATGCTACTTAGAGGGCACATAAATAAAAGCAAATAAAGAGAGATCTTAAAACCAATTTTCATACTTAGAAACTATCATATCTCCTTGAGTTAGAGTTAAGAACTCATGTTTTTTTCTAAGGTATGTGAGTAATATTGATTCTTAAATGCTCCCTTAAAACCCATCCATGTCAACCTCTCATTATATCCCACCAAGTCATAACATTATCAAACAAGGATTAAGTTGCACGACCCACTCTAATATTATAAGGGATAACTATTTCATAAATTATATTCTTCATGTTCTAGTTGTTTTAGTATTTGGTTCTCTTAGAAAGGCTTATAGCCCATTTTTCTCATGTTTTTATCCCATCTAACCAAGGTAATAACTCTTTCTCTAGGGTCTATATTGGTTGCTCCCCCTAAAATTGATTCCACTACTTGAATTATTTACTATAAATAAACAAGATCCATATCTAGTGCTATTGTGACAACTTGTGCTATAGGTGGAGGCCTAACAATCATATCATTAGCCTCAGACCTACAGGACCATACATCTTTGATCCCTCATACAAAATATTTTGCTCAGAGTTTTTTCAACTTCCTTTTATCTAACTATGTAGTAGTGACCGAAACATGAGATTCAATATCAAACAATGGGTCCTCTTTTAGAGTCTCACTCCTTCTCACCATATGTATCCCACTCTATCTTGAAAAGGATCCATCCTTGTATTTTGCCTCGTATGAATCATCCTTCCTAAATCAACTAAACCTAAACCAAAGCTTTAATACCAATTATAACAACCCCAAAATTTCAAACAATATCAAGTCTAATATTACATCATGGCTTATAAAAAACCAAGGGAATTTGTTTTCTATCTTAACCAAAATTTTGGTAGAGTTCTGTTTGTAAAATCAATTTTTCTAATGTCATTATTATATCTTAATCAATGCTCAATTAGTTCAAGATCCATTCGACTAGATCATTCCCATAGCAATAATTAACTGACTATTTATCATATTATAGATAAAAGATGAATTAACAAACTACAATATTTGACTAATAGTTTATGACTACCAATTAATTTACACATTATAACAAAATGAAATTTATATATGCATTACATAATATTTATGGATAGGTTATCCATAAATATCATATTATGTATATCTATAAAATCATCATGACTTTAAAACTATTTAATATTAGTCACAATTACATTCCTTAATAATCTAAAATACCCACACAAAATAATAATGAACACTTCGTAATTAATCTCTATCATTTAAACCATGTAACTTAATTTTGGTACTTCATCAAATAAATGTAATATCTAACATAATATCTTTTACATGTGATTCATACTCCATTTTCATATTACAATATACCAACAATCTACTATTTCTAATTCAAATTCGACAATTCTTATTAGAAAGCCTACAACTTGGTCTTCTTCTCGTAAGCCATTCATTATGGTAATTCCTTTAATGGAATAAAATTAATTCAATATCCTCTCTAAGACTAAAACATTAAGTTATTTCTTCAATGAAATTCCACAACACACAAAAATCCCTTCAACTAGTTTCTATACCACACAACAATTTATTCAATCGAGCTAAAAATCAATTATGAATTTTCCTTTAGGAAGCCTTGATCATTTTTTTAATCAAAACTCATTTATCATACAATTTTCCAAGATATTACCATGTACTCCAACATTTAAAGAATTCATAAATTGAACGAAAATATGAAAAACTAAAAGTTAAGGTGTAGGACACTTACCTATCGTTAACTGGTGCACAATAGATCTATTGTGTGCATACCTCCTATGGCCTCAACTGCATCATCATTACCATACATATTTTTCATATTCATTTAAATTCATCATATTTAAGCAATTAAATTTTCAATTCTTCAATTAATCCAAGGTTTACCCATTTATCTAACATGTTAATTAAGACAAATCTAACATAAAAATATCTTGTCATTCAATCTATACTAAAACATTTAACCTCTACATTACACGAACTTATTCAATATTCATCCCAACTAACTCTAGTTAACTCTTATACCTTAAAGTGATGCCTAAACAACGAAAAACACAAGTGAAATCAATCTTGATTCTCTTTTCTTCTTTTCCATTGCTTTATTACACTCTCTAATACTCAAGAATCACTCTAATTTACTTGATTAAGCTTTGCTATTGGAAAATCTATTAAGAATTTAAGTGGTTCTCTCTTTAAAATTCAAATTCTCTATCTTTTTCTCTTCATTAATCCTAGATCACAAATGTCTTAGATATTTATAGACACTAATAAACTAATCAACCTCCTGAAGTTTAAAAATTAGCTAGGTGATTGTTTCCACTACTATTTCAAATGGTTGATGTGTGCACCAACCACTTGATTGTACCAAGAAATTATTTTTGCTACTGCCTCAAACAATCAATGTGTGCACCAATCGTTCAATTGTAATACATGATCATTTTCACTATTGTCTTAAATGGTCTATGTGTGTAGTAACTGGTCAATTGTATCGGGCGACTAATTTCTCTTCTGTCTCAAATGATCAATGTGTGCACTAATTGGTTGATTGTACTAGGTGATCATTCTCACTACTGTCTTAAACATTCGATGTGTGCTCACTAATCGATGAATTGTACTAGGTGACAATTTTCATTATTTTCTCAAATGATTGATATGTGCATTAACAAGTCGATTATACCAGTCAACCATTTTTCTTAACTTCTTACTTTTAAACCCTAGGTTTTACATTCCTAATTTGTTTGAGTAATGGTTGCATGGTTTATTGTACTTTTATATCCTAGATCACAGGTTTTGCAGGTTAACCATGATCAGTTTGAGTCAATCTAATATGTTTTCATCTTAATATTTTTCTTATAACATATATCATCCAATGTATCACTATTTAGATATGTTTTAAGTGTCTTAGCCAATATGTATTGAATTTTTTACTTTTTAATGACTTTATTGTTTTTTAACAAGGATTAAAAAACTACTTTGACTCTATATTTATTTTTTTCTTTGTTAAACTTGTTTTTTTAAAGCTCACTCTTGTTTTGTTTTGTTTATTTCTACTATATCATGATTTTTATAAAAATAATTATGGATTATATGTTAACATTAACAAAAAAAAAGAAATTTTTATTTTGTAACAAAAAGTAATGAATTTTGAATTAATGAAAAAATAATGAAGTTTGTTAATTCAATTTGATTCCATAAGTATTACAAATAGTATAATTGAATTCAGTTTTTTTTATTTAGCATTTTATTCCAAATATAATAATTATAATAGGTTATCAATTGAATTCAAACCACTTGTAAAATCACATGTAAAATTGAATTCAATTCAACATGTGATATGGTTCTAAATAAGTTGTTTTATATTTTTGTCTAACAATTGATTTGATTTCTCCCTCCCTCTCTCTCTCTCTCTCCCCCATTTGTAAGAAAAAATTATGGTGTTTAGGGGGTAATTAAAAACATCTTATTAATTACTTGCTAAAACTCACTTTAAAAATAGAGACAAACATAAAGAGGAGAGAGAATATACAATCAATGACCCACTAAAAGTGATATGAATATCTTCATCTAAGATTTTTTTTCTCCTAACTGTATTTCTGTAGTTATTTAAAATAGGTCTCACTAAGTAACTAATAGGATGCTACTATTTACTTTCTAAGTACCATAAAATTCCTTCTTGTTTTAAGAGACGTGGGAGAAATAAAATATTTTGCAACTAACAATTATATTAAAAATAAAAACAAAAAAGGGATCAACATCTCACTATACACCACGACACATGTTACTATGAATTAAAACAATGAATTGATTGTTTTATCATTCTTAAATAAAATCGTTTAACTAGCTATCGGGGGCAAAACAATCTTTTTCATATGATTTATTTGTCATTATCAAATTGATTAGGGAAACAAGTTTTTTTTACATTTTGGTGCATAATGAAATGACTTAAAACCTTTAAAAACAAAAAAAAAATCAAAATTAGATGCAAGGGCTTTTCAATTTTCAATGCTTTGATTACACATTGAAAAGAGTACATTGCCTTAAAAGTAAAAAAAAAATAAACTTGCATCAATGAGCTTTTTTGTATTTTCATGATTTTTTAGTTATTATCAATTTGAATAAGGACAATTTGGTCTTTTAACAAATATAAAATAATTCAAAAAACTTTGTGGGCATTTGCGTAGTGTTCTTTGAGCGATGTATATGACTCCACTTAATGGTCAAAAGCCTCCTTACACGATGATTTTTAAAGCTTTTTCCATCCTCTTCCCGTGGACAAACGCATGTGCGTGGTGCAACAACAATTTATCTTCAGTGAACTTTTTTCTTTCCCCTCAAGAAAACTAAAAATCAGGAAGTGTGGTTTAAGTCCCAATAGATTAAGAAATTTGATATGATCTCAACATCTCAATTAACTCAAGCCAAACTTTGGATGTAATATGGTTTAAACCCATATTCATTAATATGAACCAAACAAGACCCAAAAGGCACTCAAAATAATCTTTCTTTGTTGCCCAAAAACATCTCATGCATAGACTAACCTGATCTAACTGAATTAACCACCAAAAGAATTAGGTTGAACCCATCATGCAAAAGAACCTTAATATGACTGAATCCATCTCTAGGTGAAAACTCATCATGAAAAGTCCAAGGCTAAACCATATCATTAATCAATCTCAAAAACATAATTGAATGCTCACAATAAGAAACCCAAAACTAAACTTACACCGTAGAAAATCCCCAAAATGAGTTTTTGCATCCTTGATCGGAAAGGATCCTTGTTAAATAGGAAGTTCACAAGTCAAAGGAAGTAAATAACAAAATTCATACAACCTATTATGATATATATATCGTAAGGCTTACCTGAACTACGATTGATCTAGAATTTCACCCACACATACATACCTCTAAATTCTTTTGATAAAGCTTCATCTTAATCCAATGATTCAATATTGAGATATGCTTAATAATGTAAAACAAGACAATACAAAACTATACATCAAATCTTGAATTTGGTCATGTATGGATCGTATTCTCTCTCCTCACCTTAAATTTTGCGTCATCCTTTCCAAAAATTAAACATGCCCTTTAAGTTTGTTTTTATATCCATTTTAATGTTTTTTGAAGTTTTTTTTTCAATTTCATCCATTAACATTTTATTTCATGTGGGTTTTTTTATTCAATTTGGTCTTCATTCTTTTAATTGATATTTTTTATCCTTTTTTTTATTTTTTTAATTTTATCACTCAATATTTTATTCAATTTAAAAATTTTATCTGATTTACCCTTTTTTATCATTTTCTTGATTTATTTTATTTTTCAATTTAATCCCTCATTATTTTTGTTTATTTTATTTTTATATTAGATTTAATCCTCATTGTTTTGATTGCTATTTTTTTTTATAATTAAGAATTTTTCTTCGTGATTTTTTCATGTTGCTTTTATAGGTTAATCTTGATCTCACAACCGAGGTCACAAGTTTAAAAGATTAATCCCTTTAACTCTTATTTTAAAATGATTTTTTTTGTAATTTTATCATTTGATTTTTGGTTATTGGGCCTTGAGTTTTGTGTTTTTTCCACTTTCTTTTATGTTTTTTCTGTCTTGATCTTATATCTTGATTCATGAATTGGTCGAGTTAACTCAAAATTGTTTTTCAATGTTTTTTTTTTAAAAAAAATTATTTCATATTTTATTATTTAGTTTGATTGAGAATTAACCATCATTATTTTATGCAATTGTTTTAATGTGGGATTATCAGTCTTATTATTTTATTAATATTTTTCATTCCTCATAATCTCATAACTGGATCACCAATTTAGCATGCTAACTCAAGACAAGTGTTTTTGTTCTTTTTTTCCTAATTTTTGCTTCATATTTCTTTTGTTTTCTTGTTTATAATGTTACTCTAATCTGATTAAGTTTACTTATTATCAAATATAAATTTTAATAATATTTCGAGAATACATTTTCATAATATTGATAAAATATTAAAAAAATTATTAGATAGATTTTTAAAATTATATTAGTAAATTAACTAAGATTATCAAACCATTTCAAATCGATGACCCATGGCCCAAAAAGTTAACCCAGTTTTTCGTGTATAGTGTGGTCGCAAATCCAGCAAACATGGCTTATGGTCACAGACAAAAAAATCCCACATGGGCTGTCACCCCGCAGCTTTGAGCCTGGTAACGAGTGCCCGAGGAATGCAGCTTTCAGCTTTGGGTTCAGAAATGCACATCATCTTAAAATGGTCAGGCAGGGCTTTGTACTTACAGTCGATCTGTTTTCCAGAACACACATTATTAATTTTGTCCAAGCCATCACTGGATAGCAATTCACACCAACATCATAAAGATAGGGAAAGGGAAGAGCAAAAAAGCACATAAATTTAAACATCAAGAAATGCAAATCTAAAAAAAATACTCCAATCTCAAATCCATTAAATCCCTCGCAGGTAAATGTTCCAGTGTAAATCAACACACTTCCATTCAGATGTCTGATATTAGGAGCACAAATATTTCATACAAGAGAAGCCATGTCTATCTCCTCAAAACAGAGTGTCAAACAACTTCAACGTCACACTTAGACCCGGACCCAAATTAAACTTTAAACACCAAGAAATCCCAACTTCAATTTCCCATGGAATGGACAAAAAAGATGAAAGAATCAAAGCACGTACCCAGGTGACTAAAGGCCCTGATCAATTAGATAATCACCAAGCCTTTCCACAATCATGTTGCATTGGCCAGGAGTTAGAGGCTCATCATACACGCCAATTATCAGTGCCTGACTGGTCTTCTTCACAGTGACACCACCAGAACCCTTTTAAAAATAAAATGTCAAGTCAGTGGAAACACAGGCAAAAGAGCTTGTAAGCAATGTACCAAGCAGCAAACATTTCTGCACCTGTGCAACACTAAATTCTTTTCACCAACTAAAGCACTTCCACAATTAAGAACTAAATTCAGTCTCGACTTATTTGCTAATCCCAAAACTACCATACATTTAAAGCCAACATTTTTTTTTTGTTAATTCAAAGAACCTAGCTGCAAAGTGGGAATGCACAAATATGAACTGGTAAATCACATTTACATTTCCATTTCATTTCTAGGAATCACTCCCTAAATACTTCATTCCATTTCCAACTTCAGAAAACACCAACCTATCCCATCTTTACATTTTGCAAACCTAATCTATTAAAATTATTTGTCAATTAGACCATTGGCAACTTAGGCTCTATTTGGCTGGGAGGTACATATAACATTTTCATAAATTTTATTTTGTTAAAAAAAATTTAGTGTTTTTGGATCATTTTGATTTGTTGATGTCAAAAATATTTTTTTTTAAAAAAAAGAAAAACATTATCTTAATGCAAATGCATTTGCGAGTAAAAAAACTTTGAAAAACAACCACTACCACACTTCTAAACACCCCTTACATGGAGCAAATCCAATTTAAAAGGAAAATAATTAAAAAAATATATATCACATAAAAGCTCCCGGCAACTGAGAAGCAATAGATGGTAATATCTGGGTTTCAGACGTATCAAATAAGTGGTCAAGTCTGGAAAAAGCTTAATTCTTATGAATTTATTAAAATGATTTACCTGTTAAATATAACATTGACTGTAGACACAAATTAACAACAGGACAAGCTAACAAGCTAGGGAAATCATTAAGAGATTAGATGTTGATAGTTGATGTCAATTAAACATTGCAATGATTAAACACATTGTTGAATTTCAAAACTTATTTTCAATTAAGCACCATCACTTTCCCATGCATTGCATGACATTGGATATCGGATCCAAGAATTTGCGATGCGATGATAAGAAAAGGGTTTGAAATTCAAAACTGTCTAATTATTACAACAATTAACCACTAAATAGCATCAACTAATCTCTTAACGGCACTCACCCAGGTAACAAGACCCTTTACAATATCATTAACAATTGTCAGTCAGTGCACGTCGCTATTTAAAATTGCCAAAATTAGCAATATCACAATAAAAGAAACCAATTATCACCTTCTTTCCTCGGATAACAGCTCCCGGTTCGCCTTGGATCACCATGTACTTGGTGCCACCAAGGAACAACCCAGTTGGTGCAAGATATCCAGGTTCCTCAAAATCTTTCACGATCCCGCTCACTTCTTCTTGGGTGAACTGCATCAAAAGCACCGATGCGTGAATAAATTATTTTAACCTTTTAAATTGCAGTAACCAATCTAATCAAACCACGCATGCAAGGGAAAACAAACGACATGTCGGGAAAAAACAGAACCGATCTGGACCAGATCAGGGAAATTAAGAATTATAAGAAATGAAACCTGAGGGAAGGAAGCGCTTTGGGCCCAAACGCTGCCGTCTTGGCCGATGATGGCAGCGGAAGTGAGGGTATTACCCTCGATGTCACACATCAAGTGTTCATCAACATAAACCTGCCACGTCATTTTTTTGATTGATTGATTTGAGGCAGAGGGGAAGAGCGGTAGAAGTTTCTAGTAGCTATGGATCGAGGGACGGGGCGAGGAGGAAGATGCCTATGAGAGGAAGGACAGGCAATGGGGCTAAAGAAAGGAACGTTGCGTTATAACAACGCTGACGATAGCCAACGCTTTTTTTCCACCGTGGATTATATTTCCCATGTGGTGTCACTCGTGGTGTCATTTGTTATTAATTAACTAAGTAATTTAACAAATAATATTATTAGTTGTTTTTAAAATATCTTTTTTATTTGATAAAATATTGATCTGAATCTAAATAAGGTCAAAATTGAATTTTAATATAAAGTTTTATAATGTTTAATTTTATATTATTGATCATATCTCTATATCAAACCGATAAAATTATCTGAAACTTTACCAAAAGATTCTAGTAATATAGTTTCATATGCGGGTGAAATTTATGATCAATGGGGGTCTTGCAAGGCCTTTCGATATAGCTCGTAGCAGATTGTATGAATTTTCTTATTTATTTCCTTTTAGACAACAAAGAAAGCTTATTTAAAGTGTATATTGGGTCTTATTTAGTTTCTATTAATGAATATGAATTTAGTTTGGATCACATAGGGTCTACAATTAGTTTTAGTTATTTAAGTTATTGGGATCATATCAAATTTTCTAGTCTATTTTGAACTTCTTAAGGATAACAAATCTGATACAAGCATATTTATGATATTAATTTTGGATTTTTATTAATTTTATATATTCTTATTAATTCTTGTGTTATTATTACTTATTTAGGTCGATTTTGTAAGTAAGCTAAAATTAGTCCATATATGGGGATCCATTAAGTTTTTTGAAACATTATATAAGTTAATTGTTGTTGCAAAGCTACTAGCATGGATTTATGAATTCAACTTGTGTTTTGTGTGATGCAACTTATTTTTTTATGAGAAAAATATCAAATATGATTTATTAAGATACAAATGAACTTGTGGCACCATTTGGTTCAAATTCAATAATGTTGGTGTCTTGAGACAGATTTTCTTTGTGTCATACTTCTCAAACCTGATTTTCAGCTTTCTTAAGGAAGTATCATCTTCATTGGGGAGTTGCTTGATCACGTGATCAAAATATTCATATAAATTGGTATCAGAGTTAGGCTCCAAAATCGATTAGAATATCAACTTAGAGTTAATTACAACAAGTTTTGATATGCTGACGTTAAATAGATGTATTAGAGATATGTTTTAACCTAAGTAACGTTTTCTAATTGCTTCCTTCTTCTTCTTCTTTTACTCTAAATAGAACACAACAAATACATAATAACTAGAATAAACATAAGAAAGAAAACAAATACTAACCCTAAACAAAAAAGAAGACAAACAAAGAGAAACTAACACGATACAAATAAGATAACAAAAATAAGATAGATATAACATGATTTTGAAGCCTAGCTCGGATACCAATTTATATCAAATATGATGATAATATACTAGCAAGAAAAAAATCAACATAAACAAAATAAATTTTGAAAACTAACGCAAAATAGACCTGTTATGGCAAGACAAAACCTGATTCTAGAACCTAAAGAATATAATATCCAAATGACATAAAATTTAATATAAGTTTTTATTGGGACCCATTAAGAAGACAATATCCAAATGACATAAAATTTAATACAAGTTTTTATTGGTACCCTATTAAGCAAATTATAAATTTTGAGTTGATTCTGAGTTGATTTGATATATGGACATAGAATTGACTTGAAACAATCTCGTTAAAACCTGAATTTAGAATCTAGACCAAATGATGTCAAAATACATTGAAACATGATATTTAGTGTAATTTCACACTAAATAACAAGAAATATCAATTTAGAGTTAATTACAACAAGTTTTGATATGCTGAAGCCAACTAGATGTGTTAGAGATATGTTTTAACCTAAGTAACGTTTTCATCATTTTCATATTTGTTTGTATTTATCAGTTTTATTTCTAACATCTAAATCAATGTTTTTCTTTTTATAAACTCTATTCTTGTGTTTATCTTTTCTTTCCCTATTTGTTTCATGCATCGATAAAATAAAGACAATAAATTTGGAAAAAACAATAGGAGCATGCTACATCTAGTACAACTCTTCTTTGGCCAATCTTCTCATGAAAGCCCTTGCAAGGGTCTCAACAATGGTGTGGACAAAAAACTATAGTAGAACTTCATCGTTTATTTTACTTCCACTTCCTTAGTACATATGTGAAGATATATCATGTCAAATCTAATCACTTCTATAAACTTTGAAAAAAATGTTTGAAGTGGTGGGATGATAAGTTCCTATTTCTCTGGCTCCTGTACTACAACCCTTATTATTCTTACCCTTTTTTTAATTTTAGTAGCCGATCATCTTTCTTAAATTTATATCCAAGCCCAAACCTTAAGTTTATATATACTTCGTGTGTTGTTTCACACTTTATTTCAAAAGCACTTTTGACAAAATCTTAAAAAAGAATTATTTTTTTTTTTTATTTTGAATTAATTTTTTTGATGTTTTTAGATCATTTTGATATGACGATGTCAAAAATAATTTTTTAAAAATAAAAAAAATTATTTTAAAGCATTTCTAAATAAAAAATACTTTAAAAAACAACGTGAATCAAACAACTAAATATACCATTAACTTCATCATTACTCGCGGAGATGTCCTAATTTTGGAATCAAAAAGGAAACGGATCCCATTCTTCAAAAAGCATTCGGAGAGAACCCATTATCCAATCTTTCATGATATATATATACAATCTTTGATTTTAATGAATGGTACGAGATTCCCTTCGTCACCGTTCTATTCCGTTTTCTGTCCACATTCAACGACTAGTTCGGCATCCCACGTGTCATCATATCACTAGTTAATGCATCGATCGGAACGAAAAGAGGCAAGAGTTGCAAGAAAAATAAAATAAAATAAAATCCCAAGCGTCTCTCTGACGCTCTCTTGTTTAAAAGAAAGAAAGGAATATCAATTTTTAAACCTTTCTTCCTTCGCTACTGGCTCTGCCTCCTATTATTTTCTCACTCTCTCCCTTTCTTTTTTTTAAACATGGCGGAGGAATTCGGAAGATCGGTTGAAGACGGACTGAAACTATCTAAAAGGATATATCTGGGGAAAGACAGGGCGGTGACACCACCCAAGCCACCGTCGCACATGGATAAATCACCAGTGGCCTTTTTGCCAACGGCACCGATGGTTTATGCAGTTATATCAGACCCAGGGATTGTGGATAACCCGGATATACCAAGCTACCAGCCGCACGTGCATGGCAGATGTGACCCCCCAGCATTGATTCCTCTCCAGATGAACCGGATTGAATTGGAAGCGGATTCTTATCTGGACACTGCTTTTGTTAAAATCAGTGGATCATGGAGGGTTCATTGTGTTATGGGAAGTAAAAGTTGTGATTGCCGTCTAGCCGTTCCTATGGGCGAGCAGGTGTGATTGGATCCCTGTAAAGGATTTATCTTTTTGTGTTCCTTTCTCTAATTGGTTGTTGCTGTTTAAACATATTTTTTATTTTTTTTCCGGGTCAATTAATGTTGAATTTATTGTTTTTGCTATTATTTAAAGCATTAGGCATAAAGGGTGCATAAATTTGGCCAATGCTATTGTTTTGATCTCTCTCTATGACATTTCTTATTATTATTATTTGGATAACAGGGTTCAATTCTAGGTGTTGAGATTGAGGCTTCTAGAAAGTTGTATTATACGGAAATGATTGCTATTGAAGATAGAAAATATTTGGAAAAGGAAGCCAGGCTTGAAAATGGAGGCTTTTTGAAGCCACATACATTTACCATAACGATACCCAAAGTAAGTTTTATCCTTTATAATATGGATTAAACATGATTTTATTTTTTCCCTCTGTCTCTCTATATATTCATGTTTTGCTTTATATGTCAAGGTTGACGGGGGATCAACGCTTTCCATTAAAGTTAGTTGGATGCAGAAATTACTGTATCACAATGGGGAGTTTTCCTTGATTGTGCCATTCAGTTTTCCAGATTATGTAACTCCTCATGTAAAGAAGCTACCCAGAAAAGAAAAGATACAATTGAATGTCAACACTGGTACTGGAACTGAAATTGTGTGCAAGACAACTAGTCATCTTTTGAAGGTGCATCTTTGACCATATAGTCCCCTGGTTTTGTAATGCCTTTTAGATTTTTATAAATATGTTAAGGTTGACGTGATTTTTATTTTTTATATTTTACAGGAATTGAGGCGTGAAGTTGGAAAATTGGGTTTCTTATATGAATCAGAAGTTCTTACTTGGACAAATATTGACTTTACTTTCTCATATGCTGTAAGATTGACTTTACTTTCTCATGTCATTTATGCCCATTTAGTTTACATTTCTAATACCAGAGAAGGAAAGTCCACTTCTTAGAATATAAAATGCACATACTGGAGATGCCAACATTCTTGGGATATGTAATTCTTGTCTTTAAATGCTTATCAGGTCTCTTTTAGTCATATATTTGGCGGAGTGCTTTTGCAAACTCCATCTGTTCATGATGTTGATCAAAGAGATATGTTTTGTGTCTATCTTTTTCCGGGAGGTCATCATAGTAGGAAGGTTAGTCCAGCATGTGCTCAATCTCCTTTTCATTTTATATTTCTTTTCTTGCCCTGTCTTTTGACCAAATATGCACTGAGCTTTGAAGGTACTATCTGATAGGTGTTCAGAAAGGAGATAGTGTTTGTTGTTGATATAAGTGGAAGCATGGAAGGAGAACCCCTTGAGGGTACAAAGAACGCCATATCTGCAGCACTCACAAACCTTGATTCCTTAGATTCGTTCAACATCATAGCTTTTAATGGAGAGACTTATCTATTTTCATCATCAATGGAATTGGCCTCTGAAGATACAGTTGAAAGGGCTGTTGAGTGGATGAGTATGAATTTCATTGCTGGTGGTGATACAAATATCTTGGTTCCTCTAAAACAGGTCATCTTTCATTAAAGATTTTTTTTATTATTCATCTGTGTCCATGCTTTATAATATGTATGTCTACATAATCCTAAACACAGATCTTAACATTAAAATGCCTGCCATCTTGGTAAATGAAATGTTGAAAATATCTATTACATATCATTTTGATGAATAAATAAAAAATGATTAGTATCTTTTGGCCTTAATCGCCATGCTAAATTAAATTACCGTGTTATTCAACCTTCCTTTGAAGAATGGTTTGTTCAATTCTAGTTTTGCCATGATTTCAAAATGGTGCGAGAAGCACTAGATTTATGCCTGTTTCATATATTTGAACTTGATATTTCTCTTTTTTCAGAGTTGTTTATGCTCTAAAAATCTTTTGATATCAATTTGTGGATTTTGGAATGTGCACTTCCAGATCACATGGGGTTGTGGTTTATACATAAGTCTGAAATAAAATAAAATAATGTAACCACTTTTTGCTTGCTTCGTGTTTCAAGGCAACAGAAATGCTATCAAAATCTCGAGGCTCAATTCCTTTCATCTTCCTTGTTACTGATGGGGCTGTTGAAGATGAAAGACACATTTGTGATATAATGAAAAGTCATTTAACAGGCGGAGGATTGATATGTCCACGTATTTGTACCTTTGGAATAGGTAATGATTTCTTATGCTTGATTGGTGGACTGATGGGATATTATCAGCTAGTTTTTAAAATAATTTATTATTTTATTTTTATTGTTCCTGTTTTTTCTTCAGGGGGCTCCATGTATCATTTAGAATTTCTTAGGATGATGACTTCAGCTTTGCAGAAACAAACTTCCTATAACTAGATTTGATTTATGTATTCTGAGAATATAATGTAATTACCTTGAGATTTTGGAACATTACCAGTTCATTCTTCAATCATCATGTACTACGAATGTTTGCAATGATTAGAAGGGGTCATTTGTGGACTGGTGGCATATTATCAGCTACTTTTTTAGTTTATTATTTTATTTTTATTGTTCCCATTTTTTCTTCAGGGGGCTCCATAGATTCATTTAGAATTTATTAGGATGATGACTCTAGCTCTGCAGAAACAAACTTCCTATTTTAACCGGATTTCATTTATGTAACTCGAGAATTTCATGTAATTACCCTAAGATTTTGGAACATTACAGGTTCATACTGCAATCATCATTTCCTACGAATGCTTGCAATGATTAGCAGGGGCCATTATGATGCTGCCTACTACATAGGTCAGTTTTTTATACACTGGATTAGACTATCCTATTCTTTAAAATTTTCTCTACTATTATTTATTGATTTATTGGCGTGGGAATCTGGAGAGGCTGCTGCATAATTGAGTGATATGAGGTTTTGGCTGTTGCTTATTTCTGACAATTCAAGGGATAGGTTAAAAGGCTTAAAAATATCTGGGTGTGGATTACCCTGATTGTTTTCTCCTACCATTTGATATGTACATATGATATGAGATCTCAATGGTTGAAACTCTTGAGTTTAAAGTTATGATATGGTGACACCTTGTCGTTTTCCAATTTAGTATTGGAACTAACATGACATGGATCCTGCATGGCTAGAGTTAGATCCCTTGTCTGTGTTTCTGAACTTCTGAGTTTTGATGTTAAAAATAAATCACATAGTAAATGAAAACTGATATTTGGGAATTTATTATATGTCCTCTCATGGGAACAGCACTGGTAATCTGTATTTTTGCTTCTTCTTTTTTTGTGGTCAGATTCAGTTGAGTCTCGAATGCAAAAGCTGTTGAGCAGAATCTCATCTACAATCATCGCAAATATAACCATCAAAGCCTTTGATGATCTTGGTGAAGTTGAGGTATGCTTTGAATTAATTTCTTTAGGCTATTGTTGGACTTACTGATAGTCTCAAATTTTCTCTTTTTTACGGCACTTTTTTTTTGAACACTTGAAGTTACTTTTTGATGATTATTCTGTTAAGAAATTTGAAAACATGTGCATTTATCAGTTTCTGTTTCATACTATATCCATGCATTCATTTTCATCATCTTATGCATCCACCATGTATGATTAATTTCCTTTCCTTTCTAGAAAATTATTCAATTGGATATTTTCATCTGAACTTGTATAAGCTCATGTGTTCTTCTGCAATTTGTTATAGGTATACCCTTCTCGGATTCCAGACCTTTCTTCTGATAATCCATTGATTGTTTCAGGGAGATGTCAGGGAAACTTCCCTGACACTGTTGTAGCTATAGGTTTTTTTGGAGATTTGAGTAATTTTTCTTTAGACTTGAAGGTACAAAAGGCAAAGGACATACCTCTTCACAGTGTAAGGCTCAGGACTGTTATCTTGTTCGGTCTTTCTTTCCTTTCTGTTTGATGTATAATTTTGTAATTCCCTTTTAATTATCTCAGTAATGCTGACGTGGTGCATGGCTCTTGTTTGCCTGTGCTTCTCTCTAGTTCAGCCAATGTTGTGCATGTAAAAGTGCCTACTACTGGGTATTAGGTTAATTAGAGGGTGGTGACCCACGCATGAATCTAATTTGCTGCTTCTAGCGATAACATGCTAATTTTCAACTTCATGAATGCTTTAAGTTGTATCTTTTTTGTATTTCCCTAGATTTTATCATGTATTATTTTTTAATTATTTTTCCAATTTAACTTTTTAATGTATTATTTTTTTGACTATATTGTCACTTGGAAACCTGATCAAACTTTTTCATGGATGTTTTGTTCTTTTACCATACCTCACAATTAAGACCATTATAGTTTGGTTCACTTGGGAACCTGTACAAAACATCACTGTTTCACGTGCAAATATCTCTCATTTAGGACCATTGTAGTTTGGTTCACTTACATACCTGTGCAAAACATCGCTGTTTCACGTGCAAATAACTGCAATTTTGGTGCATCAGGTTTCAGCAAAGCAGCAAATAGATCTACTCACTGCGCAGGCATGGTTTTCAGAAAATAAACAGCTTGAGGAGAAGGTCTGTGTTTTTTCTTCTTCATATTCTGCCTGAACTATTCAAGTCTATAGATTCTGGCCATGTTGCTTATAAACTAGTGTGGAATATGCATTGTGCTGCTGATTATCCAACTGAAATTCATAGGTCCTTTGAAACACCGTAATTGTTCATTGGCTCCATGGTCAACTGCATGGCAAGCTCCTTTTATTAACTTGGCAAGTTTCCATTAACTAGTTAAGGGGGGCTATTGATGTCATTTCCTCATTGTCAGGTTGCCAAATTGAGTATACAAACTGGTGTTATTTCTGAATATACCTCTATGTCATTACTTGAGACTGATAGAGGAAATCAAGTGGCAGAATCACCTGGAGTGCATAAGGTATGTGCTAATCTGCTGTTATTGCAACCGTGTTGATGCACTTGTTTACCTCAGGTATCAATATGACCTGCTGCTTCGTTCACGTGATGAATGAGAATTTATTTAAATCTTTTTAGCTTCATCCATTGCCAGTCAGACGGGGCTACGAATCTCCTTTTAGCTGCTCATTGACTAAACTAGTACAACATATAAATTGTTGAAAACTGCAGTCTGTGGTTCTCATCTTAATTCATTTTTATTCATCTGGTTTTTATTTGACTTTTATATTATCTAACCGTTAGTGTCTTCCAAAATGCATGCAAACAGTTATCACAGCAAGGTAATCCCCAGAAGGTAGAATCTCAAGGCCGGAGAAGAATATTTCCAAGGAACCAAGGTGCTGGTTTTGGCGATTTGACTGCAACGGCTGAAAATCTTCGTCCAGGAGCTGAAGAGTCAAAGTTGCCTGAGGCAGCAGAAATCATCATTAAGGCGGCTTCAAATTGCTGTAGCAGCATGTGTAATCAATGCTGCTGTATGTGCTGCGTCCAGAGTTGCGCCAAGATAAACAACGAATTCGCAGTAGTCTTAACACAGCTTTGCACTGCTCTAGCGTGCTTTGGCTGCTTCGAGTGCTGCTCAGATATATGTTGCGGAGGACAAGACGGACACTAAAAACTTGATCTGAATCTCTTCTGTGAACATTATATATTAAATTTATATTACCACGGTGTATGATGATGATTTTCCAATCCATATTCCATACGAATTAAGACGGAAGCCGCGGGTAAGAACAGAAAGGAAGCAGTCCATGCAGCAGCTGCTGCTGCTGCTGCTGCTGCAGATAACAACGCCTCTTCCACAGATGGCGTGGAATGGTCGAGAGAGCCGGCCTTTTTGAAAAATAGAATTCAACACTGAATCATTGATTTCTGGATTTTCCACGTGAAATGAGCGGCAATAAGAAAAAACTGTTGTTTTTTGTTTTGTTTTTAGAGCTCAACACGACCTCCTTCTCCAGAAAGATTTTCCTCTACACATTCTTCCACGTGTAATTCTGATGCTCCCTTACCTTTTGAACCCACCAGTCTCCGGTGAATTTGTTCCTGGATCTTGGTAACACCCTTCTCTACAGGTCCTATTGCTTGATTTAAGGTTAACACAACATCTTTGACCACCTGCGTTTCAAAAGGCGAGCATAATAAAATCCAACAATTTAAGAGTTTTAATATCCAGGAGGTTTTATGGCGCGAGAGAAACTCACTCTTTGACCACCTTCAAGAACTATGTCTTGAACACTCTCGGATACACTCGTTCCAGGAGCGGCAACCTGAGTTTCTCTCTTTTCAAACACAGCTGATCTCTCCTGGCCACCTCCCTCAAACTTCATCTCTGCTTTGGTGGTTGTGTCGGTGGATACCCTTCCATGCCCAGAAACAGGAATAAAACAGGAATAAGGTTCCGCTGAAAACACATATATGTGAGCCACAGCTGCAATTGCCATCTGCCAAGCAATCAAAACAAAAACAAACAGGCAGGGAATATCATAATGGTACGAGGTCTGGGGAGAAAAATCGTTTCCAGAACCATAAGAACTTACCTCTACGCAAATCAAAAAGTCTTGCAACCCTGTTCGGAATTTCTTCACGTTTGGCAGAACTCCGAAGGCACAAAGCAGAGCAATACCCAGGCCTTGCCACCAGGTGGCAAACACAATAGCCTTGAAGCTGATGAACTTTGCCAGTGGATTTATGGGTTTTAGCTGTTCGTGTGTTACATTGTAGAACTGCACGAGGCAGTATAGCGCCCATGTCTGGCTGAAGTTGAGTACCACTGCCATGTATGGATACCTGCAAGAAACAAGAGTGAATTAGCTGATCCCAAAAACAAAAATCATCAAGGACCCCATTCTTGCTTGCATCATCTGATCTGATATAACCAGAAGATGACACAAATAGTACATACCCGTAGTACCACTTGAATTCCCCATCACCGAAAACCCCAAAGAGCTCCAACAAGAATGCCAAAAATGCACATAAAGTCTTCAGAATCATCTGATCTAACCACAAGTTATTAGACTCCAAACAAAGTCGTCATGATGAGATCATATAAACAGGGAGGTCAGTAACTTACATACTGTACAAGACCAAATCGCTCTATTGTAAACAAGTCCCTTCCTATGGCATACGGCCTGAAGAAAAAGCTGCTAAAAGATCTACTTTGTAAAGCTTGATTCTCATTCTTCCACTCCAACAATGTTATGCCGAGCTGCCTTTGTGATTCATTTTCAAGGAGTTCTATTACACTCCTTTCCCCACCTGGCATGCAATTTGACAAAATGCAACCTCACACAACAATTAACATTCCAGTTCAAGTAACCTCGCACACTAGATAAAAATCAATAGGTAGAGGGAAAGAGACAATGTTTATGCTGCAATTTATGAAATCTGTTCACTTCCCTGAACTACTGTCTAATTATCAAAGGGACATGATGATAATTAGACAAAATATAGCAATCAGGGAGACGGTAGCGCACTGACTGAAGCAAATATAGCAAACAAGATCTAAAACAGCACAGAAAATATAGAGAGCTTTACTTACCCAAACAAGCAACCAAATAGCTACCAAATGAGTAGAAAGCAAATGCTTCATAGCAATTTCTTAAAATGTCACATGCAACAGACATTCTTGGGTTCCACAATGATAAAATCTGCACAAGTAAATAACCTTAGAGTTATTATCCACCACAGAAATCACCAAGTGTAAAATAAGTAACCATAATATATGCCAACTGTAGAAAGATGGAACCTTACTGATTGTGTTGCATAGACAGGAACCATGAAAATAACTGCAACTATCCACTTTTGCTCCTATAAAAAAACAAAAGTTGATGAATAAAGAAGCAAATCCTTAGAATATCATCAACTTTGCAGAAAATGGGCAAATTAATATAAAGAAAGAACAAACCGCAGGATTTGTGTAAGATTTAAGATGCTGGAAAATGAGAAAGATAGAAAGAAGCACTGCTGCAACTGCAAAACATCCTCCAACAACGACAGCTGGCTGGTGCAAATCTCTGTAAGCATCTTCATATCCTGTTGCCATTTCTCTTGCATTTTCCACTCTCTAAATTACATACCCAATATTGAAATTCAATTCGTGAATGTAAGAGAGAGGACAATATTAGCATGAGGATCTAAGAGCATTATCTTGTTATATTTTTAAGCCCTGGAAAATAAAAGAAGAGAGCAAAGCAGGAAGAGGACTGAACGGAAGGCGGTGGTTGCGCGCGGGACTCTGTATACGTTTGCTTTTGAAGTCGACACGTGGACTTTGTCTCACACCTGCCCCTTGTGGCTATGACACGTTGTTTTTCTATTAAAGACAAAATACGCTTCAATTCCTTTTAAAAATTACAAGTTTAGTGGCAAGGTAAGAGAGATGCCAAAGATGAGAGTTTATAAATTCTCATGGCAGCGCATAAGAAAAGGTTATAGATTATAAATTATATTATTATTGTTATCTTTCAATTAATAACTATTATAGTATTAAAATGAGCGATATGCCCGCGTGATGCGCTGAGTTTTTTTATCTCTGTAGAAAATCGATTGATTTTATATGTGTTATATTTTGTTATTTTAATATTTAATCAGTAAAATTATAATTGATAAAATCTGTTAAAAACCAAATTTTGTTCCCATAAAAAAATAATTGAATGTTGCTATTGCCAAAACTCTTTTGATAAAATCTGTTAAATTTTTTTTTCTATATAGAAAATTGATTGTAAAATTTATTGCTCATATTATTATAAATAGATCATTTATATATATATATATATATATGAAAGTGCTGATATTAAATAAATATCTAAATATATAATTAGTCTCATATATTGATAAGGAAAAAATATTACAAATAATCATTATAATTATTCTGAATGTCTTATCTATAATAATAAGGAATTTTAAGACCTAACAATATTAACAAAAGAACAACAAAAAAACTAAATAAATGACCAAATAAAAAATATTATTAGATTTTAAAAATTATTTGAATGGAAGACTAAAAAAAATCATTTTTGAAATGATCACGAAAAGAAATTAAAATGCAAACATTTTAAAAAAATAATCTTACTAATAGTGGAAATAATAAAAATTGATGAGACCATAATTATTGTTTGAAAAAAAATTCCATTTGTTTTTTTACTTTCATATTATTATATTAAAAATATTTCAGAACAATGATATTAATGTTTTTTCAAAAAAACCTAGGTCATTTATATATATTAAAGCTTTAATATTAAATAAATACCAAAATATATAAGCAGTCTGATATATTTAAAAGAAAATAAAGCTTACAAATAATCATTATTATTATTTTGAATGTTTTATTTGTAATAATTATAAAATTCAATATCTAACAATATTTAAAAAATAATATTATTATATTTAAATAAATTACTTAACTTGAAGAATAAAAAAAAAGAAATAATAACAAATATTATTTCGTTAAAATTTGGACATTAAATAGAAAAACTTAATAACATTGGAAATAAAAAAAATTGGAAAAAAAAACCAAGAGCATACATACATAAACATGGACAAAAATAGAAACTCTGTAAGAAATATGTATAAAAAATAAAGGAACAAAAATAAAATCCAAAATTAAAAGTATAAGGGATAAAATAAAAAGAAAACATATGTAATAAATTTAATTTAAAGGACAAAACTCAAATAAATCCAAACAATGAAATTAAATAATTTAAAAACAAAATCGGAAATCCAAAGAATTACTACCGAAATGAAACTGAAATCAATAATTAATTTGCATGGAAGGATAAAATTGAAAGAAATCAAACTTTGATACCCAAAATATTAAGGATTTATAATAAATTTGCATGGAAGGATGAAACTGAAATCAATCAAAACTTTGATACTAAAAATATTAAGGATTGAAGACCAATCCAAAAACTTAAATGAATGAGGACCGGATTGAAACTACAATATATAATCAATTGCAATTGAAGGACGAAATTGAAACAAATCAAAACCTATATAATAGCAATAAGGGCCATAAAAACAAATTCTACCATTCAGGGATTGAAATGAAATTTGATAAAAAACAGTTGCGCTGATGTTAATTGGCGCATGCAGGAGAGAGAAATGGAGGGAAATTTCAAACGAATATTGACATTTATTTTTTTCCTACCCTAGCTTCCACTAAAATCTCCCCCTCCTCTCTCACCAGATCATTTCCTGCTACCATGGCAGCTAAGTGCCCCTGTATTAGCTTGAAAAAAACCCATAAATTTTTCATTCCACTATTTTTGAATATCTCTTTAAATATCACATGTAAAAATAGAGAAAAGGTCTTATGCTGGAAGGGTTCATTTTTTCTGTCAATGGGTTTTGGTTTTCGAATGAATAAAATGGGTTTGGATTTCGAAGAACATGTCATGAAGAAGTCATGAAGAAATCAAAAGAGGGTCTTGCAGAAAAAATATCAATAAAGTATATGGAAAAAAAATGCCCCTGTAATCACAGGAAGAAGGAGAGAGAGGACGTGGCATGGGATAGGATACTAAGTGGGAAAAAATGACTTGAATTTAGAATGTCAAGTGTAATCTCATTTTATTTGTTACTATATTGACCCTAATATTCACAGAAAATTACTTCAATTTAGAATGTCAAGTGTAATCTGTTTATATATTAATTGTAGAATTTTTAAGAATTCAAGGAACCCTTTCTTTCAACATTCTCTCATGTATTAACTTAATCTCTTGTTAGAGAATAATATAAATTATATTCTGGGACTTCACCTATAAGCTTGAGCTTTTAGGTGAGATGGTTCCTTAACATGGTATCAGAGCCATAAAACATTCAAAACCAGAATCCATGGCAGCCGACAAAACAGAGACCATGGCTGTTAACAAGAGTGTTACTGGTGAGACACGAAAAACAATTTCACCATACGACATCACATCTCTTGATAATCCTGGCTTTACTATCACTCAGGTTCAATTGAAGGGGGATAACTATGAAGAATGGGCACGTTCGTTCTGAACTGCTTTGAGAGCCCGAAAGAAATTCGGGTTCATCAATGGAACCATTAAGCAACCCAATGAAGAATCAGCAGATTGGGAAGACTGGTGGACTATTAACTCGTTGTTGGTGTCCTGGATTCGAAATACAATTGAACCCACACTCCGATCCACCATATCCCATGTAGAAATTGCACGGGAATTGTGGAATGACATCAAAGACAGGTTTAGCATCACCAATGGACCACGAATTCAACAATTGAAATCCACATTGGCCGATTGCAAACAGAAAGGGATGACAATTATGGATTACTACGGGAAGCTCAAGAAAATTTGGGATGAATTGGGCAATTTTGATCAATTGCCGATGTGCAAGTGTGGAAAGTGTACATGCAATCTCAGCTCAGAATTGGAAAAGAAACGAGAGGAAGAGAAGGTGCACCTGTTTCTTATGGGTCTTGATGAGCAGCGATTTGGCACAACCCGATCCAACATCCTAGCTCAAGACCCATTGCCAGGGCTACACAAGGTGTACTCAATTCTTACCCAAGAAGAACAGGTGAAAGGCATGTCTCGGGTTAGAGAAGAACAGGGAGAAATCATGGCGTTTGTGACTCGCACTCGACCCGACGGGCGAGAGAAGGGAAGCATGGTGTGTTCGTACTGTCACAGACCAGGGCATGAAGAAGACGCATGTTTTGCCCTGAAGGGGTACCCAGAGTGGTGGGGTGATAGACCCAGGGGAGATGAAAGGAGAGGGACTGACCGTGGAATCAGCCGTGGAATTGGCAGTGGAAGAGGATATTCAGGCGGCAGAGGTGGAGGACGAGGACACAGGGGGGCTCACCAAGCCAACGCTGCGCAGGTCACGAACACCATTGGGTGCACCAGCTCCGATGGTCTCACAGCCGGAGAAGGAGGCTCGCCGCTGCCGGGACTGAGTGATGAGCAGTGGCAGAAATTGAAGCTGATATTGGGGGAGCCGAAGGAATTGATGGACAAAATGACCGGTAAGCTCAAGTCTTTATATGGGACTTTGACCGGGTCAGTTTGGATATTGGATACCGGGGCCTCTAATCACATGACCTGGTCAATTGAGGAACTGGATGATTTAAGAATAATAAGTCAATGTCCTGTGGGATTACCAGATGGGAGTAGTGCATTGGCAACCAAAGAGGGCACAACTACCCTCAAGGGGGATTTATGTCTTGAAAATGTCCTTTATGTGCCAGGACTTACTTGCAATTTAATTTCTGTGTCGCAATTAATTGATCAGTATGATTGTTTTGTTCTATTCACTAAAAAATTATGTGTTATACAGGGCCACACTTCGAGGATGCTGATTGGTGCGGGTGAGAGACGAGATGGACTCTATTATTTTAAAGGGATACCGCGGATTCATGCAATGAAGATCAATGATACAACGTCTCTCGATCTTTGGCATCAACGACTGGGTCATCCTTCTCTGCGAATAACAAAGTTAGTTCCCGAAGTTAATTCTAGCAATTACGGAAATAGTTTGAATAACATTTGTGATGTTTGTCAAAGAGTAAAACAAAGAAGAGATAAATTTTCTATTAGTGAAAATAAGACTTCGGGTATTTTTGAACTGGTTCATTGTGATTTATGGGGACCATATAGAACAGTTTCCTCATGTGGTGCTTCATATTTTTTGACCATTGTTGATGATTTCTCTCGTGCTGTATGGATTTATTTACTTGTTGACAAGAAAGAGGTCCCTATTATGCTTAAACGATTTCTTGCCATGGTTGAGAGACAATTTGCTCAACAAGTCAAAATTTTCCGAAGTGATAACGGGACTGAATTTACATGTCTGAAATCATATTTCTTCGATAAAAGGATTATTTTTCAGACCTCTTGTACAAGCACTCCACAACAAAATGGGCGTGTGGAACGAAAACATCAACACATTTTGAACGTAGCTCGGGCGCTACGATTTCAAGGCTCCCTTCCTATTAAATTTTGGGGTGAATGTGTATTGATAACTAGGTACTTAATAAATAGGACTCCATCCTTGATCTTAAATGGACAGACGCCATACCATGTCCTACATGGGGTAGAACAATCTTATAATCACTTACGGGTCTTGGGTTCTTTATGTTATGCACATGAGAGGACGGGGGATAAAATGGAAAGCAGAAGTCGTCGGTGTGTTTTTGTTGGGATCCCTATGGGAAGAAGGGATGGCGCTTGTATGATTTGGAAAAATAGGATTTCTTGGTTTCTCACGATGTTGTGTTCCAGAAGATGTTTTTCTGTTTGCTCAAAATTATGATGGGTTCTTTAATACTAAGGAGGCTCCCACCACTTATGAAGAGTCACAAAGTGTTATACCCGGGGATTTGCTGGATTTAGCTCATTCAACATCTTAGGCACATACAGATATTATGCCATCCATTTCTGCTCATCCAGAAGAAGCGAAGGTAGATATATTGGGGAGAGGACATCGTCAGTGGTATCCCTCCATACGACTTCATGACTATGTTACCAACACCATACAAAAATTGAGTCCATCTCTCTCGCCATCCGTGCCACTGCATTCTTCAAGTACACCCTATCCTCTAGCACATTATGTGAATTGTGATAAATTTTCTATGCAACACAGACATTTTCTTGCAGCCATAACAGCTGAGCGGGAACCTTTATCCTATTCAGAGGCAGTAAAGAACAAAGGTTGGAGAGAAGCCATGCAGAAAGAAATTTCTGCACTTGAAAATAATAAGACCTGGGATGTTCAGAACCTGTCAGCTGGGAAGAAAGCTTTAGGATGCAAATGGGTGTACAAGATCAAATATAATTTTGACGGCACTGTTGAGCGATTGAAGGCTCACCTAGTCATTCTGGGTAATCATCAGACTGAAGGTCTTGATTATACGGAAACATTTGCTCCGATTGCCAAAATGGTTACCGTACGGGTATTTCTTGCTGTATGCGCTGCGAAGGTTGGGCAGTACATCAGATGGATGTTCATAATGCATTTTTGCATGGTGATCTTCAGGAGGAAGTCTACATAAAATTTCCACCCGGATTTCGGGTTGGGACAACCGGGGCGGTATGCAAACTTCGCAAGTCTCTGTATGGGTTAAAACAGGCTCCTTGTTGCTGGTTTGCTAAACTCTCGACTACCTTGATCAACTACGGTTTTCAGCAATCTTATTCCGATTATTCATTATTCACCTATCTCCGGGGAGAAATCCAACTCAGCGTTCTTGTGTATGTTGATGATCTTATCATCGCTGGAAATCATCAGACTGACATACAGACATTCAAAGATTATCTCAGTGCTTGTTTTCACATGAAAGATCTTGGGTGTCTGAAATATTTTTTGGGGATAGAAGTGGTGCGCAATTCTACTGGTTTTGTTATCTGTCAACGCAAATATACGCTTGACATTATTTCGAAGGCCGGGTTACTAGGGGCACAACCGACAGCTATTCCCATGGAACAAAATCATCATCTTGCTTTATCCACGAGTACAGAACTGGGCGATCCGGAAAAATATCGTCGCTTGGTAGGATGATTGATTTATCTTTGCTTCACTCGACCCGAATCATCTTATAGCGTTCATATTTTGTCCCAATTTATGCAATGTCCACGGGAAGAACACTGGGAGGCCGCTTTACGGGTAGTCCGGTATCTTAAGGGTAATCCGGGTCAAGGGATTTTCCTCAGTAGTAACAGTGATCTACAACTACACGGGTGGTGTAATGCTGATTGGGCTGGTTGTCCTCTCACTCGGCGATCAACCTTTTAGATAGTTTTTCTTGGTAATTCCCCGGTTTCATGAAAAACCAAGAAACAAAATATTGTCTTGCGCTCTTCAGTCGAAGCAGAATACCGATCTATGGCAATGACTACGTGTGAGTTGACTTGGCTTAAAGCTCTTTTGTCTAGTTTTGGAGTTCCTCATACGACTCCTATGTCGCTTCACTGTGATAGTCAATCGGCTCTCCATATTTCTCAAAATCCCGTCTTTCATGAGCGTACTAAACATATTGAAGTTGATTGTCACTTTATCCGTGATGCCATCACTACTGGGAATATTACGACTAAGTTTGTTTCGTCGTCATCGCAACTTGCTGATATATTCACAAAGGCCTTGGGAAAACAGCAATATGAATTTCTTTTACGCAAGTTGGGCATCCGGGATCTTCATGCTCCAACTTGAGGGGGGGTATTATAAAATATCTAAATATGGGAATTAGATTGTATTGTATCCTATTATAACTGTATCTCTAATCATACGGGATTTAGCATAATCCTAGGAATTGATATTGTACATCACACAATATTTAACCTAATAGAACAAAGGCAGAACACAAGGTTTTTGGGGGCTGCCACATTCCTTCTCAAATTGTATTATCATGGTATCAGAGCCTTGTTGATCCAGCGGTCATGAGTTCGAATCTCACCACCCCCATTCTATTTGATAAAAAACCAAGCATAAGGTAATGTGGGTCTGTGCAAGTTTCAAGCCCAAAGGGCTTTCACTTGAGGGGGGTGTTCATGGTTGTCAAAATCGCGATTTTGACACGACACGGAAGAGGCTTCGAAAAATCGGATTGTAAAATCGTAAAATCGTACCTGAATTTTTCCGTACAAAAATCGTAAAATCACAACTAAAATCGTGTAGGTAGAAAAATCGTAAAATCGTAAGTAAAATATTTCTGAATACAATACAACATAATTATGGTCATAAAACTTCATTAGTTAAGGTTCATATATAATTCAAAATAACTTACAAATACATTACAAAATAATTATGTCCATAGAATTTCATTAAGTAAAAACTAACAAATTTAAAATAAATATTTTGATGATGTGCTATATAAATTAAAATTAGTCTCATTACCGTCATTTTCCTCGTTATTTTTAATACATTCATCAAAAGCATTATTATTGAAAAGATTATCAGTAAGTATAAATTATAAAGTTAATATTACTGATTTTCAAGAGTGATTCCATAATATATATATATATATATATATAATTTTTATTTTTTATAAAATCAACACAACAATTTTATTTTTTTATAATATATATTTTTTATAATTTTTTATAATATATATACAAATACAATTTGATTTGTGATTTGTCCGATGTGGGAGTGGTAATTTGTCCCACATCGGACAAATACATGGTTGCAAATTGAACTTCAGTTTAAATTTGTCCCACATCGACAAAAGCATTGTCCCACTTTGAACTTCAGTTTATATATTCACTCTTCAGTGAGTGCCTGAGCGGTGTTAATCTGAAACGGCAGCTTTAAAATGTAAAATTTTGAAGCGGTAGTTTTAGTATTTAAAGGATCGTAAAATCAGACCGATTTTTTATAATATATATACAAATACAATTTGATTTGTGATTTGTCCGATGTGGGAGTGGTAATTTGTCCCACATCGGACAAATACATGGTTGCAAATTGAACTTCAGTTTAAATTTGTCCCGCATCGACAAAAGCATTGTCCCACTTTGAACTTCAGTTTATATATTCACTCTTCAGTGAGTGCCTGAGCGGTGTTAATCTGAAACGGAAGCTTTAAAATGTAAAATTTTAAAGCGGTAGTTTTAGTATTTAAAGGATCGTAAAATCAGACCGATTTTATGATTTTAATCGAGTTTGACTAAAATCGATTTTTCCACCCGAGTTGACAAGGTTTGATGAGTTGGCTCGTAAAATCGGATGATTTTACGAGTCAACTCGCGATTTTGACAACCATGGGGGTGTTAGAGAATAATATAAATCATATTCTGAGACCTCACCTATAAGCTTGAGCTTTTAGGTGAGATGGTTCCTTAACATCTCTCTATTTTCTTCGTGTGTTTACATCCCTAATTACACATAAGAATTAATCAAGAATCTCACCCCACTTCTTCTTCATTTGGACAAACCTAGGGATGTTTATTCCCCTAGGATTTTCTTTAGTTTTCTTATTTATTTCACCTCAATACATATTTTAAACCTATTTACTATTTTGATTTCAAAAGATTAATATTTTTACGAATTCTTGCTTGAACCATAAAATTCAAAATTTAGGGTTTTTCTCATCTTCCTTCAAATTAGAATGCAAGACCTTCAAATCATCTATATTTACCTCTTCTTTTTTATGCTCATATCATGAAATAAAGATATTGTTGCCCTTTAATAAGCGGTCCTGGTGTTTCTCGATTTAAATAGCATCTCCGTATAACATAAAGTCCCCCAAGATATGTCAAAGGTAGATTTCTCTTTGTCATTCGCATCCATTTTAATCTAGTTAGACCTTGAGAACTTATCAACATATAAATAAGTGACATTTTTTATGATATTGTCGACTAAGACATTCATATGGGATAAAGGAGAATCATCATTTGGGCTTATCTTATTCAAATCTCTATAATTTATGCATACCCTGATATTTTCATCTTTTTCGGGAACCACCAATATCTTGGCTACTTATTGGGGGTAATGGACTATGTCCAAGAATTTTGCATCCCATTGCTTTTGAATTTAAGCCTTTACTTGAGTAACATGTCTAGTATCCAATCAATTCTGCATGTAACCAAACAAAGACATTTGCATACTCTTATAATTAGGAGATCATGCAATCTCTTTCCTTATCTATAATAAAGTAATACAATCTTTAACTTTTTCTATCTTATTGGGTGCCTGTATTTATTACTTTTAATTCCTTCTAGATAGATTTTCTAGTTTTCAAAATAATAATTAACTAACCCGATAAACTCTTTTAAGTATTTTTCTTTTCATTCCTTATCATCTATTGAAACTACGTTATCAAAGTTTGACCTTTTATTATTAGTGTAGTGAGTTTGAAAGTTGATGAGAGTTTCACTTTCAAAATCTTTAGAAGAGAAAGGTATGATTATGCAATTTTGTATTTACAAAGAAAAGTAAAAGGAAACATGACTCATTTTGAACAAAAACAAATGTATAATCTCATTAAAATAAATGTTCATTGACAAATAGAAACAATATTCCTCACAAGAACATGAAGACCAAAAACATGTATTTTTTTTTTATCCCAATAAGTCACATTAACACATACAAACACATCTGAATTAAAACCACTAACAAACAAAAAATCAAAACACTAAAATCAAGCTTGTGATAACAAATTCAAAACAACTTAACACAATCAATATATTTGTGCAACATGAATTCAAAATTGATTTTCTGAATCCATTTTGTGCATCAAGAGGCTGAAAATTCCTAAGGATAAACACCATTGCATAAATTAGGTCAAAACACAAACTAAAACAACACAATATATATATAATTGAAATAGTAATTATATATATCAAAAACATAAAAAAACTTCAAAATAACAATATTAAATGAAAATCACAACATCAATTATTAAGCATTGTAAACATTTTTTTATGCTTGTAAACATAAAGGTAGAGCAATTGTGAATAAAAAAACAATTACAACAGACCACAAGACCTATATTTGGATTAGAGAAGTACTTAGAGCAATTACTCTTTTTTTTTTGTAGCTGGTTCTTCCTCTTTTTTACATGCTTAGAGGAAAGAGGTTTTGAAAGGGGGAAGGGGTTTGAATCCATTTCTAACCTATTGATCTTGAAGGACATGTTGTACACCCTTGATAGAAACCCCTTGAAGAGTCTTTGAGTGTGAAAAAACAAGGAACTCATTGGTTTTTACTCAATGGTATCACTATTAAAAATGACCAAGTTGCCCATTTTTAGGCTTTGTCGAAGCAAATTCTAGTATCATCATAACCTGAAACCATAAGGGGTTTGTAAAAGAGATGCACACATATTGTTTTGATCTATATTGCTCAATTTGAAGGTATGTAGCTACATATTCATGCGATTGAAGTTGTTAATCTGATCAGCCAAAACTACCAAAAACAGATATCCAATGATGTGTCATTCAACCTCTCTTTTGCAAGCACGAACAACACATCATTTATATAATATTAGGGTTTTTAATGTGGGATTTGGCAAATTTCAATTGAGTTTGTATTCTTCTAATATTTTTTAATTGCTGCTAAACTTGTAATTTGTGTTAGTTTCACCTCTTTAAACTCAATTACCAGCCTCTAACTTGGCTACCTTTTCATTTTCGTCGTTGTTTCTGGATTTATGCATTTGATTCTTAATTGACCTACAAACTTCTAATATCTTTAATTTTGCACTGATTTAGTCAAGTTCAGCCCTTATATTCACACACCTTTTTCAGTTTAGTCCATGGTTTTGAATTTATTTAATCAAATCCCTAATTCTTATCAAAATTCAATATTTATGCAATTAAGCTCCTAATTTGAATTAACTCTTAAAAATTATAATTTAACCCCCAAACTTTAATTTCTTTCAATCAAAGTCTAAATTGACTTCAAATGTCATTTTTTTCTTGCAATTAAGACCTAAATAAAATTCAAATAAACCTTGAAAAATTATAATTGAGTCCTCAAACATCTGATTTTGAATTGTCTTCATTAAATTGAGTTTTTCTTGCAAATAAGGTCTTAATCAATCGAAAAAACAATGTCATATTTTTCAATCTTGTATAGTTGATCTTCCTTAATCAGTCTTCGCCAATCTGTTAGGCAATCCGATAGACTCTTATTTCTAATATTTTTATTTTTATTTTCTTCCAACATTTGTTTCCTATTTCTCTTTGTTTATATTTTTTGTTTATGTAAGGCCCTATAAATAGGTAACATCATATGGTGTTTTTGCAAAAGTTTTTTTCAATAGAGAATATATCATAATGATATTTTTATGTTTTTTATTTTTAATTTTACTACACAAAAACTATAAATAAGGAAGATAAAAATCATCTATTTTATATTCCTATAAGTAAAAACTAATTTTAAATATAGGTTGAACCATAAAAACAAACACTCCCTCGGTACTTAGGCCTTACACAAGTTAATGCATAATATGTTTTTCTTTTTTTCATGTTTTGTTTTGTTTTTTTATGATTATTTAATTTTTTTCAAGTCACTCTAAAATTATTTTTTGTTTTTTCTACCTAATAATTTCAATACTTCATATATTTTCTTGTGATACATATAATAATTGAGTTAAATATTTATTAAAGTTAAATTAAATGGAATTCTAAATTAAAGAAAATTACCCTTTTTAATATTTACTAGTCAAATTACTCATGCTTTCTTGCATGACAATAAAAAAAAAATTGAAGCATGAAAAAAATGTACATATGTTGTCAACAAGATTTTGACATCAAGAAAAAACAATTAAAAATCAAAAAATTGAAGCATAAATTTAATAGAATACATCAAGTCATTTATGTTATAAATCCCTAAAATACAATTAACAATACATTGCATGTAGGATCTACAGTTAATTTTTAATGTATTAGATGAATTTGCCAATATTGCGGGTGTTTTTCATTATGTCATGATTTTTTAATTGAGAAATGTGAAAATGTTGTCTACACCAAATTAAATTAAATAAAAAATGTATGAATCAATAAACGAAAAAAGAGTTGTTAATGCTAATTAAATGATAAAATAAAATGTTAATATCTCTTATAAGAAAACAAGTATTCAAATATTTAACCTAACTTTTCCTTTTAATTTATGTCTTTTTTTGTCCCAAAGGTTATTTTCCTCACAAAGAACAAATGTTTTTTATTTTCAAAACACAACATACAAATACAGTTTATCTATATCAAATATAAAAGAAAAAAAATAGATATACATTAAATTAATCTCTTTGAAACGTTCTGTCTATCTATGTACAAATACTATTAATAATAAAAATAATGATTATTTAATAAAGGTGAACTAAATAATTTAAAAAATCAGAAAGAGGGAGTGTTATTTTAAATATATATAATGCCACAGACATGTGCTTTGAAGTCAGATTTAACATAAAACCTGGATAATCAAATTACGTCATGAATGATCAAAATCTTGTTTTATTAAGATGATTTTATTTTTTAAAAATAAAATGAAAAAAATATTGTTTTAGATTTCTTAAAAATAGGCAAAATAATAGTAGAGATTCTCGAGTGAAAATAAAAACTCTAGCTCGTGAAAATAAAAAGATTTGAATGACACTGTTGACATGCGTCGATAGATGCGACGCTACGTTCAAAACTATCCCATGTGAGTATCACACAATAGATGCTCCTTGAGGATAATCTTCAAGTTTTCCCTTTTTCTTTTTTTCTCCTTCCAAAAAAAGCAATGTCAGCGTCGTGGAGATGTTGTTGTCGTCGTCTAGATACAGTGAGAGAGAGATACTACAAACAAAAGAGGGAAGGAACCATATCCACTGCCACGTGTAACATCTCGCCATCAAAGATGATGGCGCGGAAACAGCAACCTTAACCGACCACGTGTACATCCCCTTTGACCATAAAAGGGATCGGTGTCACGTGATCAATCACATGGTTCTCTATTTTCACTGTGTATTTCAGTTCTCGTCCGTACGTATTTCGATATTCTTGTACGGAGGAGCTCGTCCTCTGGATATGTCACGAGTTCCCGCATTATCAAACAGGCGGCTGTGGCGTCGTGTATTTCCACGGATCATGGAGCTCCCAGGCTGGGGCTTTTATTCCTTGCAAGCAGGCTTTTTCTTCACAGCCGTAAGCGTGGTTTTTCTTTTGTTAAGTACGTGCCGTATGGTTTTGTTAACGATGTATTCGAATCAGGATGAGCACACAGTATCTCCAGAATATTTATATAGATGTCGGGGTTACTCCTCGGCCTTTAAATAAAGCTTTTATTCAAAGAAACTCCTCTGTCTTCACATAGAGGTTTCAAAGTGCATTCGATCAGCAAATATTATTTTCAAACCTATAAATTATTTTAGCAATCACATACCATAAATTATTATCTTCAAGCAACGTGAACAAGAGCTAAAGAAAAACACTACACCAACAAGTGTATAGGAAAAATTAGCCTGGTCCATGTCTTTGATTGCAAAAGTGCATGGTATCTATAAGCAGCTATCATCTAACAATCCATTTAAAACTATTATAGAATTGAAAGCTTATTGCAACCGCTAATAAAATATAGTTTTTGAAAAATTAAATAGTTATAATTATTATAACTGTTAAGAGTTTTAAAAATAAAATGTAGCTGCTAATTTCATGATTGTTAGAAATTAATTTTCAAATGTTTGAAACATTTTGATTTTTAGTTTAAGGGCCATAAAAAATAAATTAATGTTGGAGACAAAAGTTTTGAAAAGTACAGGGGTTACGTCACGTACAGGGAGGGCAATCAGAGGTTTTTCTCTTACTCGATTCAATCTTATACACGCGAGCCACTATTGTTTTTTTGTTAGTTACTATCTCATCTCAAAGTTTATTATATAAACACTCAATAAGGTCTTATTATTCCAATGTGGGGTGGAGAGTTATATATATACCTTTTGTACACAAAACGTAAGTTGTGCTTTTCAATGTGAGATAAGTTTTTTTGAAATAATTTTATAACAATCCTCCACATATTTCAATTGGTCTGAACGACGCGCCCGCGGTGTATCAGGAAAAAAATATATTGGTTAATTACGTACACACCCCTGCACCTATTGATATTCATGAAAAAATCTACGATGAAAATACGGCTCTACCCCGGACACTGTACGCTATTTTTGTCATTTTCGGGGGTTATTACAGTTATTTTACTGTGCAAATATTTTGGAAAAACCGAAACAACCTCTGGTCCCTGCGTGAATATTTTCTCGTTTTTGGGGGTAATTTGTGTTGTTTTACTGTGCAACAAATCCAAAAATGTCATCCATATATCCCATGAAAAATTCAAAAATACCCCCGGTCCCGGGGCTAAAGTTTTTTGATCATAGGATAAAATAGTAATTTTACTGTAGTAATGAATAGTGAACTGAGTCTGTATTTACAGTAAAAGAGACACGGTTTATTATTTAGTTAATAGCAGGAGTGGTATTTTCTATATATATAAATTTGCAACTTATTATAAAAATTTATTCTTAAATCTAATTTCTTTGATACAAGAGGAGGGAATATGACTCCACGTCTCCTAAATAACTCAACACGCACGGTGCTAGTTATGTTTTGCTATTCTTTATCTGCAAAATAAATAAAAATAAAATCACTAACTATTACGACATCGTATGGTGGGAAAAAAATATCAGAAGCAGAAGCGCGAGTTAAGAAATTAAGGAAGGAATGGCTAAAATGCACGAGGCTGCCTCCCTAAACGATGCCGCTAACTTTGGCGGGGCCGTAACTGCCAAGGAGGTCGTGGGTTCTTGAAAACCAGCAGAGAATTCGTGACAAGTGGTCGTAATTCTCACCTACCACCTCTATCCACCCATTTCAGCATGGCTGCCACTTCCTGCTTACGTTCCACGTGTTCCCTACTACCCTTGCTATATGTATCCAAAACGAGTATCAACATGTTTCGATACTTCTCGTTAATTTATCGAATGAACTGAGACTTCTCCGATATTTCATGAAACATTTTTTTCGTTTCGTGACTCGATTTTTGTAGTTCGTCTTCCTAACCTAAGTCCAAATTCTTCATTCCACTGCTACGAACCTGAACTCGGGAGAGTCAGGACTGGGTTGGGTTTCGTTTTCAACTGGCGAAGCAGTTAAATTACGGAAACAAGTCTGACCTCCTGAATCTAACCTGACACGGATTATTCAGTCTAATTCAAATATCAATATAAATTATGCTATGAAATTTGATTTAAAAATTTAAGATTTTAGATAAAATAGTTCTTTTGACATAACTATTATAAATTCGAATTTCCCAATTTTTATTTTTTTTAATAAAAATTAAATACAAGTTAGTGTGGATCTATATATAAATTTCAAATTTAATACATTTTTATTTGAAAGAGTCTATTAAAAAATAATATATATTATATTTTAGATCTCGTAAAAAAATCAAATTTTAAAGACTCAGCTCATTTGTATTTCCCAACCAAAACCTAATAAAATTTGAGGAAAAACTTTATTATGGGAGATAGAAATCCAAAGACAGTATAAATTTATATGAAGAAGAAATACAGAGAGTCAAATAAAGAAATTAGCAGTGATTCCCACCAATAAAAACAATCCTGGCTTAGAAGAAGAAATTGGAGAATTGTGTTGTTAGGGAAAGAGCTTGTGGGGGGAAGGCACGAGGGATTTTTAATTTATGTTTTATGTCCTATTTACGGATGAGCTTTTCATCAAATTTTGATTTTGTTTTGTTTTAAATTAATTTCTTTTATCGTTTTAATATATTAATATTAAAAATAAAAAATATTATTTTAATATATTTCTAAGTAAAATATATTTTAGAAAGCAATATCAATTACACTTTTAAAAAGACCCTTAATTATAGAATTAGTAGTTTAACTAAGCTTTTGGTTGATTGATATGAAAAATTATGTAATGGAAAATGTATTGAAGAAAATTAAAAATCCATTATGGAAATGGAAACACTAAAGAGGGCCATCATGGGAAGGAATTCCAAGGGATTTGGGAATTTAATTAAATAATATTGATTTTGATGTTTTGAATGATATTGAGGGTACTCGAGCTTTGAATGTTGTGAATGCATTAAACTTGTTGCAGATATCTATAAGTTTTGTTATTATTATTATGTTTGGAAAAGATGAAAGTTCATAAAATTGATAAAATAATACGAGTCATTGAGTTATGTTTTAGGGTGTATAGAAGCATGGAGATTTCATGTTTGGAAGTAAAATGTATATATAAAATTGATTTTGTAAAAATGAAAAATTTGTGCTTAAATAATTATGAAAATATAGGTTATTGTGATGTGATAGTTGAAATGAGGGGATTAAAGGTTGTTACAACAACCCTAATAAGTGTGGAAATACAAATTGTTTTAACAACTTAGAAATGCACCTTTAGCGTCATGTATTTATATTTTTATATATTTTAATGATAAAAAATACATTAATAATATTTTTGGTTAAAATAAATTTGAAACAGGTATTATATGAAGAACATATCAATAAAATGATAAATTACATGAAGAGCTCAATTAGAAAGCCCAAGAAAGGAACAAACCAAAGGCTTAAAATAAGTTTTCATTTTAGTACTTAAGGGTAAATCTTTATATCTTATTTGATATCACAACTAAAATGAACTAACATTCTTCACTTTGCATGCATTAAATGATTGATAATAACTATAAAAAATCTAAGTTAGATGGTTCTAAGAACTCACTTAGGTTAAATTGTTAAATCTAAAATTCTACATGAATTGGTCGACTATTTGAATTACCAAATGAACTAGTCAATTGTTTATTTATCACTGATGAACACTTGAGAATTCTACAAGAATTGATCGATTGATTAACTTGACCAATCTAAACCGAAGACCATTTTAGCTATAAATGGGACTGTAACGGCTATAAATAACTAGTTTTTCTTTTATTTATTTATTTATATATATATAACTCGTCTAATTATAAAGTTAGGAATATAATCCAAACATATATGATATACAAGTACTTCTAAGAGTACAGCAACATTAAAATCATCAATTCTTGATCATGTTCTATTTTATGCTATTAAACAACTATATTCTAGCAAAAGAGTATCCAATGTCGTTGTCACTACATTTAAACATTTTCATATCTTATAAATGCTATCAATGAGGTATAGGGATATTAGAACTTAAAATTATAATATCTATTTTATTGAAAGAGTTTGTTATGAAAATAAAATTGTCACTGTAAACCTTTAAAAGTTAGGCAAAAACTTTTAGTATTGGTGACAGGATTTCACCAAAAACAAATTCTTAAAAATTATATGTCTTTTAAGTGGAAAAAAACTCTTTAAAGAAGATTGTAATTAAAGTGGTGTAAAATGTTTTGTGGGATTCAATAAATGAAGTTCTACTTTTAGGCTTTTGGACAAGTGAAGATATACAATGCCTAGGTATGGTTTGGTATATGAGTATGGATATAGGCTGGCTGAACCACTTTAAAACAAGTTTGTTAATTTTTTTCCTTAACATATAACTTTAAGTACTTTAATTATATTATTGATTGTTGTATTTACTTGAAGTAAATTTTCATAAGTATAAAATTTAGTGATACACTTAACTCACCCCTCTTGTAGGTGTTAAATTCCTTTAATTCTTGAATAACAATTGATATCAAAGCTTAGTTCTCATTTATAAAGTTCGTTTAAGTTTTTAAGTTGAATGACAACCACTAATTATAATCTCCAAAATAAATGATCATCCATATCTAGGCCATTTCTTTATGGTAATGATTATACATATTGAACTAGAATGATAATTATCTTCAATATATTTATTTTGATTTGTGTTTATTAACATAAAATCGACCTGATAGACCTTTTAAATTTTAAAATGTCATTGAAATTCCTAAAACTAGAAGTGAATATATGGATAATAATAAGAAATTACTTTCCATAGATGTCAAAATTATGAACACCTTATATTGTGTTTTAAGTATAAGTGGATTCAATAAAATTACATCATATAAAAATGCTAGAGATATTTGACATGCTTTATAAGTAACTCAAAATGAACTAACCAAGTCAAATAATATAAAATTGACATTTTAGTTCATTAATATGAATATTTTAAAATGCTTCCTAATGAATACATTAATAGCATGCGTACTAGAATGACTACCATTACAAATAATTTAGATGCACTTGGTAGAACATAAACTAATTATGAGTAAAATTCTTAGGTATCTATCAAAAACTTGGAAAGCAAAGGTGACGACAATTCGAGAAGCCAAAAATCTCAACAAAATTCCATTGGAGGAGCATATTATTTCTTATGACTCATAAGATCATTATAGATAATCAATATAACAAAAAAAGACAGAATAACTTGGTATTCAAAATTACCCATCATATTGAAAATGATTATGATGACAATGATCATGGAGACATTGAAGAGGCCTTAATCAAAAAGCACTTCTACAGTTTTTTAAGGAAAACAAGGTAAAGAAAAATTCTTAAACTATAAGAAAGATAGGAACAAGGAAGATTTAAGCAAGGAACTACTAAGATGTTATAAATACAACAAAACAAGTCATATCCAAATAGATTATACATGTTTTTCAAAAACAGAATAGGAGACATCGTTACAAGAGGATACCTAAAGCTATTAGGGTGATGATTCAAATTCAAGCTCATGTGATAGAGAACATAAGCAAACATATGTTTTAAAGTAATCAAAAGTGAAAATGAGGAATCAATAGAGAATAAAGAATGGTTTTTACATAGTGTATGCTCAAGATATATGACCAAAGATGACTTATTGCTCTTAAGCATTGCCAAAATAAGTGTAGAAAATATAATATTTTGAGAAATACAAAAGATAAAATAATTAAAATTGGCAATATTGGATGTAGATTTTTATTGTTAATACCCTAAAACACAATTTGCTTATCATTAGTCAATTATATTATTAAGTAAATAAGATATTTATAATCATGCATATTGTTTAATTCTTGAAAATGATGCAAGAATCTATGTAGAAAATAGAAAAGGAAATGTCTACAAGATTAAAATTGATACATGCATAAGAATATAAAGTTATCTTGTTGCTAGTATTAAAGATAGTTTTATTTGGCATAAAAAACTATGTTATATTACCATGTATACTTTATAAGCTAGTTAAAAATGAACTAGTTGAAGATGTTCCATATATAGCATTTAAAAAGGAAAAGTTGTGCAATGCTTTAAAATAGATAACACAAGTAAAACTTGTTTAAAATAAAATAAAACACATTTCTACAACAAAAAAAACCCTTAGGATTAGAAGTATTAGTGTTAATAGATATGTGTTATTAATTGTTAATGACTTTACAAGATATACTCGGGTATTGTTCTTTATGGGATATACTTGGGCATTGTTTTTGATAATTATTATTACTACATATAATAATTTAGTGTGTTTCATAATCAATTTCATCTCTTATCTTTTTTTTCCAATCAACTTTGAATGGGCAAATATAAAAATGCTCTAGTTGCATCAATGTCCCGATAATAAATGCTCGAGAATTATAGCTACAATGAAAGTAACGAAGATATTTATATCAAAATAAAATAAAAAACAATAATACCAAAAATATTTTTTATAGCCAATGTTTGATACATGAAGCCATACACATATAATTTACAACCAGCATGAGTACCTGGCATTTATCAGCTGTGATTTTAATTAGTAATCTCTCTTTCGAAGCTTGTCAAATATGATTTAAACTCTTATTAGCATTTAATAATTTTTGTAACTTTGAATCATGACTTTGTATGCAAGATGAATTTCAAATAAGCATTACAGAAAGTTACACTTCTTCTGTGGATTACAAATCAAACAAAAAATGATGTAATCTTCATCAACCAAAGCAACTACATCATATATCTTTTAAAAAGATTTGGGATGGAACATGTCAAAGTAGCCTAAATATGGTACAAAATGGTAAGAATATAGAGTATGATTGGATCACTTTTATACTTAGTTCCTAGTCAACTAGATATTATGTTTAGTGTATATCTATGTGCTATTTTCAAGTTTGCCTTAAATAATTGCATGTTCATGCCATAAAAAAGAATTTTAACGTCATCTTAAAAGACTTCAAATTTTAAATATTTTTTCAATGTGTTTGACTTTAAAGTGTCATTTTTAATTTTTTTTTAAATTAACGATAATGTTACTCTTTTCAAAAAGAACAAAAAAAATATTTGAACAAAGAGATCAAAATTGAAAACAAAGAAAAATAAAGGACTGGGACAAATACTTTTACCTAAAATAGGGTCACCCAAACATAAAAAGGAGGAGATTGAAGAGGAGAATTCTAGGGATTAAAACACATTTTTACAAACCCTTCCCACAAAAAAAACTAAAACTAGACTTAAAAAAACTACCCCTACTCTTTACCAAAGGCAACCACTAGCCACCACTAAAAAAACCACCCATAAACCCAAAATCCCCCTTTTAGACAACCCCGACTTTTCCAAACAACCTTTATCACCACCCAACTTCATCTCTCTCCCCCCTAGGAAACCACCTTCAATTGTCATCAACCGCCGACAAGATCACCTCCCCAACCCTCATTTCTTCAACCTTTAATAAGTTATTCCCCTCAAATCACCACCTACATACCTCTTTTCCTCCCAACCAATACCTACCAACACAACCTTCCCTTTTCTCCAACACAAAAACCTTTAGGGTGAAACACTCAGCCTCTATATTGTCTTCATAAAAGTGATCATTGAGACACCAAGAGACTCTTTTTATAGATCGGTAGTAAACCTATCCCTTGTTTAACGTAAAAAAATTATAGAATAAACCTTTAGGGTATATGCTTCTTATATATTGTTTTGCATGAAGGCAATACCTTCTTAAAGCATCTTGAATCCAAGACTTATGAGTGATATAATGGTTGTCACTTTTGAAATTTCTATTGTAGAGCTTGAACCAAAGTCAAGTTTTTTATTCATCATATAAGATTTATGACCCCGTTTCATCCCTTGAAGGGAAAGTTCATCATAAAAACACATGTACATACACTTAAACAAGAATGCCCATAGTTTGAAATAAGGTCCCTTAAAAATATCTTTTTTTGAAGAGTCAAAAACCGTTGACATCTAACGACACCAAAAAAATTTCATTCCAATCAATACATATTGCTTATAGTTTTCTATAAGACAATAACAAAAGCCTTTGTTTTACCATAAAATGAGTTTATGACCTATGCTTGGATGTAATCTATAAAGTTATGATGTATTATTCAATGATGACTATGGGAAAATTTAGACATCCTTTTGAAGAATGTAGTAAGTTCACGTATGAACTTACTTTCATGAAACTTTTGTCAAAGAATCAACATTATCTCTAGTTTTCTTTATATAAAAGATTATGTTATAAATAAATCAAGGAGTTTTGCTCAATTATGCATATAATAGACCATGTTATTAAATAATAAAAAAAGATCATGCGTGCGAAGACATGATATGATACTATGCTTAAGATGAGAAAAGACTATCTATATTTATTTCCTTCATTATTCTTGAAATATCTATCACTTGTTATTCCCAATTTAAGTATAGTAGAATCTTTCTTTCGAAAGAAGTCTTGCATGGATTACAACTCCACACTAGGGTAAATCATGGATTTTTAAATGAGAAGATGAAGACAACATTAGAATCATTCCTAGATAGAATTCTAATAATTAAAGCCTAACGTTAGGGAAAAAGGATAACAATTAAAAACCCAAGATTGAAAGGACAACAAAAAAATTTTATTTGAGGAAAGGTTCAACAAATGCCAAAAGTCGATGCTAAAGGCAAGAAAAATAAAACAAAGGAAAAATATACAAAACTACCCATGTCTTTTGGTATCTATAATAAAACCTCTTGTTAAGGAAAATGTTATTTAGATTATTGTGTCTTCGAGATAGGTTATCTATCAAATAAAAAATGTGATTTGCATTATAGCCTCTGTTAAAGACAATAAAATGATGAAAGAACATCAAATGATAAATGATGGGCAATGAGTTTTAGTATTTCCTTTTTAACTTTGGAATTAACAATAAAATAAATGGTGTGGTTATGGATCTTTCTAAAGTATTGATTGATAAGAAAATCGGTAAAGATGAATGACATGGTTATATGTCATTTCTTCTATAACGATAACAAAAAAAGAGAGTTGATAATGATCTTAGATCTTCGAAACTCTCAAACACCTTTTGAACCTATGGATTTTATTTTCTTTCATAGCCATGAGTCATGACCTCATTACGTGCTTTTAAAATTCCTTTGTTATTTGAATTATAGAATTGACTAATGTTTTATTCATGTTTTATACACATTCAGTTATCAATTAATGTTTTATTTGATTTAGGTTGGGCTGGAAATCCTGATAACAATGTTGTCTTCCGTTCAAGTACATAAATGGGATAACAAAACATTGTTTTAACTACAATTTAGGTTTACTTGATTAAATTGTTAATGAAAGAGCTTTATATTTGTTTTGCATTGCCTTCCACTATTTGGTGTGACATCATTAGAGCTTTAGCCTTAGCTTTGAATCATGTCTTCCATGCTAACCAAACATGTGGAAATTGATTTTATTTTATTAGAAAAATGATAGTAAATAAATATATTTTTAGTCAAGTATATCTATTAACGATTAGATGGTGTGTGTGTGTGTGTAAAAGAGCAAACTACAATCCAAATTTAATTTTTAAGATCTAAACTCATGGTTTGTAAACTATTCATTAGTTTACAAGGGGTTTTAGAGTATATACTGACTTGGTAAAGAATAAGTTACAAGAATTTTATAATTAGTTACACAAATAAAGTCAATTTAGTTATACAGCAACAATTGAACCATTTACATATTATTTTGATATAATCTCATTACATTCTTTAACTTTCTCTAGTTTGTTATATGTAACTCTCTCTCTATATTATTATTGAATATAAAGTAATAGCCAATCATGCTATTATTTATTTTCTTTAAAGGAGTCATTTTATGAAATGTTTTCTAGAATGTAACTTTAAATTTTATAATAATATTAAGTAATGTTTTGATAGTAAAATTAAATATACAAATGTTGAAAAAATCTAGAGTGGGAAAGCTTTATGTTCTTAAAGGTGTTAGATTTGTTCAATGAATATTCTTTTGGTATATAGTAAGGGTATTTTTAAAGTAATTTATATATCAATCATATGAACATGGAATATATATATATATATATATATATATAATGTTTTAAAGTTATAAATTTTATATCCACTGATATATTTATAAAAATAAATTATTTAATATACTTATTATAAAATTCAAACTAATCAAAATAAGAAGAAATCAAATTTATTTAAAACACATACAACTACCAACCATTAATGTTATGAATTATGTAATTAAACTTTTAAAGCATTGTTATATAATCCAACTTAACTTGTTGGGTCAATTGGCAACTTAGATTCTAGTTTAAGAGAGTTTTTATTTTGAATTTATTTGAAAGTTAATCTCATTAAAATTGGTTTGATCTAATTAAATATGATTAAATTAAATTGATATAATCAAACATAAATGAGATATAATGATCAACTCTAATCATGGTTGTCAAAATCATGATTTTGACAGACACGGAAGGGGCTTCTGAAACTCAGATCATAAGATCGGATCGTAAAATTGTACCTGAATTTTTCCGTACAAAAACTGTAAAATCACAACTAAAATCGTGTAAGTAGAAAAATTATAAAATCATATGTAAAATATTTCTGAATACAATACATCATAATTATGGCTATAAAACTTAATTAGTTAAGGTTTATATATAATTTAAAATAACTTAAAAATAGATTACAAAACATTTATGTCTATAGAATTTCATTAGGTAAAAACTAACAAATTAAAACAAATAATCTGCTGGCGTGCTATGTAAACTAAAATCAACCTCATTAGTCATTACCATCATCTTCCTCGCTATTTTTAATACATTCATCAAAAGTATCACTATTAAAAATATTATTAGTATTACTACTGGTACCAACACCCCAACACCGATATTGATAGTACTAGCTCTAAGTCCTATAAATTATTTTGACATTAACGTATAAAAATGATCTAAAAATATTAAAAAATATAATTTAAAGTAAAAAATAACAATAAAAAAATTCAATTATAAATTTTAAAGTTAATATTTAAATAAACACATGAGAATTAAGAAATTTTTATTGTCTAAAAATAATGTGTGCATGGCTACATGCATTTAACAAACCGAGAGAGAGAGAGCTGGGGACAGGCGGGGGGCTATGCTTAGGTGGTGCCTAGGTGGCGAGAGAGAAAGGCCTGCGTCAGTGTAGAAGGGTGCAGAAGGGAGGGGGGGCTATGCTTAGGTGGCAAGAGAGAGGGGTCTACGTCAGAATGTAGAAATTTCAAATTTTTTGATTGATTTTAATCAAAACTGATTTTTCTACCCGAGTTAACAAAGTTTGATGAGTTAACTCGCAAAATCATACAATTTTGTGAGTCAACTCGCGATTTTAACAACCATGACTTTAATAATATATATATATATATATATATATATTTTTAAAAATTAAATTAATATTATTTTAATTTTTTAAATGAAACCAGTCAAATTAAAATATATATTTAAAAAAAACTCAAATCAATCTTATTTTAGAATTATTTCGATAAATTCATAAGTTTGGGGATAGCTTCCACGATTTAGAAAAATTAAAACACCATATTACATAAGCATGCAGGTGGCAAAAAATATTGTTTAATATTTTTGTTGACTAAAAATCTAGGCGGTCCCACAGTCACGAGATGTACATCGATTTACCTGCGATACGTGACAAGTACCTCAAAATATCCAAGGGTTCAATTAGTAAGCTATCGGTTTCGAGAAACAGTGAGCAATAGTAGAATCACAGGGCTGTAACATCGCTTCTCACAACAGTCACTAACCAACAAATAACATGTACCTGACCCATCAATTGTAAATCACATCGACGGTAGACAAATTGCCGTGACCGCAAACTCTCACATCAAGCATGTCTCACTTTTCAAATCTAGTCACTGTACTGTAACCACAATGAAAAAAACAAGGAACGGCAGATTTTATCATTTATCAACACCTAACCATAGTTAATTTCACCTAACTATAGTTAAACAAAGCAGTTTATAATCCTCGATAACCATGTCCTCCTCAACTCCCCAAAATCCCACGCTCACTTCCATCACCGCAGAATGCCCAAACCATGATGATGATCGGAGAGCATTTTTATCCTCATTCCCGTCCATATCCCTCCGTCCAAATCCCTCAAAGGGACCTATACGATGAACAAACAACATCACCATCACCGTCAACAATCCCCTCTTCTCCATTCACCAGCTTCAATGCCCTTGACTCCCTGCCGGCACTTCACCGTTACCTTCCGTCAAACGAACCAGACCCTTCCTTTGAAGACGAACTAGACTTACCAGTGGATGCGTTCTCATGCGATCACTTCCGTATGTACGTGTTCAAAGTGAGAAGGTGTGGACGTGGTCGGTCGCATGACTGGACTGAGTGTCCGTACGCGCATCCAGGAGAGAAAGCTCGGCGAAGGGACCCACAAAGGTATAATTACTCTGGAACTGCCTGCCCCGAATTTCGGAAAGGCGGTTGCAAGAAAGGAGATTCATGTGAGTTTGCTCACGGTGTCTTTGAGTGCTGGCTCCATCCTGCCCGTTACAGGACTCAGCCGTGTAAGGACGGACCTGCTTGTCGCCGAAGGGTTTGCTTTTTCGCTCACACTCCTGAACAGCTTAGGCTCCTTCCTCGGCATAGTCCTAAAGGAAACGGGTCCGGGTCGTGGGAACTTGATTTTGGGTCCCTGGTTGTACATCCTCTCGACTCTTACTTAACTAAAGCTGGTTCTTTTGTTTCGTCTCCAACTTCAATTTTGACTTCCCCGCCAGTTTCTCCTCCATCTGATTCGCCACCGATGTCACCAGTTAGTCAAGAGATGATTGGGGGGTCTGGATCCGTGGCTTTTAATTCCACGAGTGAGCTTGTTGCTTCCATGCGTGGATTGCAGATTGGAAAGATGAAAATAGGGTCTCCGGTTGGTTCTTGGGGGGTCCAATCCGGGTCTAGTTTTGGGTCGTCACGTCGGTCTTCGCTGCGGCCCGGGTTCTGTAGCCTGCCTTCCACTCCTACTAGAACATTGGCAACTCGGTCTGGTCTTGGTCAGCCGGATATCTGGGGAGATATTTGTACTTGCGAGGAGCCTGTAATGGAGAGGGTGGAGTCGGGTAGAGATTTGAGGGCGAAGATATACGCAAAGCTAAGTAAAGTGAACTCAATGGACCCTGATCTAGTTGAGTCGGCTGTTTCAGGGCCAGATGTTGGGTGGGTTTCCGAGTTGGTGAAGTGAAGCTTCCAAGTTTTTGTTGATTGTTAATGGGGTTCAACCAATTTCGGTGGCCTATCGATTCTTCAGGCTTTGTGAATATGAAGTTGATGATTTGGTGTAAATATGAAGTTGAAGATGAGGAGAGATCTCAATAGTCTCCGTTTTGTGGCATTCTAGAGAAGAAAAGAACAAGATGCAGACTTTTACTTGTACAGAAAATGAAGTGTCTCACAGGGGCTGCCGGAGAATGGCTAGCGGTTTGTTGATCATTCTGTTCGCGAAGTGTATTTTTACTTGTCATTTTGTCTAATTTCCCGGATATTATTTTTATATTTGTAAGTTGCCTTGTGTCTTTTATTCCAATCAATGTAATGTTAAATGATGGTTGTATTTTCTCTTCTCTTTCGCTGGCTGGAAACGACTGGTGGTTCCATGGAGGATGGGGAAACTAATTTTGCAGTTATCTCCACGCCAGAAATTTCAGAAGAGAGACTATTAAAATACTATAAACTCCCTTTTGGTCTAAAGTAGAAACCAAAACACAGTAGCTGGATTTCCCTTTTGCAATGGGCGCCTCCCATAACTTTCACATCAACTCGAAGAGTGTCATTAAATCTTTAAATAAATTCGTAAAAGTTAAGCAATTTGGTCAATGACGTGGCCACCGAGGAGATAACTTTAAAGATTTTCAGCAGATAAAGATGGATTTCAGAACATCACATCAACTATACAAATCTGACCCCCGAGATAGGGTTATGCTTAAAAGAAAACCTGTTGTATCATCTCCAATACAAAAACCTATTTATAAATTAGTAATATAATGTTTTAATACTATAAATATTTTTTTATATACACTAAAACAATTAATCTATTTTAATATATTTCATATTAATATAATTATTTATTAATAGTATCTAACTAATAATATTCAAAATTATTAATCTAATTAATTATTTTGTTTTGCATATAAATATATTAAACAAATAACAAAATTTTAGCTCTTGATTAATATATAGAAATAACTCCTCAATTTAGAAATACTATTTTGACTCTTTAACTCTTAGAGCTATGAAAATAAACGATAAAAACTAAAATTTTATTTTGTCCTCTTAGCTTTCCTTTTAACTCTCCCGCTATTATTATTATTTTTATAATTATAAAAATTATTACATTTATTTTAAAAATTCATATGCATTTTCATTTTAAAAAATCATAATTATTTTTTATAAACAATAAACCAGACATCAAATCTTTCTTATTGTCAACAATATGAATAATATTGTTGAAGACAATAAGAAACTATATGGATTACATAAAGGAATAAGAACTTCATACAAATACCTCGAAGTATAAAAATGTCTTGTAAAGGTAATGATATCAGATTCTAAAAAGATAAGATATAAGATTGTTGATTGTGTATTTATTAGATATACATAATATATTGGTGCATATCAATTTTTTGTACACAATTCAAGTATTAAGGATATTTGTCTAAATACTATTGTGTGTTAGATCTTTTTATTAGAAGTAAACCATTAGTTGATGCGATCTAACTATCAAAAGATCTATTAGAGGTTCCAGTTGGTTCAGTTACAAGGTTTAGAGCTAAGAAATTCAAAGAAGCCTTTAATGGACTTCTTCAAGATACATGGGCTAAAGTGAATTTCAAGAGGATTTACAATAATATAGAGCAAGTCTTGATTAATCTGATTCATGTTCAAGATGGGCTTGTTGGTGGAACCAAGACTATTACACAAGGATTGAGAGAATAAGACTATATTCAGATAGTTTGACCTTTCGTTACTCTTATGATCGTAACTGGAGATATAGATCGAAATTTATTGTGATTCATGTTAGGATGAAAACTAGACTGCCATACCTTTCCAACTATATATGACTCGACTTCTAATTCATTAAGATGAGAGAGAAACATCCATTTTAAGACAATTATGTAATTTGTATATGGTTGTAACTTGTTTTATTTAATTAGTTTGAGCTAGTTTTAACTTGAGTTGATTATTATTTAAATTAGATTTATGTGGGATCCATTAGAGAAACCAGGAATTTGGCTTGGAGTTTAAATACTCTTTAGGAAATAATTTTAAGGGGGTGTTTGGGAGTGTTTTTCAAAAGCGTTTTTGAAAAAAAATGAAAATTTTAAATTAATAAAATTTGGTGTTTTTAGATCATTTTGATGAGCTGATGTCAAAAATAATTTTAAAAAAATAAAAAAACATAATTTTAATGTATTTTTAAATGAAAAGCACTTTAAAAAACAACCGCAACCACACTCCCAAACAGACACTTAGCATTATTGCTGGCTTTTGGTTGCTTAATCTTGGTTCTTGATTGAACTTTTTATCTCTTCAAAGAATTAATCATTGTTTGTTGTGAATTTATACTTACTTTGCTTGACTCTAAGTATAGGCGTTGTGATCAAGTTTGTTTATAGTCTTGTTGTCTTGGAGCAATTCTTCCATTGTGATAAGCTCATTTAAATCTCAACAAACTTGGGCTAGATTGATTTTGGAATCGCGAATTTTGTTAAATTTTGCTGGAGCACACATTAATTGATATCAAAACAAATCTAATCACAAGTTACATCCTTCAATTTGAGTTTTATTATTTCTTGTTTGATTCTTGATAGATTCAACCACCTACCTACCTATATATATATATATATATATATAATTAGGGCTCTTACTTCATATTGCTTTATTGAACACTTAATCATAAGTTAGTGTTCTTTTTATGCTTTTTTAATCAAAATCAGCATTTACACCTAAGTTCTTGATTTGCTTTGTCCTTGCCGGAATATATATATATATATATAATAGATAAAAAAGAGGTTTGATCTTATTGCTGCCGCATAAAAAAAAAGATAAAAGAAGAAAGAAATCACTTTTTTTTTAGTTTTGTCCAAATACATGCTTGAAGAAACCTTGATCATTGGGCAATTGGTTAGTCTTGATTCGTGAATGTTTTAGGAGTCTTCATTGTGTTTCTTGAATTTTGGGTAGTTTAGTTGGTGTCTTGAGTTTCTGGAATTCTCTTGAATTAAATCCTTAATACTTGATCATTCGTAATTGTTTAGCTCTTTTCTGATTTTTTTTTTGTTTTGTGTCTTTAAATCATCATATTATTCGTCAAATTTGCATTGCTACTCGTGAATTTGTCAATGTAGTTTTGTTTTGTTAGTTTTGTAAATTTCTTGTTTCTTGAGTTTATATCAAATTTATAAATTCACTACGTAGTTAGTTAATTTGTTTTTCCTGAATTGTTACTAAGTTATTTCAAGAACTAAAGAAAGACAATTTAAGTGAAAAAGGGCATAGAGAGCAAATAGTTCGTCTTATAGGAGCAATCCTTAAGAGACTAAGGAGTTTCAAAGGCAAACAGACGAGTTGATGTCGAAAGGATACATTTAAGAGAGAATGAGTCCCTGTGCAGTTCTCGTGTTTCTTATTTCAAAAAATGACAGAACTTGACAAATGTGTGTGGAATGTCGAGCTATCAATAACATCACTATAAAATATCGACATCTCATTCCTAGATTAGATGATATGTTAAATGAATTACATGGTTCTCAATTGTTTTTGAAAATTCATTTAAAACTGGTTATCATCAAATTATGATGAAAGAAGAGGATGAATGGAAAACTATGTTTAAAACTAAATATGATTTGTATGAGTGACTGGTTATGTCTTTTGGACTGACTAATGCACCTAGTACTTTTGTGATACTGATGAATCATGTGTTGGGTGCTTTTATTGGTAAGTTTGTAGTCGTTTACTTTGATGATATATTGATTTATAGTAAAGAGATTGATGAGCATATAGGTCATTTGAGACAAGTTCTTGATGTGATTAGAAAAGAGTCTTTATATGTTAATTTGAAAAAAAATGTGACTTTTGCATGGATATTATTGCTTTCTTGGATACGTGGTTAGTGAAAAGGTATAAAAATAGATAAGGCAAAGGTTAAGGCTATTCAAGAATAGCCTACACCAAAATCCATAACAAACATTACGAGTTTTCATGGTTTGGCTAGTTTTCATAGGAGATTTGTTAAAGAACTTAATACTATAGCCTCTTCATTGACTAAAATTGTTAAGAAAGTCACGGGGTTTAAATGGGGAGAAAAACAAGAAAATGCTTTTAGCTTGTTAAAATCAAAGTTGATTTCAACACCTTTACTATTTTTACCTGATTTTAATAAAACTTTCGAGATTGAATGTGATGCTTCAAGAATAAGTGTTATAGTTGTTCCAATGCAAGAAAAACAACCCATTGCTTATTTTAGTAAGAAACTCAATGGTGCAACTCTTAACTATCCCACTTATGATAAAGAGTTGTATGCAATAGCGAAGACTTTGGAGACTTGGCAATATTATTTGTGGCCCCGAGAGTTTTTCATACATACTAACCACCAATCGTTGAGACATTTGGAAGGTCAAGGTAAGTTAAGTAGGAGATGCTAAGTGGGTTGAGTTTATTGAAACTTTTCCATATGTAATTAAATACAAGCAAGGTCAGGAAAATATGATCGTCAATGCCTTATCGCAAAGATATGTCTTCTTAATACTTTTAATACTAAATTTCTAGGATTTGATTATATTAAGGAGTTATATCTTGATGATCATGATGACGGTGCTATATATGACATAAGCAAGGTTTCGGCCAAGGGAAATATATTAGGCATGATAGATTTTTGTTTATGAAAATAAATTATGTGTGCCTAATTGTTCTTTACATGAATTGCTTGTGAGGGAAGCATATAAGGGAGGTTTAATAGGGGCATTTTGTAATTACTAAAACTTTGGAGGTCTACATAAGCACTTTTAGTGGCCTAGTATAAAAAGAGATGTGCAAAAAATATGTGATAGGTGTATAATATGTAGACAACTAAGTCTAGGGTAGTGCCTCATATATACACATCTTTGTCTGTTCCTAAGAAACCTTGGGTTGATATTTCTATGGATTTCATATTGGGTCTACTTAAGTCTAGGAAAGGGAGAGATTCTATATTTGTTGCCATGAATAGATTTTCTAGATGACTTTATTGTTTGCTACAAAACTGATGACGCAACAAATATAACTGACCTATTCTTTAGAGAGGTCATTAGGTTATATGGTCTTCGATGAGCATTGTATTCGATTAAGACGTTAAATTTTTGAGTTACTTTTGGAAGTTTTGTAAGGTATGTTAGGAGCTAAACTTTTATATTCTACTACTTGTCATCCACAAACAAATGGCAAAATTGCAGTTGTTAACTAGACTTTGATTCAATTGTTAAGGGTTATCATTCAAAAAAATCTTAAAAATTAGGAAGATTGTTTGTCATTTATTGAATTTGCATATAATTGTAGTGTGCATTCTATTACTAATTATTCACCATTGAGATTGTTTATGGTTTTAGCCCTTTGACACCATTAGTTTATTTCTTTTGCTTGTTGATGAAAAGGTTAGTCTAGATAGAAATCAAAAGTCATAATTGGTGAAATATCCTAATGCAAAGATTCAATAACAAATAGAAATGAAGAATGAATAATATTCAAACAAAGCCAATAAAGGGGTGAAAATTTGTGAGATTTGAACCATGTGATTAGGTTTATGTGTATATGAGGAAGGAAAGGTTTCCTGAACAAAGTAGATCAGAGTTGATGGGTTAGTAGATGGTTCTTATCAAATCTTAGAAAGGATTAATGATAATGCCTACAAAGTGGATCTATTAGTGAGTATGGTACTAATGCTATATTTAATATTTCTTATCTTACTTTGTTTAATGTAGGTGATGATTAGAGATTGAATCCTTTTGATTAGAGAGGGGATGATGTGATCCAACCATCAAAGGATCCATTGAGGTTATGAGGCATAGGGCTAAGATGTTCAAAAAAATCTTCAAAGGACTTCTTCAAGATACATGAGCTAAGGTGATCTTCAAGAGGATTTGTAATAATACAGAGCAAACCTGGATTAATCTGATTCATGTTCAAGAGGAGTTTTTTGGTGGAACCAAGACCATTATACTAGGATTTAGAGAAGAAAACTAGATTCAGACAATTTGACCTTTTGTTACTCTTGTTGTTGTAACTGGAAATACAAATCAAATTTTGTTTTGATTCTAGTTGGCCTGGAAACTAGACTTCCATAAATTTCTAACTATATATGGCTCACCTTCTAATTCATTAAGACGAGAGAGAACCATCCATTTTAAATTGAGTTTTGTTCCTGTCAAATAGAATACAAAAACAACAAACTTGTTTTAGTTAATTAGTTGGACTATCAAACTTTATTTATTTGAGAGCAGACATTTTGTTTGGGTTTTAGACTTGTTTATTTTGTTTATTTCAATAATCAACTTAAGTTAGTTTTAGCTTAAGTTGATTATTATTTAAATAGGGTTTATGTGAGATCCATTAAGGAAACTAGGGTTTTGACTTGCAATTTAAATACTCTTTAGGAAATAATTTCAGCATACTTTTGATGATAATTTCAGCATTATAGCTGACTTTTGGTTGCTTAATCTTGGTTGTTGATTGAACTTTTCATCTTTTCAAAGAATGGATCATTCTTTGTTGTGAATCTATACTTTCTTTGCTTGTCTTCAAGTGTAAAAGGTTATGATCAAATTGGTTTATATAGTCTTGTTGTCTTGGATCAAGTCTTCCATTGTGATAAACTCAATCAAATCTCAACAGGGTTAGATTGATCTTGGAATCATGAATTTTGTTAAACTCTGTTAGGGTTCACATCAGCCCATAAATGGATCCTTAAAGGAAAGATGATATTATTAGTATGTGATGGTAACCATACCTAATTAATTGAAAATTCCAAGATCTAGATTCAAATAGCAAAACTAAGTTATATAACATTCTTAATAACACTTGAAAATTATTATTTCATGTTTATTCCTATGATTTTCATATTTTAGTATACGAAGGGAAGTATAATGGAAAAATAATTGAAAGATCATTTAAATGAGTGAAAATATGGTCATGTCTTTGAGAATTTCAATAAATACTAATTTTTTTAGGCACTCATGAATCCAAGAGTTGTTCACTGACAAAACAAATACAACACTTAAAACCAAAAGAAATATCTAGGTATAGAACTACATTAATACTATTATCTTAGTTTATATAAAAGATTGAATAATTCAAGACAACATACTAGTAAATCAAATAGTATTTCACTAATAAAGGTTTTAAACCAAAAGCTATTATTTTTATGTAGTTCTAATGTAGTGTTCTATCATATCTATATCTCTTAACAAATATTCAATTAATTTAAAAACTCATGAGACAATTTCCATTCTTAAGGAAGGTTGTTGATTCAATCCAGACATGATCAATTTTGGATTTTGATGTAAAGTTTCATACTATCTAGTTATACTTTATTGATCACATCTCCATATCTAACTGTTGGATTGTGCTAAGACTTTGAAAACTATTCAAGAGCTATGGTGCTATGTGGGGGTGGAATTTCAAATCAATCGGAGTTTGCGAAGGCCTTGCGATATATATCATAACAAGCTCTACGTGTTTTGTTATTCACTTCTTTTTAGGAAACAAAGAAAGCTTATTACATATTTTGATCAATTTTATAAGTGAACTCAAATTAGCCCATGTATGGGAATCCATTAGGGTTATTGGAAACATTATATAATTAATTGTATGTTGCAAACCTACAAGCCATAGATTAATAAAATAAACTTGTATTTTACGTGATGCAACACATTTTCTTTACTGAGACACAAATCAAATTTGACTTATCAAGGTATAACTGACCTTATGGTGTCATTCGATTCGATTCCCATAGTGTTGGTGTCTTGGGTCAGGTTTCCACTGCGTTACACTTCTCAAGCCTAGTTTTCAACTTCTTAGGAAAATATCATCTTCGTTAGGGGTTGTTTGAATACGTGATCAAGAGATTCATATTATTTGTTAGAAGTTTATTTAAATAACTTGTTTAATAAACACATTTAAGGCCAAGTTACAAATAGAGTTCAATAACTTTTAGGGTAAAACTTTGTTGAGATTTAATCTCTAATGTATGCTCTTAAATATATAACATTAATATGATTTAAACAAATTATATATCAATGAGAAACTAATTTCAAAGAACCGTTGGTTGATATATTTTTGTGAAAATCCAAAACTTTTGAAAGAGCTTTATCCCATATCAGAAAGAAACAAAAACTAGAAGACATATTACAAACATCATAGTTGTACAAGTGAGGAGCAATAAAGTCTTAAGAACAAATGACTCATTCTTGATAACAACAAAATCTTAATTACAAACATCAAAGGACTCATTAATTGATATATTTTTGTGAAATCCAAAACCTTTGAAAGAGCTTTATCCCATATCAGAAAGAAACAAAAACTGTAAGACATATAACAAACATCTTAGTTGTACATGTGAGGAGTAATAAATCCTTAAGAACAAAGGACTCATTCTTGATAACAACAAAAACTTAAATACTTTAAAATCCTTCAACATGTAAGTACCATTTTTAATTTTAATTGAAGCATAACTATTTTTATTATTAGTTTACATGCTAGAAATTTGGTTTATATCAATTGCAAGTTTGATATATATATATATATATATATATATAATGCTAGTATTCCTTTATTATATTTATGTTGAAAATATATTTGTCTTGAGTTTTATTTTTGCATGTTTAAAGATTTAAAATTGTATGTAGTTTAGGCTTAATTTGCTTTCCTTGTATATTCTTTTATTTGTATGCTCTTATTTTGCTAAACTAAACATTTTTGCTTAATAGTTTAATAAATTTAAACATTGAAAAACAAAAATCTCTAAAATAATGGAAATTGGAATTAAAGATTAGTAATTTCATCTTTGGATTAAATAACATAAAGGCTAGAAGAATACTATTATGGGGCAATTAATGATGGTCATTATCATGACATACACGACATCGAAACAATAGGTATGCCTCCTAAAATGTGGAAGAAAAGTCTTGGGGTAATCATAAAATTCCAATTATATAATTCAAGAGTCTTCATCTAGTATTATGACCACTAGACAAGCCAATGGTATACAAAAGTCATCACCTAGTATTATAATCACTAGGCAACTCAGTAAAGAGACTAATTCTGCAAGGGAAAAACACATCACTTATAGTGCACTTTACCTAAGATAAATTGTATTGCTGTTTGATTGTTTTTTCTATGTAAAATTTCTATTCATTGATCTCATCTAAGGTTTAAGGTTGATTTTCCTTCGTGAGAAAAGTCCTATCTTATTGAGTCAAAACTTAATTGTTTTAAAATCTAATTTTAGCATACATTTATTTTTCTGTATATTTAATATCCTAGTGTATACTCTACAATATAGTTTTATACCTCTAAATATCAAAAGTCTATAACTAAATCAACTCTTTAAATATAAAGTGAAAAAAAATGATTGGTGGAAGTTTTTGATATTTTGGCTAAAACCTAACACATAGTTATAAACTGGTTACAATATCCATTTTACATTTTGAAACATGAAAAATATGCTTGAAAAAATAGTATGCATGAAAACAAAAAAAAAATGTGTTTTTGAAATAAGGATTTTCTTTGTTTTTTTTTTGGAAATTTAAGAAAAAATCATGTATTTTGTATCAGGTTCATATTTTACAATGTATGTCTATGATCTAATATTGAAAAACATTTATAGAAAAACATGCGAGAAAATCACAAAATATTTTTTGAAATGCCCCCTGAAATTTTGGACTAGATTTGTATCTTATAGTGAAGTCTACAACTTCATATCAAACAAAATTGATAGAAAAACATGTGAGAAAATCATACTTTATTATTATTAATATTATATGGGCTAGGCCTGACCCATCTTAGTCTGGTTAGGCGTGCTAATGACCTAAAAGACATGAGCTTTTTTTTAAAAAAAATGGGGTTGGGTTCAACCCAAACATGGGGTATGCGCTTTGGACCTAATCCCGATCGGGTTAGGCTAAATGAGACCCAATAATATTAAAATGGGTTGGACTCAACCTACCCATATAGGTAGAACTAAAACAGGTCCAACCTAGACATATATAACTACTGATGAAAGCCAATAGTTGTAGGACATGAATTAAAGAGATTATGTAGGGGAGAGAGATAGTGAGAGAGCTACCTAGTATGAATATGATTGATAGTTATATTGAGAAGACCGGTGTACTGTTGGTGGTGACATGGAAACGAAATGGAAGAGAGGAAATAGGTAGAAGAAAATTGGAATAAGTAAGAGCTAGGGGAAGACTAATTTTTCTTCGACTTTAGCTTTCAATTTCTTGATGCTCAATGCATGGAATCCATCTTAATTTATAAGGGGGGTGGTGGTGAAAGAGGGATCTTGTTTTTATTAAGGTAAACTTTGTCGTTTATTTCAGTCTGGAAGGATCTTAATCATAGACTTAAAATCACCATCAGGAGCTGTCAATTTTGACAATGCTACCTAAGCTATCCTCTTTATGGTGGTACCATGGTGGTTGTGGTGTTAATCTACAAGAAAGAAAAATATTGGGGTGTAGTCAAATGTTAGGTCATCATGATGGTATATGTCAAATTTGGTGAGGAAATAAACATTAAATGCACATGAAAAACAACCTTTTAAGCAGTCTTTTCGGTCTAAGAAAAAGAAGACAATGAACAATAACTAGACGACATGTTGTCTGGTTCCTTTAATGGTTTAAATGGCATGTCATCTAGTTCCTCATTTTCTTCTTCTTCAAAACAACTTTTGGCCTTTACTTAAGGGTGTTGGCTAAAGTTAATTCATATGTTCATCTTTTTTTTATTGCACCCCTATTTGACTTTAAATGTGTAGTTTCTCCCTTATTGATATTCAACATCACCCCTAGATTTCGACGCCTTTTTCAATTTTATCATTGGTCTTTGATTTATGCAATTTGACCCTCAATTAACCATTAAACTTTTAGTTCTCTTCAATTTGATTTCTGATTTCAAGCAAGGTTTTCCTAATAGTTCGACACCTTTTGCATAAAGATCATTGACTATGAATTATTTCAATTTAACCCCCAATTCATCCTAAACTTTTGATTTTCTTTTAATTTTGCCCTTGATTTCAATCGAATGACTTGATAAAAGTTAAATTTGATCTCAAAAAATTCCAATATTTATAATTAAGCCCAAATCAGGCTCCTAGACTAAATGTTTCACAAATTAAGTCCATAATAAAATTAAGTTGACTCATTTGAAGTGTAAATAAATTCTTGCATCTGATTGAATTCTTCAATTGAATCCAAATTAATTTTTAAACATAATTAAACTTTTAATTTGACCATGATTAAATCAAATTGATTTATTTAAATAATTTAAATAAATAATAGGCCCAATTGAAGGGTCTTTAGGACCTCAACTAATTATAACATGCTAACCCTTTTATAGAACTATAGATCTAAGCTTGAAGAATCATTTGATGAATTTTAGTTCGGTCCAATAATTGAATCTAAAGTTAAAACTATCTAGCGAGATTATGTGTTTGACACGTTTATGTTTCTTAGCATATTTTATTTTGTTCTATTCAATTAATTTATAAATATATCCGTACATATTTAAAACAAAAGAATGCCCTATTGAAAACAACACAACATATTAACTATGATATATTTTCCATTATATTTTCAAGAGTGCATGTTTTTTTTTAAAATGACCTTCATCTAGATAATCATCATCTAAAGAAATCTTGAAACCCTTAATCTTGAAATGAGCAAATCTCATAGTTTTTTTTCCAAGCGGCTTTTCGCAATTTGCAAAATCGTATTTTTTACAAGCTAATTATATATTAGTCCTTGGTGATTAAATTGATTAGTTTTTGTGGTTTCAAAATCTATATATTTAATACTTGTGTTTTGAAATTCTCTTATAACCTAATAATAACTTTCATTCATTTTATGTTGTTTGTTTCTTCTTTTAAACATATGAAATGGGGATATTTGGTTAGAAATAAAGGCATTTTTCAGAATAAAAAACCAATAAATGAAGCATGGTCAGCACAAATTAAAAAAGGGATATTTAATTACTTTTTGAATACTTTTTTCTTAACAAACGACAAGGAGCAGGTAATGGTTACTTTTTTTGTTGAGACTTTTGAAAAAAGGGCAACCAGTCGTCTTCCTGTGTGGTGGGACGCTGTTGTACTATTTTGGATAACTCAATTATCCATACATAATTAATTGTATCTTTTTTACCATATTGTTAAATTAGATAACATGTTAATGTTTTATTTCTATTTTTATACCACCATGTAGTAATGAATATATAAACATGTTATGTACTCTATATTTTAGATGAATGTTCGATTTAAGTTCTTAATTATTCTTATTTTTTTCAAAAATTCATATTATAAATTAATGACATCACTCGATATTGTAATTAAAAAAAAATTAATGAAAAACTATTAAGAATGCAAATGACATGTAGTGTGAAAAATATTAAATCAATCTATTTTTTAATGTTTTTCAATAATTTGATGAGTTGATAAAAAAATTAATTATTTTAAAATATTTTCAAGTAAAAAGTATGTTTAAAAGACATCCAATAGTAAAAAATTATAATTCAAGTAACAAAATATTTTTTTACCGGTTATCCAAGTTAATTTTGAATTTGTTAAGTTGACTGAATCACATAAAACTAAATAATTTCATATATTTTAATTTTAATTTCAAGTTAATTAAAAATTAAAATTTAAAAAAACTCATGGTTAACTATTGGATCAAGTTTAATTTTTTATGTTTTATTTTAAAAATATTTTTTATTTTAAATTAATTTTTTATGTTTTTAAATTATTTTATTTATTAATATTCCAAAATAGATTTTAAAAAATAAAAAATATTTAAAAAAAAACTGCAACAGCTTCCAAAACATACATGTAGTCCCTTTGTTATCTAATTGTAACAATCTGGGGGCACATTAACATATACTAAAAGAGGATCTGACGTCAGCTGACGTCAGCACTGTAGACTGGCCATTTTTCCTCCGTACTTCGCAGGCGTTCGTCTGCCTTTTTTTTTTTTTTTTACACAAGTCTTCTTTTTGTATTTTTTTATGCTGGAAAAGACAAAGCAAAGGCTGTGGCCGAGCGGTTGTTCGCGCGCGGTTCCATTGGCGCGCGCGAGTTCGAACCGCTGCGGCCTCAAAACTGATTTCGATTTTTTTTTTAACAAGCCTTCTTTTTGTATTTTTTTATGCTGGAAAAGACAAAGCAAAGGCTGTGGCCGAGCGGTTGTTCGCGCGCGCTGCCATTGGCGCGCGCGAGTTCGAACCGCTGCAGCCACAAAACTGAATGGATTTTTTTTTTTTAAAGAACTTTTTTTTTTTCAAAAAAAGGTCTTTTGTTTTTTAATAACTGGTTGTTGTTTCTGATTTGGTTTTTTTTCTTTCAAGGACCATTTTCTTTTAAAAAAATGAATGGTTTTTTTTTAAATAACTGGTTGTTGTTTTTTTTACAAAAAAAAAATTTAATAACTGAGGTGTCCGGGCCAACTTACGCGCACCACGACTAATCTCCAGATCCATTTTTTTTTACATTTTTTTTTACACAAGCCTTCTTTTTGTATTTTTTTATGCTGGAAAAGACAAAGCAAAGGCTGTGGCCGAGCGGTTGTTCGCGCGCGCTGCCATTGGCGCGCGCGAGTTCGAACCGCTGCGGCCACAAAACTGAATGGTTTTTTTTTTTTTATAAAGAACTGTTTTTTTTTTTCAAAAAAAAGGTCTTTTGTTTTTTAATAACTGGTTGTTGTTTCTGATTTGGTTTTTTTTCTTTCAAGAACCATTTTCTTTTAAAAAAATGAATGGTTTTTTTTTAAATAACTGGTTGTTGTTTTTTTTACAAAAAAAAATTTAATAACTGAGGTGTCCGGGCCAACTTACGCGCACCACGACTAATCTCCGGATCCATTTTTTTTTACATTTTTTTCCCTATTTTGTTTTGCCACTTATATTTTTTTTCTTAATCGAGGTGTCCGGGTCAGTTTACGCGCACCACGATTTTTTCTTTCCAGGTATATTTTTTTTCAATCAATAATTTTTTTTTATTTATCATTTTTTTTAATTGCTCTTTTTTTAATGTTTTTAGACTTCTTTTCAGCCTTTGATTTAATTTCGTTTTTTTCACGTTATTAAAGCAATAATAATATTAATATCAAGAATAATAATAATAATTTTAGTTTTTGTTCTTACATGTTTTTTTTATTGATTTTTTTTCTCAGGTTTGTTTAATAATGTTTATTGTTTTGACAGTAATAGTGATGATAATTTTAGAAGTTAAGGGTCTTTTGTTTTTTAATAACTGGTTGTTGTTTTTGATTTAGTTTTTTTTTTCAAGAACTGTTTTGTTTTAAAAAAAAATGAATGGTTTTTTTTTTTAAATAACTGGTTGTTGTTTTTTTTTTACAAAAAAAATTAATAACTGAGGTGTCCGGGCCAACTTACGCGCACCACGACTAATCTCCGGATCCATTTTTTTTTTACATTTTTTTCCCTATTTTGTTTTGCCACTTCTATTGTTTTTTTCTTAACCGAGGTGTCCGGGTCAGTTTACACACACCATGATTTTTTCTTCCCGGGTATATTTTTTTTGTCAATCAATAATTTTTATTGTATTTATCATTTTTTTATTTGCTCTTTTGTTAATGTTTTTAGGATTCTTTTCAGCCTTTGATTTAATTTCGTTTTTTCACGTTATTAAAACAATAATAATATTGATATTAAGAATAATAATAATAATAATAATAATTTTAGTTTTTGTTCTTACATGTTTTTTTATTCATTTTTTTCTCAGGTTTGTTTAATAATGTTTATTATTTTGACAATAATAGTGATGATAATTTTAGAAGTTAAGACTTCGATGTTACTGTTGTTATGATAGAGTATGTTGATCTTTTTTATTATATCAAATTTTACATATTTAAATACTATATTTTAATTTCAATAATGATAAAAATTATTAGTTTCGTCCGCACTACGCCTGCAACGTAGTGCGGGCATTTGACTAGTGATATCTAAGCGACATCTTGGCCCACATGTTTGGATAGAATTCACACTAATCCTCGATTTGATTCGGACAGATTTGACTTCTTTCCCTCTTGTTTTATCCCATTTCTTCACGTTTACCTGATCTTCTCAGAATGATGTCAACCTATCTCGTGATTTTAATTTTGATTTAATTTTAGAGTGGCTTTATTTGTTTTCCTCCCCATGAAATGACTTCTTGGTTAATATTAGCAGCAGCTGGTGTAATCCCTCCTCACGTGTGGTAGCAAATGACTTTCGCAGGAACGCGAGGTGGCATTGGATGAAGTTGCCACCCAAGAAACAAGCCCCCCTGCGGGGGACGTAGAGTCCCTCTCTTTGGACTAAACATCACATGGGCTGGTAGCCCTTCATTCCATGATTTACGTGGGTTTTGCAAATTATATTGCATCTGGATAAATTACTTGGATTTTGTCTGTACATGAAACTGTCCATGGCAATGGAATCTCTCTTGCCCTTTTTCGTTGAGAAATAAAAGAGAGCATGGGCAACTTCCACTTCTAGAAGAATGCTTGTTTTGCGTACAGATTTTTTACAAGTGAATCAGTAAGCATAAAATATTTTAGAGTAATATATCATTTTAATTTATTGGGTGGGAAGAAATTCATGAGTCAACCCAATCCATATTGATTCTATTTACATTATCATTGGTAAATTGAGATTTTATATCTTATATAACTATAGCACCAAGGTATTAACTTGATTATGCAAATGGATGGTAAAACATCCACTCCAGCATCTTGAGAATTAATTGGAGAATTGCTTGTATGCTCCATGTTTCTACTTTCGATAACAGATTTATTGACTCGAAAGATGAAAGGAAGAGAGGGTCTCAATTGGCGTGCCAAAAATTATACAGATAAAATTCTCGCACGTCGAATAAATGTGCTAGAAAATAGGGTGCCAAAATTACAGTAATAAATTTGGTTACAAAAAAAGTGGAAAATCTCTTTAAATGCTCTTCACGTGCACAAATCCTCTTATTAACGGTTAAATCTAGATCTTGTTTTGAATGAAGAGATATTCACACGGGCTTGAAAGCTTTAATCTTGTGAATCTTGACTTGATCGGATTTGAAGATAGACTTGAATTGACTTGGTAAAAATTATTCACACAAGCTCGAAAGCTTTAATCATGTGATATCTTGATGCAACCATATTATTTGTTAGTTTCACTCACATTTAACTAATATTTGACTTGTTTTTTATATATAAAATACCTTGATATTCTTTGTTTTATGTTTTGAAGGTACTTTTGCATGAAAGATGGAAAAAGGAGTCAATTGGAGGTAATTGACATATTTGACCGTTAGTCAATGTTTTGTGCAGAGCGTGAGCTCTAAAGGTCGAAATGAAGTGATTCTAGTGACATTAAAAAGATACCATTCATACCTTTTGTAAAGGTAAGGAAAGAAAATAAAATAAGGAAAAGTATGGAAATCGTAGACTTTAAAGTCAAATCTTGTATTCTGTCAGTGTTGACCTTCGACCACTCCGACTTGAATATCTTGAGCTAAAGAAGTCCAATTGATGCAAACACATTTCTTTTTGAATTCTTGACTCCAAGGCCTATCAACGCTCAAAATACAGCCCAACATGATGTCATACGATGGAGATATAATTTTTCAAAGATGACAAATGAATTCTGCAAGTGATGCGACCATATTATTTGATAGTTTCATCTATATTTACCTAGTGTTTTGCATATGTTTTGTGTATAAAATGCCTTGATATTCTTTGTTTTATGTTTTGAAGGCATTTTTGGATGAAAGATGCAAAAAAGAGATAATTGGAGCTAATTGATAGATTTGACATTCATTCGATGTTTTGTGTAGAGCGGAAGCTCTAGAGATCGAAATGAAGTGATTCCAGTGACATTAAAAAGATAACATCCATAAATTTATGTAAAGATAAGGAAAAAGAAATAAAATAAGGAAGAGCATGGAAATCACAGCCTTCAAAGTCAAATCTTGCAATCTGTCGATGTCAACCTTTGAATGTTCCAACTTAAATATCTAGAGCTATAGAAGTTCGATTAATGTAAACCCAATTTGGTTGGATTCAAGACTAAAATACCAATAAATTCTCAAAATTTAAGCTCAAAACAATGAGTTTTGAATGAGATATGATTTTGACAAGGAACAACTAAATTCTGCCAACTCAAGGAAGGACTATTTTGTAAAATAGAAACTAGGGTTTCTAAACATATATAAAGGAGGAGAGGCAGCAAGAGACATTGGCCAGAAGCAAAGAAAACACAAATCTTCCTCCTACAAACCCTAAATCATGTTTTCTTCCGTTTTTTTATTTAGTTGTTCAATAAACATACAAGGCTAGACTCTTTTACTTGGTTGCAAGGACACAGAAACCTTCAGATTTCAAGAACTGTGAGATCTATTTTTACCTTAATTTTTCAGTTTATATGATGAATATGTTTGTTCTCCTATGCTTATTTTCCTATGATTGTTTATTTAATTACTAAGAGCGGACTCAAAGTTATTATTGTAGACAATCTATTGCTAAGTTTGATATCAAAACCGAAGTTGTGGTATATGAACTTGTGAAGCAACTAAGTTAATAATTATAGCAGATCTACATTATTAATCTTAGGGAGAACATTCAATCGAATTAAACATATATTGCGGACAATTGTGTTTCTTAATTGATAAATTTATCTAGTTTTTAAAGCTGTCATTGAATCAAATTACTAGTGCGGACACTGTGGCTGTTTGATGGTTAGGGTAAGTTATACAACCAATCCATTAACTAACCAATTTTAAGAAGATAAATGATTAAAAAAAACAAAACTTGAGAGCTTGTGACTAGACCTGCTGATAAACCTATTATAAGGGTTAAGTGGGTGTTTAAGACCAAGTTAAATCTTGATGGAACAATTCATAAACATAAAGCTAGGCTTGTGGTAAAGGGTATGCACAAAAACCTGGAATTGATTACAATATACCTTTGCTCCAGTAACAACGTTGGGCACCATCAGAACTCTCATTGCTCTAACAGCTCAGAAAGGATGGAAGTTGTTCCAACTGGATGTTAAGTCAACATTTCTTAATGGGGAGCTCGATGAAGAAATGTATGTGGAGCAACCAAAAGGATTTATAGTTAATAATGCAAAATTCATGGTTTACAAGCTACACAAAGCCCTATATGGACTCAAACAGGCTCTTAGAGCCTGGTATAGTGAGATTGACACATATCTCACAATATGCAAATTCAAAAGAAGCAGTAGTGAAGCAATACTATACACAAGGGCAAATCATGAAGGAAATCTCATTATTGTTTCTATATATGTTGATGACATTGTTTACACAGGCAGCAGTGAGAAGATGATGCATGATTTCAAGAGGGAAATGATGCAAATATATGAAATGTCAGATCCTGGCCTTCTTCATCACTTTTTGGGAATTGGTGTAATACAAACTAAGCAAGGCATTTTTATTCATCAATGGAAATATGACAAGTCATTACTTGCAAAATTTTGACTTGAGGATTGCAAACCAATTACAATTCCCTTGTTTGTTGGTGAAAAGCTGAAGATGGAAGATGGAAGTGACAAGGCTAATGAAGGTATTTATAGGAAGATTGTGGAAAGTTTGTTGTACTTGACAGCAACTAGGTCAGACTTAATGTATTTAGTCAGCCTACTATCAAGGTTTATGAGTAATCCTATGAAAAAACATATGAGAAGCACAAAAAAGGTCCTAAGATATGTTCAAGGGACACTCAACTATGACATTGAAAATATTAGAGACAAATCAACAACCCTAATTGGGTTTTGTGATGTTGATTGGGCTGGTAGTGAGGATGATAGTAGGAGCACTTCAGGGTATGCTCTCAGCTTTGGAAGTGGAGTGTTCTCCTAGGCTTTAGTAAAACAGAATACAGCTGCTCTCTTAGCAACAGAAGTTGAGTAGGTCTCAGCCTCTGAAACAACAGCACATATAATATGGTTGAGGTTTGTCCTAGATGATTTTGGTGAGATACAAGTTGATTCAACACCATTGTTCTGTGATAATATGTCAGCAATCTCTATGGCTAAAAATCTAGTCTTTCATCAGAAGATCAAGCACATAAACACACGATATCACTTCATTATAGAATCTTTGAAGGAAGGATTGATAAATATGAAGTTTTGCAAAAGTGAAGAGCAACTAGCAGACATCTTCACTAAGGTTCTACCTAAAGAGAGATTCAATCAACTAAGAATGAATCTTGGAGTTAAATCAGTGAGCAGCTTAGGAGAGGCGGTTGGAGAATAAGCAACTCATTTCATTAACTACTACATCCAGAAGAGTTAAAGCACATTCAAGAAGAGAAGGAAAAGTGAAAGTCATTGCTGGTTCTAAGCATGTATAACAAATTATTGTAATTCTGTTAATTGTTTTAGTTCTGTTACATGTAACAAACTCTAGAACTAAGAAGAGAATTCATAATTGAATTCTCTAATTAGACAGTTGCAATTTGTTTAGAACATGCACTTCATGTGATTTAGCCTCAAGAGTATAAAAGAGACAATTCATCAAACAATTATAATAAATACATTCAATTGGTCATAACTAGAGATATAAATCGAAATTTATTGTGATTCTAGTTAGGATGAAAACTACATTGCCATACCTTTCCAACGATATATGACTCGACTTCTAATTCGTTAAGATGAGAGAGAAACATCAATTCTAAGACAATTATGTAATTTGTATATGGTTGTAACTTGTTTTATTTAATTAGTTTTAGCTAGTTTTAGCTTGAGTTGATTATTATTTAAATTGGATTTATGTGGGATCCATCAGAGAAACTAGGAATTTGGCTTGAAGTTTAAATATTCTTTAGGAAATAATTTCAGCATTATAGCTAACTTTTGGTTGCTCAATCTTGATTCTTGATTGAACTTTTTATCTCTTCAAAGAATTAATCATTCTTTGATATGAATTTATACTTACTTTGCTTGACTCCAAGTATAGGCGTTATGATTAAGTTTGCTTATAGTCTTGTTGTCTTGGAGCAAGTCTTCCATTATGATAAGCTCATTCAAATCTCAACAAACTTGAGTTAGATTGATTTTGGAATCATGAATTTTGTTAAATTCTGCTGGAGCTCACATTAGTTGATATCAGAACAAATCTAATCACATGTTACATCCTTCAATTTAAGTTTTATTATTTCTTGTTTGATTCTTGATAGATTCAACCACCTACCTATATATATATATATAGGGCTCTTACTTCATATTGCTTTATCGAAACACTTAATCATAAGTTAGTGTTCTTTTTATGCTTTCTTAATCAAAATCAGCATTTACACCTAAGTTCTTGATTTGCTTTGTCCTTGCCGAAATATATACATGTAGATAAAAAAAAAAGTTTGATCTTGCAATCTTGATTGTTGCTGCATAAAAAAAAGAAAAAAGAAGAAAGAAATCACTTTTTTTTAGTTTTGTTCGAATACATGCTTGAAGAAACCTTGATCATTGGGCAATTGGTTAGTCTTGATTGTGTTTCTTGAATTTTGGGTAGTTTAGTTGATGTCTTGAGTTTCTAGAATTCTCTTGAATTAAATCCTTAATATTTGATCATTTGTAATTGTTTAGCTCTTATATGATTTTTTTTTGTTTCATGTCTTTAAATCATCATATTATTCGTACAAATTTGCATTGTTACTCGTGAATTTGTCATTGTAGTTTTGTTTTGTTAGTTTTGTAAATTTCTTGCTTGTTGAGTTTATATCAAATTTATAAATTCACCACGTAGTTAGTTAATTTGTTTTTCTTGAATTATTGCTAAGTTATTTCAAGAACTAAAGAAAAACAATTTAAGTGGAAAGGGGCATAGGGAGCAAATAGGTCGTCTTATAAGAGCAATCCTTAAGAGACTAAGGAGTTCAAAGGCAGGCAGGGATGTTGATGTTGAAAGGATACATTCAAGAGAGAATAAGTCCTTGTGTAGTTCTCATGTTTTTTATTTCAAAAAATGAAAGAACTTGGCAAATGTGTGTGGAGTGTTGAGCTATCAATAACATCACTGTAAAATATTGACAACTCATTTCTAGATTAGATGATATGTTGGATGAATTACATGGTTCTCAACTGTTTTTGAAAATTCATTTAAAAAGTGGTTATCATTAAATTAGGATGAAAGTAGGGGATGAATGGAAAACTACGTTTAAAACTAAATATGATTTGTATGAATGTCTGGTTATGTCTTTTGAACTTACTAATGCACCTAGTACTTTTGTGATACTAATGAATCATGTGTTGTATGCTTTTATTGGTAAGTTTGTAGTCATTTACTTTGATGATATCTTGATTTATAGTAAAGAGATTGATGAGCATATAAGTAATTTGAGACAAGTTCTTGATGTGATTAGAAAAGAGTCTTTATATGTTAATTTGAAAAAAAATGTGACTTTTGCATGGATATGATTGCTTTCTTGGATATGTGGTTAGTGAAAAAGGTATATAAATGGATAAGGCAAAGGTTAAGGCTATTCAAGAATAGCCTTAACCAAAATCCATAACAGACATTAGGATTTTTCATGGTTTGGCTAGTTTTTATAGGAGATTTGTTAAAGAACTTAATATGATAGCCTCTCCATTGATTGAAATTGTTAAGAAAGTCATGGGGTTCAAAGTTGATTTCAACACCTTTACTATTTTTACCTGATTTTAATAAAACTTTCGAGATTGACTATGATGCTTCAGGAATAAGTGTTAAAGCTGTTCCAATGCAAGAAAAACAATCCATTGCTTATTTTAGTAAGAAACTCAATGATGCAACTCTCAACTATCCCACTTATGATAAAGAGTTGTATGCAATAGCGAAGGCTTTGGAGACTTGGCAATATTATTTGTGGCCCCGAGAGTTTTTCATACATACTAACCACCGATCGTTGAGATATTTGAAAGGTCAAGGTAAGTTAAGTAGGAGATGCTAAATGGGTTGAGTTTATTGAAACTTTTCCATATGTAATTAAATACAAGCAAGGTTAGGAAAATATGATCATCAATGCCTTATTGCAAAGGTATGTCTTCTTAATACTTTTAATACTAATTTGAGTATATTAAGGAGTTATATCTTGATGATCATGATGTCGGTCCTATATATGAGATATGCAAGGTTTCGGCCAAGGGAAATATTTTAGGCATGATGGATTTTTGTTTATGAAATTAAATTATGTGTGTCTAATTGTTCTTTACATGAATTGCTTGTGAGGGAAGCATATAAAGGAGGTTTAATGGGGGCATTTTGTAATTACTAAAACTTTGGAGGTCTACATGAGCACTTTTATTGGCCTAGTATAAAAAGAGATGTGCAAAGAATATGTGATAGATGTATAATATATAGATAGCTAAGTCTAGGGTAGTGCCTCATATATACACATCTTTACCTGTTCCTAAGAAACCTTGGGTTGATATTTTTATGGATTTCATTTTGGGTCTACTTAGGTCTAGGAAGGGGAGAGATTCTATATTTGTTGTCATGGATAGATTTTCTAGATAACACATTGTAACAAATATAACTGACCTATTGTTTAGAGAGGTCATTAGGCTACATGGTCTTCTTAGGAGCATTGTATTCAATCGAGATGTTAAATTTTTGAGTTATTTTTGGAACGTTTTGTAGGGTATGTTAGGAACTAAACTTTTATATTCTACTACTTGTCATCCACAAACAAATGGAAAAATTGCAATTGTTAACCGGACTTTGATTCAATTGTTAAGGTTTATCATTCAAAAAAATCTTAAAAATTAGAAAGATTGTTTGTCATTTATTGAATTTGCATATAATTGTAGTGTGCATTCTATTACTAATTATTCTCCATTGAGATTGTTGATGGTTTTAGCCTTTTGACACCATTAGATTTATTTCCTTTGCTTGTTGATGAAAAGGTTAGTCTAGATGGAAATCAAAAGGCATAATTTGGTGAAATATCTTAATGCAAAGATTCAACAACAAATAGAAATCAAGAATGAACAATATACAAACAAAGCCAATAAGGGGGTTAAAATTTGTGAGATTTGAACTAGGTGATTGGGTTTATGTGTATATGAGGAAGGAAAGGTTTCCTCAACAAAGTAGATCAAAGTTGATGCCTCAAAGAGATGGTTCTTATCAGATCTTAGAAATGATTAATGATAATGCCTACAAAGTGGATCTATTGGTGAGTATGGTACTAATGCTACAAAGAGATAGTTCTTACTTTGTTTAATGTAGTTGATGATCAGAGATTGAATCCTTTTGATGAGAGAGGGAATGATGCGATCCAACCATCAAAGGATCCATTGAGGTTATGAGGCATAGGGCTTAGATGTTCAAAGAAGTCTTCAAAGGACTTCTTTAAGATACATGAGCTAAGGTGATCTTCAAGAGGATTTGTAATAATATAGAGCAAGCCTTGATTAATCTGATTCATGTTTAAGAGGAGCTTTTTGGTTGAACCAAGACCATTATACTAGCATTTAGAGAAGAAGACTAGATTCAGACAATTTGACATTCCGTTACTCTTGTTGTTGTAACTAGAAATAAAAATCAAATTTTGTTTTGATTCTAGTTGTTCTGGAAACTAGACTTTCATAAATTTCTAACTGTATATGGCTCACCTTCTAATTCATTAAGACAAGAGAGAACCATCTATTTTAAATTGAGTTTTCCTACTGCCAAACGGAATACAAAAATGACAAACTTGTTTTATTTAATTAGTTGGACTATCAAACTTTATTTATTTGAGAGGAGACATTTTGTTTGGGTTTTAGACTTGTTTATTTTGTTTATTTTAATTAGTTTGGGTTAGTTTTAGCTTGATTTGATTATTATTTAAATTGGGTTTATGTGAGATCCATTAGGGAAACTAGGGTTTTGGCTTGCGATTTAAATACTCTTTAGGAAATAATTTCAGCATACTTTTGATCATAATTTCAGCATTGTAGTTGACTTTTGGTTGCTCAATCTTGGTGTTGATTGACCTTTTCAGCTTTTCAAAGAATTGATCATTCTTTGTTTTGAATCTATACTTTCTTTGCTTGCCTCCAAGTGTAACGGTTATGATCGAGTTGGTTTATATAGTCTTGTTGTCTTGGAGCAAGTCTTCCATTATGATAAACTCAGTCAAATCTCAATATGGTTAGATTGATCTTAGAATCATGAATTTTGTTAAATTACGCTATGGTTCGCATTAGCCATAAATGGAAACTTAAAATAAAGATGATATTATTAGTCTGTGATGGTAACCATACCTAATTAATTGAAAATTCCAAGATCTATATTCAAATAGCAAAACTAAGTTATATAACATTCTTAATAACAGTTGAAAATTATTATTCCATGTTTATTCCTATGATTTTCATATCTTAGTATACGAAGGGAGTATAATGGAAAAAGCATTGAAAGATCATTTAAATGAGTGAAAATATGGTCATGTCTTTGAGAATTTCAATAAATACTAATTTTTTTAAGGCACTTATGAATCCAAGAGTTGTTCACTTACAAAACAAATTCAACACTTAAAGCCAAAAGAAATATCTAGGTATAGAACTATATTAATACTATTATCTTAGTTTATATAAAAGACTGAATAATTGAAGACAAAATATTAGTAAATCAAATAGTATTTCACTAATAAAGGTTTTAAAGCAGTAGTATCATATCTCATGAGGTTTTCACTAATAGTATTTCACTATTATTTTTATGTAGTTCTAATGTAGTGTTCTATCATATCTATGTCTCTTAACAGAAATTCAAGTAATTTAAAAACTCATGAGACAATTTCCATTCTTAAGGAAGGTTGTTTGATGCGGGACACGAAATAATATAAATTGAAAGCAAGAAAAAAAAAGAAGCTAGAGAAAGAAAGAAGCTAAAAAAAAGGGAGAAAAGGGAATCGAAGAATTGCAAAGTTTGCATATTTATCAATATTCATCAAAAAGTGTCTTCCCAAATGATAAAAGAACATATAAATAGTAAACCCTAAAACATATAACAATTGGGCTCAGCCCATCAAATAAAAATATTTAACATGAATAAATTCAAATAAATAAAATAACAATGAGATGGGCCTAAATAGGCTTAGTCTTCCAACCAAAGCGTGATAGGCTAGGCCATCCTACGCTATCTTCGATCATATACTCGTGTAGTTTGTGGTGTAGGTTTGGTGTCCCCACCAACTCTCCCGGGGTTGGAGAAACTTGACCCTGTTGAGTGTAGTGTTGGCAGACTCTAATAGTACTCTCAAAGGTCTGGATCATGCTGTTGCAAAGTATCTCTAGTGATCCAAGTGCAATCTAAATCAGGTCGGCCCACCCAGTGAACTAGAAACCGTTGAACCTCACCATCCCTGTAAAAAACAACTTGCTCATCCAGAATAGCATCAATATTATCCTTTTGTGCTGATGTCAAGGTGGAAGGGATAAAGGTTTCAGTAGGATCATCGGGAGGGGAGTTAAGTGGTATCTCAAATGGTTCATTTGGAATAGGAAGTGGCTTATGGTATGCAACCAGATCCTCAATATTAAATGTAGAGCTAATGCTAAAATCATGTGGTAAATTAAGAACACAAGCATTTAGACCAACCTATTGTAGCACTTTGAAGGGCCCGACATCACTTGCATGCAATTTTTGATTGGCTCTCGAAGGAAATCGCTCGGGTCTAATCCATATCATAACATAGTCTCCCACATTAAACTCATTATGTTGCTTATGTAAATCAGCTCGAAATTTATATTGCGCATTACTTGCTTGAATTTGTTTAGTGATCTCAGTATGCAAATCCTGAAGTCTATGTGCAAAATACTTGGCTGATGCGGACACTCTAGCATGAATGGACATGGGAAGAAGGTCTAAAGGTTTCCTAGGCTTGTAACCATGTATAACTTCAAAAGGAATCATTCTTATTGACCTATTGATAACTCGACTACCTATGCACATTTCCATGATCCATCTTTCTTAGGTACTAAGCTCTCTCAAATAAATCCCTTTTATAACAACTCAAATCCTTGCCTTTGCAATTCAGCATGTTCACTCGGGTTCATCCTATAGTGAGGCAAGTTTGGCAATGTGGCACCAGGGACAAAATCTATGGCGCGCTGAATATCTCGCATGGGGAGTAAAACATTAGGTAGTTCAGAAGGGAAAACATCTAGAAATTCTTTCAACACTTCCCTTACCTTTTCAGGTAACTCTTCTAAAAAATATGCTACAATTTCCTTAGCCACTACGGCAAACACAATTGACTTCTCATAAATCTCCTTATTATGTTAAGCCCCTTTTCTTTCACTTTATGCTTCTTCTAACTACTATCATTAGACCTTGGAGGAAGTTGGATGTTTTTACCTTGAAAACAAAATGAGCAAGAATTTGATCGCCTAAAGATTGTAACGTCCAAATCATATAACCAAGGTCTACCTAAAATGATGTGCCCTACATCCATGGGAATGACATCACACCAAATTTCATCATGATAGTTCAAGATCTTTATGGGAAAAGCACATTTTCCTTTGACCGTTATAGATGTATCATTAACTCAGGACACACTATAGGGTTTAGGGTGTGGAACAAACTTTAAGCCTAAGCGGGATACACTACCCGAGGAAATTGCATTAATGCAACTACCATTGTCTATGATGATCTTACACTCTTTATGTCCACATTTAATGTAAGTGTAAAAAATAGCAGTCCTTCTCCAATCTTCAGTTCCTATAGGTTGTCTTAAAGCGCATCTAACTATACTTAACCTGATTGTTTTGCTTCGAAAAGATATAGACCTAACACATCCTAGCAAGTTGGACTCATCCTTCTTATCATTTAGGTCCTGAAAATCATCGAGGTTAGGTTCATATATCTTATCACCACAGTTATCTCCTTCACCCATATCCGTTTACCCCTTGATGAACAAAGTCTTATTAAGGCAATTAGAGGAAATATGACCAAAACCCTGACACTTAAAACACTGAATTCTTGAGGTCATCTTAGGTGCTTCATGAAAAATTCCCTTACCCTTGTCTTCTCTAGGTATTTAGGAAACCAAAGGATTGGGTTTATGAGGTGGGACACCCAATATAGAGCTATTACTTCCAGGTTGAGGACTAGAAGGGGTACTACGAGTGTCCTGACATCTCTTCTACTGGCTTTTTATGACCAAGTCATGATTTTGTACAAAGGTATAAGCTTCATCAAGGGTGGAAACACCTCTAAACATAACCTCTCTTCTAAGGTCATCGTTTAAGCCTTTTCAAAACCTAATTAGGGTCATCCCTTCATCCTCCCTAACTGCACACCTCATTCTATACTCATCAAATTATGCCACATATTCATTGGCAGACTTGCCTCCTTGCCTCAAGTTATTCCAATAGTCCAAAAGATTTCCTCTATAAGAACGATGTAAGTACTTCTCTTCTAACTTAATCTTCATTTCAACCCAATCAGTAATAGCAGGTTGACCTCTCTTAATCAAAGACTCTTCTACACTTTCCCAATAGAGCTGAGCAATTCCTCTAAGTTTCATCTCTACAAATCTTACCCTCCTATTCTCAGATAGATTATACCTGCCAAAGAATTGATCCATGTCACAGATACATCTATCAAAGATCCACGGGTCAAGTTGACCTCAAAAATTGGGGTTTCTACCTTGATATGCCTCATGACTTGCTCGTCAGGGTCATTGTAATTGCGATGAACTTGATTATGGTTGTATTGACGGTTCCTAGGATGAACTGGCCTTTGACGGTAATCATTGGAACGCTCATTATCGTTTGGGTCATCAAAATCATGGCGACCCTGGTGTTGGTTATGGTGGCGATTCCTATGATAAACTGGTCTTTGAGGATTCCTATGGTTGTCATGAGAATGCTCACTCCCACTAGATTGCTTTACTTGTAAAGTTTCCATGGACTCCATCCTCCCAGAAAGGTTGTTAATTTGATTGGACATGTTGCTCACATCCGTTCGCATAAGTTGTAATTGCTCTTGAATATCTCTAAGAACATTACTAGAGCTTGGGTCCATGGTAGCTATGACTTCTAGATTGTGTACTAGACGATCACTATGTAAATGCATGCAAAACAAAACCTATGACTAGATCACAAATAATTCTTGCAAGTAAAAACATAAAATAAAATTATAGCTAATATATATGTATTTTTTTTCTTGGAGACTAAGTAATAACAGATTAAACCAGGAAAAATCGCAAGCAAGCAATGTAAGTCCTCTAAATGCACACAAGTAATTCAAACATAATGTTTTAGTTTTCCACGAATTTAACCAAGCTCCACAATTAATAAAAAGAATCAAGTACTTAATGTCAATAAAGAAGCTTAGAATTAGGGTAATTAAATTTGTGAGGTGAATTTTGTAACTTATTTATGGGAAAGCACAAGGAATAATATTAATGCTAAATCTTGATCAACATGTGTAAAAGCATACCAGGAAGATGAAATTCAATGGGTAAAAATTCTAACCAGGTGATGTGGCAATGAGGCTGGCATGGCAGGTGACTTGGCGCTGACGTGTCTGCTGACTCGGATGCTGTCCCTGATGATATGGTGTTAACGTGCCTGCTAACGCGAATCCTATGTAGGGATGACGTGGTGCTAAGGTGTCTGTTGACTCAGATGCTTTTCGGCTGACGTGTTCGATGACGTGGATCTATGTAGGGTTGACGTGGTAGGGTTACTTATTTTCAAAATTTTGCTTTCTTCTTCCCTGCTTCCCGTGATGAGCTCCCGTGGTGTATTGTCGCTGTTGATGGCGAGGGTGTGAGAAATGGAGCTTCGTGATTCTGCTTGGGTCCAGCGGTGCGAGGGAAAGGACTGTGGTGCTGCTGACGCTGCTGCTGGACAGGATATGTCGATTCACTGTCACTGTTGAAGGTGATGGCATTGTGACCAGTGGTAGATTAAGAGTGCTGTGGTGAAGGTTGTGCCATTGATGCTGCTGGAGGCGAGGGCATCGTGGCTGGTGGTTGTGGTGGATGGTTGCTGCTGCTGTTGGAGTGAGAACCAGGGGTGGGTCTGTCGTGATGGGGAGGGAAACGTTGTTGATGGGGGAAAACACTGTTGATGAGGGGGTGCTGCTGATCTGTGGACTGTTTATGGTAGCCGTTGTGTTTGGGATGAGGCGCCATTGATGGTGGCGCCACTACTGGAAATCGTTGACGAACAGTGCTGATGAACACAATTTTTTTTCTTGCAATCTGAACAATGCTTTTTTTTAATCTAAACAGTATGAGTTTTTTTTTTCAAATCAGCTCTAGGGTTCTGGACTGTTTAATTGTAAGAACAATTAAAAGTCATGCTCTGATACCAAATTTGATGTGGGACACGAAATAATAAGAATTGAAAGCAAGAAAAAGAAAGAAGCTTAGAGAAAGAAAGAAGTTAAAGAAGGGAGAAAAGGGGATTGGAGAATTGCAAAGTCTGCAAATTTATCAATATTCATCAAAAAGTGTCTTCCCAAATGATAAAAGAACATATAAATAGTAAAACCTAAAACATATCACTATTGGGCTTGGCCTATCAAATAAAAATGTTTAACATGAATAAATTCAAATAAATGAAATAACAATGAGATGGGCCCAAATGAGCTTAGTCTTCCAACCAAAGTGTGGCAGGCTGGGCCATTTTACATCATCTTCGATCATATACTCGTGTAGTTTGCGGTCTAGACATGATTAATTTTGGATTTTGATGTAAAGTTTCATACTATCTAGTTATACTTTATTGATAACATCTCCATATCTAACAGTTGGATTGTGCTAAGACTTTGCAAACTATTCAAGAGTTATGGTGCTATGTAGGGGTGGAATTTCAAATCAATCGGAGTTTGCGATGACCTTGCGATATATATCATAACAAGCTATATGATTTTTGTTATTCACTTCTTTTTAGGAAACAAAGAAAGCTTATTACATATTTGGATCAATTTTACAAGTGAGCTCAAATTAGCCCATGTATGGAAATCCATTAGGGTTATTGGAAATATTATATAAGTAATTGTATGTCGTAAACCTAGAAGCCATGGATTAATAAATTAAACTTGTATTTTACGTGATGCAACATGTTTTTTTTGTTGAGACACAAATCAAATCTGACTTATCAAGGTATAACTGATCTTATGGTGTCATTCGATTTGATTCCAATAGTGTTGGTGTCTTGGGACAAGTTTCCACTGCATCACACTTCTCAAACCTGGTTTTCAGTTTCTTAGGGAAATATCATCTTCGTTAGGGGTTGCTTGACTATGTGATCAAGAGATTCGCATTAGTTGTTAGAAGTTTATTTAAATAACTTGTTTAATAAACACATTTAAGGCCATGTTAAAAATAAAGTTCAATAACTTTTAGGGTAAAATTTTGTTGGGATTTAATCTCTAATGTATGCTCTTAAATATAGAACATTAATATGATTTAAAAAAATTATATATCAATGAGAAACTAATTTCAAAGAACCATTGATTGATATATTTTTGTGAAAATCCAAAACTTTTGAAAGAACTTTATCCCATATCGGAAAGAAACAAAAACTAGAAGACATATTACAAACATCATAGTTGTACAAGTGAGGAGCAATAAAGCCTTAAGAACAAATGACTCATTCTTGATAACAACAAAAACTTAATTACAAACATCAAAGGACTTATTAATTGGTATATTTTGTGAAATCCAAAACCTTTGAAAGAACTTTATCCTATATCGGAAAGAAACAAAAACTGTAAGACATATAAAAAACATCTTAGTTGTACATGTGAGGAGCAATAAATCCTTAAGAACTAAGGACTCATTATTGATAACAACAAAACTTAATTACTTTAAAATGCTTTAACATGTAAGTACCATTTTTAATTTTAATTTAAGTATAACTATTTTTATTATTGCATGCTAGAAATTTGATTTATATAAATTGCAAGTTTGATATATATATATATATATATATAGTATAATGCTAGTATTCCTCTATTATACTTATGTTGAAAATATATTTGTCTTGAGTTTTATTTTTGCATGTTTAAAGATTTAAAATTGTATATAGTTTAGGCTTAATTTGCTTCCTTGTACATTCTTTTTATTTGTATGCTCTTAGTATGCTAAACTAAACATTTTTGCTTAATAGTTTAATAGATTTAAGCATTGAAAAACAAAAATCTCTAAAATGATGTAAATTGGAATTAAAGATTAGTAATAACATAAAGGCTAGAAGAATACTATTATAGGGCAATTAATGATGGTCATTATCATGACATACACGACATCGAAACAATAGGTTTGCCTTCTAAAATGTGGAAGAAAAGTTTTGGGATAATCATAAAATTCCAATTATATAATTCAAGAGTCTTCACCTAGTATTATGATCACTAGACAATCTAATGGTTTACAAAAATCATCACCTAGTATTAAAATCACTAGGCAACTTAGTAAAGAGACTATTTGTGCAAGGGGAAGACACATCACTTTACCTCAGATAAATTGTATTGTTGTTTGATTATTTTTTCTATATAAAATTTCTATTCATTGATCTCATCTAAGGTTTAAGGTTGATTTTCCTTCATGAGAAAAATCCTATCTTATTGAGTCAATACCTAATTGTTCTAAAATCTAATTTTAGCATACATTTATTTTTTTGTATCTATAATATCCTAGTGTATACTCTACAATGTATTTTATACCTCCAAATATCAAAAGTCTATATCTAAATCAACTCTTTAAATATAAGTGAACAAAATGATTGGTGAAAGTTTTTGATATTTTGGCTAAAACCTAACACATAGTTATGAACTAGTTACAATATCCATTTTACATTTTGAACATGAAAAATATGCTTGAAAAAATAGTATGCATGAAAACAAAAAAATTGTGTTTTTGAAATAAGGATTTTCTTTGTTATCTTTTGGAAATTTAAGAAAAAATCAAGTATTTTGTATCGGGTTTATATTTTACAATGTATGTCTATGATCTAATATTGAAAAACATGTAAGAAAATCACAAAATATATTTTGAAATGCCCCTTGAAATTTTTCTGGAATTTTGGACCAAATTTGTATCTTATAGTGAAGTCTACAACTTCATATTGAAAAAAATTGATAGAAAAACATGTGAGAAAATCATAATTTAGTATTATTAATATTATATGGTCTAGGCCTGACCCATCCTAGTCTAGTTGGGCATGCTAATAACCTAAAAGACATGAGTTTTTTTTTTTATAAAAAAAATTGGGTTGGGTTTAACCCAAACATGGGGTATGCGCTTTAGGCCTCATCCCGATTAGGTTAGGCTAAATGAGACCCAATAATATTTAAATGGGTTGGACTCAACCTACCCATATAGGTAGAACTAATACAGGTCCAACCTAGACATATAACTATTGATGAAAGCCAATAGTTGTAGGACATGAAGTAAAAGGATTATGCAGGTGAGAGAGATAGTGAGAGAGATACCTCGTATCAAGATGATTGATAGTTATATTGAGAAGACCGATGTATTTTTGGTGGTGACATGGAAGAGAGGAAATAGGTGGAAGAAAATTGGAATAAGTAAGAGCTAAGAGCTAGGGGAAAACTAATTTTTCTTCGACTTTAGCTTTCAATTTCTTGATGCTCAATGCATGGAATCCATCTTAATTTATAGAGGAGGGGGGGGGGGGGGGGGTCTTGTTTTTATTAAGGTAAACTTTGTCATTTATTTCAGTCTGGAAAGATCTTAATCATTGACTTAAAGTGACCATCAGGAGTTGTCAATTTTGACAATGCTACCTAAGTTGGCCTTTTTATAGTGGTGTCATGGTGGTTGTGGTGTTAATCAACAAGAAAGAAAAATATTGGGGTGTAGTCAAATGTCAGGTCATCATGGTGGTGTTTGTCAAATCTGGTGAGGAAATGAAACATTAAATGCACCTAAAAAACAACTTTTTAAGTAGTCTTTTCGGTCTAAGAAGAAGAAGACAATGAACAATAACTAGATGACATGTTGTCTGGTTCCTTTAGTGGATTAAATGGCATGTCATTTGGTTCCTCATTTTCTTCTTCTTTAAAACAACTTTTGACCTTTACTTAGGGGTGTTGGCTAAAGTTAATTCATATCTTCATCTTTTTTTAATTGCATCCATACTTGACTTTAAATGTGTAATTTCTCCCCTATTGATATTCAACATCACCCCTAGATTTCAATGTTTTTTTCATTTTTATCATTGGTCTTTGATTTATGGAATTTGACTCTTAATTGACCATTAAACTTTTAGTTCTCTTGAATTTCATTTTTAATTTGAATTAATATTTTCCTAATAGTTCGACACCTTTTGCATAAAGATCATTGACTATGAATTGTTTCAATTTAACCCCAATTCATCTTAAACTTTTTCATTTTTTTCATTGGTCTTTGATTTATGCAATTTTGACCCTCAATTGACCATTCAACTTTTAGTTCTCTTCAATTTCATTTCTGATTTCAAGCAAGGTTTTCCTAATATTTCGACACCTTTTGCATGAAGATCATTGACTATGAATTGTTTCAATTTAACGCCCAATTCATCCTAAATTTTTTATTTTCTTATAATTTTTCCCTTGATTTCAATCGACTGACTTGATAAAAGTTAAATTTGATCTCCTAAAATTTCAATATTTATAATTAAGCCCAAATCAGGCTCCTACACTAAATGTTTCACAAATTAAGTCCATAATAAAATTAACTTGACTCATTTGAAGTGTAATTAAATTCTTGCACCTGATTAAATCCTTCAATTAAACCAAAATTAATTTTTAAACATAATTAAACTTTTAATTTGACTATGATTAAATCAAATTGATTTATTTAAATAATTTAAATAAATAATAAGCCCCATTCAAGGGTCTTTAGGCCCTCAACTAATTATAACATGCTAACCCTTTTATAGAACTATAGAACTAGGCTTGAAGAATCATTTGATGAATTTTAGTTCGGTCCAATAATTGAATCTAAAGTTAAAACTATCTAGCGAGATTATGTGTTTGACACGTATATGTTTCTTAGCATCTTTTAGTTTGTTCTATTCAATTAATTTATAAATATATCCGTACATATTTAAAAGAAAAAAAAGCCCTATTGAAAACAACACAACATATTAACTATGCTATATTTTCGATACTAGTTTTCTATATTTTTCACGAGTGCATTTTTTTTAAAATGACCTTCATCCAGCTAATTGTCATCTAAAGAAATCTTGAAACCCTTAATCTTGAAATGAGCAAATCCCATAGTTGTTTTCCAAGCGGCTTTTCGTAATTTGCAAAATCGTATTTTTTACAAGCTAATTATATATTAGTTCTTAGTGAATTAAATTGATTAGTTTTTGTGGTTTTAAAATCTATATATTTAATACTTGTGTTTTTAAATTCTCTTATAACCTAATAATAACTTTCATTCATTTTATGTTGTTTGTTTCTTCTTTTAAACATATGAAATGGGGATAATTGATTAGAAATAAAGGCATTTTTCAGAATAAAAAACCAATAAATGAAGCATGGTCGGCACAAATTAAAGAAGGGATATTTAATTACTTTTTTCTTAACAAACGACAAAGAGCAGGTACTAATGAACTTTTTTTGTTGAGACTTTTGAAAAAAGGGGAACAAGTCGTATTCCTGTGTGGTGGGGCGCAATTGTACTATTTTGGATAACTCAATTATCCATACATAGTTAATTGTATCTTTTTTACCATATTGTTAAATTAGATAATATGTTAGTATTTTATTTCTATTTTTATACCACCATGTAGTAATGATTATATAAACATATTATGTACTCTATATTTTAGATGAATGTTCGATTTAAATTCTTAATTTTTTCAAAAATACATATTATAAATTAATGACATCACTCGATATTGTAATTAAAAAAAAACTAATGAAAAACTATTAAGAATGCAAATGACATATAGTGTAAACTTATATATATATATATTCAATTAAAATCATAATTTCTATAGATTATCAATAAAATATCACAAAACTCTATTACATGCTCTTATAATCTTATTAATAAAGGCTTTAATAAAAAATATTAAAGATGTAAAATAAAATAAAATTGAGGTGTGTTTTTCTCAAATGTAAATCTAAAGCATTTCATATCAACCAATATTGACACTTAATTTACTTGCTTTCGGAATTGAAATTTCTCCTTGTCTTTTTCGAGTAAGAATGATGTTTGTCGATATTATCAGATTAATTGATCATTTGATATTATATTTAAATTGTGTTTGGATGTCTTTTACTTGTGAAAAATATTAAATCAATATATTTTTTAATGCTTTTCAATAAATTTGATGAGTTGATAATTTTTTTTAATTATTTTAGAACATTTTCAAGTAAAAAGTATGTTTTAAAGACATCCAAAAATAAAAATTATAATACTTTAAAAAATCACTAAATATTGTCTTGGTAAAAGCCTTCACATGACTGTTTTGACTTCATAAAATATTTTTTACCAGTTATCCAAGTTATTTTTGAATTTGTTAAGTTGACTAAATCACATAAAACTAAATAATTTCATATATTTTAATTTTAATTTCAAGTTAATTAAAAATTAAAATTTAAAAAAACTCATGGTTAACTATTAGATCAAGTTTAATAATAACACAAATAATTGATTTTTTTTTCTTACATAAAAAAAAATATTTGATTTGAAACCGGTCGTGCAAGGGACGTCTGAGGTTAATAAAATGTTATCATGTGCTGGTGGTTGTTAGATTGTGAGATACATTACCACTTGCTATTTTCGTTTCAAATACGTTTTTCAGAACAAAAATATATTTTATTTTTTATTTTGAATTAATTTTTTATGTTTTTAAATTATTTTATTTATTAATATTAAAAATAGTTTTTAAAAAATAAAAAAATATTTAAAAAAAAACTGCAACAGCTTCCAAAACATACACAGAGTCCCTTTGTTATCTAATTGTAACAATCTGGGGTCCACATGATATCTAAGCGACATCTTGGCCCACATGTTTGGATAGAATTCACACTAATCCTTGATTTGATTCGGACAGATTTGACTTCTTTCCCTCTTCTTTTATCCCATTTCTTCACGTTTACCTGATCTTCTCAGAATGATGTCAACCTATCTCGTGATTTTAATTTTGATTTAATTTTAGAGTGGCTTTATTTGTTTTCCTCCCCATGAAATGACTTCCTGGTTAATATTAGCAGCAGCTGGTGTAATCCCTCCACACGTGTGGTGGCAAATGACTTTCGTTGGAACGTGAGGTGGCAAATGACTTTCGTTGGAACGTGAGGTGGCATTGGATGAAGTTGCCACCCAAGAAACAAGCACCCCTTGCGGGGGACGTAGAGTCCCTCTCTTTGGACTAAACATCACATGGGCTGGTAGCCCTTCATTCCATGATTTACGTGGGTTTTGCAAATTATATTGCATCTGGATAAATTACTTGGATTTTGTCTGTACATGAAACTGTCCACGGCAATGGAATATTGGAATGTCTTTTGCCCTCTTTTGTTGAGAAAAAAAAAGAGAGTATGGGCAACTTCCACTTCTAGAAGAATGCTTGTTTTGCGTACAGATTTTTTACAAGTGAATCAGTAAGCATAAAATATTTAGAGTAATATATAAATTTAATTTATTGGGCGGGAAGAAATTCATGAGTCAACCCATCCATATTGATTCTATTCACATTACCATTGGTAAATTGAGATTTTATATCTTATATAACTATAGCACCAAGGTATTAACTTGATTATGCAAATGGATGGTAAAGCATCCACTCCAGCATCTTGAGAATTAATTGGAGAATTGCTTGTGTGCTCCATGTTTCTACTTTCGATAAAAGATTTATTGACTCGAAAGATGAAAGGAAGAGAGGGTCTCAATTGGCGTGCCAAAAATTATACACATAAAATTCTCACAGGTCAAATAAATGTGCTAGAAAATAGGGTGCCAAAATTACAGTAATAAATTTGGTTACAAAAAAAATGGAAAATCTCTTTAAATGCTCTTCACGTGCACAAATCCTCTTATTAACGGTTAAATCTAGATCTTGTTTTGAATGAAGAGATATTCACACGGGCTTGAAAGCTTTAATCTTGTGAATCTTGACTTGATCGGATTTGAAGATAGACTTGAATTGACTTGGTAAAAATTATTCACACAAGCTCGAAAGCTTTAATCATGTGATATCCTGATGCAACCATATTATTTGTTAGTTTCACTCACATTTAATAATATTTGACTTGTTTTTTATATATAAAATACCTTGATATTCATTGTTTTATGTTTTGAAGGTACTTTTGCATGAAAGATGGAAAAAGGAGTAAATTGGAGGTAATTGACATATTTGACCGTTAGTCAATGTTTTGTGCAGAGCGTGAGCTCTAAAGGTCGAAATGAAGTGATTCTAGTGACATTAAAAAGATACCATTCATACCTTTTCTAAGGCTAAGGAAAGAAAATAAAATAAGGAAAAGTATGGAAATCGTAGACTTTAAAGTCAAATCTTGTATTCTGTCAGTGTTGACCTTCGACCACTCCGACTTGAATATCTTGAGCTAAAGAAGTCCAATTGATGCAAACACATTTCTTTTTGAATTCTTGACTCCAAGGCCTATCAACGCTCAAAATACAGCCCAACACGATGTCATACGATGGAGATATAATTTTTCAAAGATGACAAATGAATTCTGCAAGTGATGCGACCATATTATTTGATAGTTTCATCTATATTTACCTAGTGTTTTGTTTTTTGGATGAAAGATGCAAAAAAGAGGTAATTGGAGCTAATTGATAGATTTAACCTTCATTCGATGTTTTGTGTAGAGCGGAAGCTCTAGAGATTGAAATGAAGTGATTCCAGTGACATTAAAAAGATAACATCCATAAATTTATGTACAGATAAGGAAAAAGAAATAAAATAAGAAAGAGCATGGAAATCACAGCCTTCAAAGTCAAATCTTGCAATCTGTCGATGTCGACCTTAATGTTCTAACTTAAATATCTAGAGCTATAGAAGTTCGATTGATGCAAACCCAATTTGGTTGGATTCAAGACTAAAATACCAATAAATGCTCAAAATTTAAGCTCAAAACAATGAGTTTTGAATGAGATATGATTTTGACAAGGGACAACTAAATTCTGCCAACTCAAGGAAGGACTATTTTGTAAAATAGAAACTAAACATATATAAAGGAGGAGAGGCAGCAAGAGACATTGGCCAGAAGCAAAGAAAATACAAATCTTCCTCCTACAAACCCTAAATCATGTTTTCTTCCGTTTTTTTATTTAGTTGTTCAATAAAAATGCAAGGCTAGACTCTTTTGCTTGGTTGCAAGGAAACAGAAACCTTCAGATTTCAAGAACTATGAGATCTATTTTTACCTTAATTTTTCAGTTTATATGATGAATATGTTTGTTCTCCTATGCTTATTTTCCTATGATTGTTTATTTAATTGCTAAGAGCGGACTCAAAGTTATTATTGTAGACAATCTATTGCTAAGTTTGATATCAAAACCGGAGTTGTGGTATATGAACTTGTGAAGCAACTAAGTTAATAATTGTAGCAGATCTACATTATTAATCTTAGGGAGAAAATTAAATCGAATTAAACATATATTGCGGACAATTGTGTTTCTTAATTGATCACTTTATCTAGTTTTTAAAGCTGTCATTGAATCAAATTACTAGTGCGGACACTGTGGCTGTTTGATGGTTAGGGTAAGTTATACAGCCGATCCATTAACCAACCAATTTTAAGAAGATAAATATTTAGAATATAAATTGATGTGTTGTTTCCATGACCAGTTCTGATTTCTGTAGGTGAATGTTGACTTGCAACCAATGTTTGTTTTATTGATAAATTTCGGCTTTATATAATTTTCGCATAGTTTGCTTAGTTTGCTTTAGCCTAGCCTAGACAACTTTCTAACCCCCCCCCCCCCCCCCCAATTGCATAGCATATAACACGAAAATTTGAACTAAAACATCCTCGTGGGATCGACCCCTTGCTTGCTCTATACTGTCTTGTTTGAGTTATTTTAAACTAGAGTAATTAATTTGTGCGACTGCGGCATCACAATAGCAAGCAAGCAGGTGTCATGAAAAAACATGTCCATATTGAATTCAAAAGAGTTCAACCCAACATATAACTCTTTATTTCATCAATTTAGCACCTCTAAGTCAAACCTTGAAGATTCCATGCAAGGCTATTTTTTTTTTAGGAAAATAGTTTTTGACGTGTTTTAATGTAAAACTGTCAACTAAAGGAAGAACTACTTTCTAAAATATGAGCTAGGGTTTTTTAGGATATAAAAAGAAAGAGGAAAAAGAGAAGATGGTGACCATCAATAGCTACAAAGATAAAAAAATGCCCCTTCTCCTCCATAAACCCAACAAATCATGTTTTCTTTGTTCTTTTTTATTAGTTGTTCAACAAATATGTAAGGCTAAACTCTTTTTCAAGAACTATGAGATCTATTTTACCTTTTTTTAAGTTTATATGATGAATATGTTTGTTCTCCTATGCTTATTTTTTCTATGATTGTTTATTTTAATTACTAGAGCGGACTCTAAGTTATTATTGTAGACAATTTATTATTAAGTTTGATATCAAAACCGGAGTTGTAGTATATGAACTTTTGAATGAACTGAGCTTAATAATTTTTGCGGACCTACGTTATTAATCCTATGGAGAACATTCAATCAAATCAAACATAGATTGTAGACAATTGTGTTGTCTTGATTAATCAACTTATCTAATTCTTAAGGCTATCATTGAATTAAATTATTAGTCCGGACACTATGGTTTTTTGATGGTTAGGATAAGTTATACAACGGATCCGTTAACTAACCAATGTTAAAAAGAAATAAATATTCGATATATAAATTGATGTTTTGTTTCCATGACCAGTTATGATTTCTATAGGTGGATGATTATGTACAACCAAGGTTTGTTTTCTTGATAAATTTCAATTTAATTTAATTTTTGTTTGATATTTTTTTTCTTTTGCTTTAGCCTAGACAGCTTCCAGCCCCCCAATTTATATGAACCTTTCTCGTGTGATCGACCCCTTGCTTGCTCTATACTATCTTATGTGTTGTGCTATAAGCTAGGATAATTAATTTGTGCGACCGCGACATCACAATATATCTTGACCTGATTTGATTTGGTGAAGGAAAGAACTTTGATCATTTGTTTCCTTGAGTTGATTTGATGAAGATTAGGACTTTGATCCTTTTCTTCCTTTATAGACTTGGATTTTAAAAAAAACTTCTCAAGTATTTATGTTTGGTCTTTAGTCTTTACTTTGTCCTTTTTTTGCTTCTTTTTTGTTGTTCTGGACCTCCCACACTTGATGATGGCTTTTTTGCCTATTTATAGACAAGTCAAGTGCCAATTTACCTCAAATGTCCTTTAACTAAAGCATATTTTAGAAAAATCAATATGAAAATTACTTAAAATACTCTTATTTTGAAGGATATTAAAGTAGAATATATTTAGATTTGAGTTTTTAATTTAATTTGGGTTCAAACCTAATAATTTTAATTAGATCCATACCTAATAAATAAAAGTTTTGGGTCATGGATCAAACTTGTTGAAATTTTGATGTCTACACTTATATAAAAATAAGATTCCAAGGTTCAAATGCAAAATTGTTAACAAACAAAAAAAATCAATTTCTTGATCACTAGACTAAACTTGATTATATAATGTTCTTATATTGTCTTTTTTTTAAGGGTAGAAATTATTATTTTTGGGATGGACTCAAATATTCTCTCACCAAGCCTTTATATTATAGTTGTTACGGAAATTAGATAGGATAAAACACACTTAATTTCAATGAAAACTATAATATAAAAGCATGGTGTGAGAATATTTGAGGCCAAGCCCACCAAAATAAAACTAATATTTCATACCCCTAGCACACTTTATTTCAGTGACAAATTAAAGTACTAAATTAACTTGATAATCAAAAGCACATACACAAGTTAAAGCTTTATACGAAAATGGATGATGCTATAATAATAATAATAATAATAATAATAATAATAATAATGTCTCTCAAGTCTAGTTTAGTAAACCTCTCAAATGTTGTGACTGTTGATTGCTTCCTCCTTGCATATTTACTATCCTAACAAACAATAGAGATTACGAGCCATAAACCCGCGCTCTGCTGTAGGGATTAATTTTTTTTTATCTAGTTTTAACACACATAATTTTTTATTTTGTATTTTGGTTTTTATTCTTTTATTTTTTAGTTTAGTTTCAATCCCTTGATTTTTTCGGTCCTTCTAAGATAATTTTAAATTTTTTGTTTGTATCTATACACATTTGCTCTTAGTTTAGATTTTTAATTTTTATTGTTATTTTTATTTGTATTAAATACAACTCGAGTTAAAAATCATACTAAGTTAGTTTTTGTGGTGTAAAATGAGAGTGAAACTCTTTCTTATGCATGTATAGTTAAACGTGAAATGTTTGAAACACCACTGCAGGTAACTCTTCCGTTTTGTCTTATTTGAGGCTACAAAAGTTATTTTACTGTGCACTAAAAAAGTAAAATTACCGGGACACCCCCACTGACAATTCTTGGTTTTTATCTTATTTGAGGGTATTATGATTATTGTACCATGCACGAAAATGAATTTTTTTTTGAAAATACCTTTGATACCACGACATTATTTTAAACACATTTTACATAATAAAATGAACATATAAAAAAGCTAATATACATTTTTAGAAGTTCTACGACGCTGCACGCGCCATCCAAAATGTGCATGAGCTCTGAAATTGACGTCGCGCCCGAAGACGTGCCCACAATACCATGACAGAAAATATAATTAAAAATTGGTAAATTATCAATACACTCTTATAACCAACTTTTGGATTTTGTCTTATAGAGGGTATATACATACTTATACAACTCGTGGTGCGCACCAGTTGACCCTGACACTCCGATTATAAAAAAAAGATCCGAGGATTAGTCATGGTGCGCTTAATCTCACCCAGAGACCCCAGTTATAAAAAAAATATATAAGTGAAAAACAAACAAACAAACAAACAAAAGCTTAAGTTGGCCTAGAGACACCGGTTATAAAAAAATATATAAGTGAAAAAAATAAAAAAAACAAAAAAAAGTATAAGCATGAAAGCATTGCAGCAATCCATATTGTTTTTTTTTTTTAAAAATCAGTCCGGGAATTAGTCGTGGTGCGCTTAAGCTGGACCAGAGACCCCAGTCATAAAAAAAATGTATAAGTGAAGAAAAAAAGTATAAAAAATAATAATAAATTGATCCGGGGATTAGTCGTGGGGCGAAAAGCTGGTCTAGACACCCTGATTATCAAAAAACAAATTTGGTCTGGTGAGTAGTGGTGGTACGCTTAAGCTGGCCCGAAGATCCTGGTTATAAAAAAAAAATATATAAGTGAAAAAAAAAAGAGCTTAAGCTGGTTGCGAGACCATGATTATAAAAAAATGTATAAATGATTGAAAACAAAAAAAAAAGTATAAGCATGAAAGCACTGTAGCAATCCATATTGTTTTTTAAAAAATTTGGCCTAGGAATTAGTCGTGGTGTGCTTAAACTTGCCCGAAGACCCCAGTTATAAAAAAATATTTAAGTGAACAAAACAAAAGTATAAGAAAAAAAAAGAAAAAAAATACCAGCGAGAAAGCACTTTAGAAAAAAAAAAATGGGTCTGGAGATTGTCATGGTACGCATAAGTATGCCTAGACACCCTGGTTATAAAAAAATTTGGATTTGGGGATTAATCGTGATGCGCTTAAGTTAGGTCAAACATCTCGATTATACAAAAATAAAAAAATATATAAGTGGAAAAAAAGAAAATATAAAATAGTTTAACAAAAAAGTTGTTTTGGGGAAAAACAAAACATAACAAGGCAAAAAAAAAGAAGCAGAAAAAGAAGAAGCAAAAAATGGGGAAAAAAACCACTATAGCGGGAAAGTACTATTGTAATCAACAATGTTATGTGTGGAGAGCTACAGTGCTTTCCCCACACCATTTCTATGTATAATCAGAAAAAAAAATCAAGAAAAAAACAAAAAAAAACTATAAAAATATTGGATCCGAGGAGCCTAGACATCCCGATTATAAAATATATATATATATATATATATATATCAGTGGAAAAAGAAAAAAGAAAAAATATATAACCAGTAAAAAATATATATTTTATGGAAAAAAATAAAAAAAAAAACATAATAAAAAAATCAAAAAAATAATTAGGAAAAAAAAAAAAAACATAATTAAAAAAATCAAGAAACAAAAAAGAAAAAGAAAAAGAAAGCTATATTGCAATCCTAAGTGCTACTTGGGGGAGCTAAAGTACTTTCCCCACGGTTTAGTGTATTGTTAATGTAAAACTAAAACATAAAATGAAATGTCCAATCAAGAAAAAGACGAAGTCATGCAAAATCTAGAGGTTCTTCTCTATTTAAAAGGTTCTGGCTACTATCACCAAGCCGACCAACTTCATAAATCCTTCACCATATAATTAAGCCACCCCACTGGTTTTCTTGGCTTGTAGGTGAAGTATAAGGGTGATTCGGAGTAAAAATAGAGAGATGGGGAGAGCTCCATGTTGTGACAAAGCAAACATGAAAAGAGGAGCATGGTCTGCTGCGGAAGATGCGACTCTCAAAAGTGGCACTGGTGGTAGCTGGATTGCTTTGCTTCAAAAAGCTGGTCTACGCTGGTTCTGCCTGGCAACAATTCCCTTGAGGGACATTTTCTTCATTTCTTTTCATTTAGATCAATTTTAGATCATATGAACTGGCTATAATTGGTCTTTGCTATTTATCTTAATGTCCTCCCTTTGTCTTTTTTTTTACTCAAGCATTTTGAACCCTAGCCCATTAGCGAGAGAGAGAGAGAGAGGCTTTACCAGTACGTACCTGTGTACTGTAGCCGTGTAGACTGTGGTTTGACTCCTTCGTATAGTAGTGATCTTGGTCGAGGTTCAGGGTATTGCTCGTGTTTTCGTACATTATTCAAGGTATATAACATCTTTTCCTAGTATTGGAAAGGCCAATTACCAGTGCCATTTCCTTTTTTTTTTTTTTTTATAGTTAATTGGTGTTTAGCGCCTGATATTCTAGACCAAGTAATAATGAAGTTCATTCGGCAACATTGCATGATTTTCTTTGCAAATGTTTGATTTGCGCGCGGGAAATGCACCAGTGTCTGTTCTATATTTTCCATCAAATTTCTTGCTTTGTTTAGTCAACTAAGAAGTTTTCCCCCACAATTCCCTTTATCTATTTAAGGAGCTAAAGCTTAATATATAATCTTATCGGTCACAGGCCTTAAGCGATGCGGCAAGAGCTGCCGGTTACGATGGGTTAATTATCTGAGGCCAGGCATCAAACATGGAGGTTTTACTGAACAGGAATACTATATCATATGCACTCTCAATAGTCAAATGGGAAGTTCGTTCCTCGTTTTTGGTTGATATTGCTTTATTCGATTCTTCATAGCTATTGTACGTTTCTTGTCTATATTTACCAAGCTTCAATCGGGTTGTTTTTTCTTAATAGTATGGGATTTGTTTATATTTGGCATGCAACCATTTGATTCTTAATCATTTATAGATCCAACCTTTGATGCAAATCAGGAGGCAAACACAGATCACGATCAGGAGGCAAGTGCAGATCATGAGCAAGAGGGTCAAATCGAGGCAGAACAGGGGATCAACAAGTTTCCAAATATGGATACAATTCCTGGAATTTTGGAGAATGACCGTTACAATTGAAGACAGCAAGCTGGAGTCAAGAAGCCGTTACAAAGAAATCTAATTCCTTTAATTGTTGATTGTTTTTTTTTATTTATCCGAATTTTATTTAGTTTCCTAATTTACTGCTTTCCTTAGTTAAGCTTTATCATTGTGAGTGTTGCATCTATTTAAGGGGAACGATTGTAAGGGATAATCAGTTTTGAATTCCATAATTTTCCATTGAAGAAATTCAGTGTTTTGGAGAGATTCCAATAATTCGCAGAGTGATTCTGCACAAGCCTGGTTACATTTTATTGAGATTTTAAATTGTAATTCACGGCACCAATTTGGTATCAGAGCAATTCCATCCATGCCAGTAGCAAGAAGTGGGACTTCTTACGCAATGGCTACTGCTCAAAACCGTAACAACCAAAGTCCAAACAGCCAAACATCAACCCATCCAAGCCCGATCAGCCATAATCCAACCAACCCACACACTACAAACCAAGAGCCAAACCAATCCACCTCAATCCAACAGAATCCAAACATTCCAAATTCCAACACCCGGGAACCAGACCAGCCCCCAGTACACTACCAATTAGACCAGATTGCTACTGTTCTGGCGCAAGTCATTCGTCGATTGGATGTCATGGAGGAGCGACATGCCAGAGACGAGTATGATCCCTCCAATCGGACTGGACGCAGGGGAAATCATGGAGCAGGAATGGAGCCTAATAATGTTGACAACCTGCGTACGAATAATGCAGACAATATTCGCACAACTGTGGAGGAGAACCTGGAGTATGAGGATTACGAGCCTCGACTTCGTCAACCTAGACAACATATGCAAGGGGTGCATATGCATCAAGGAGCAGGATATCAACCCGTGGACGAAATGACCAAGAGAATGAAGATTGATGTTCCAGAATTTTGCGGAAAATTGGAACCTCATGCGTTTGAAGATTGGTTGACAGCAATCGAAGATTATTTCGATTGGTTCTCTATTTCGGAAGAGAGGAAAGTGCGTTATGTCCGAATGAAATTACGAGGACATGCACGAGCCTGGTGGGGTAGCGTGGAGGAACAGCTGCGTCGCACTAGACGCCTAGCTGTGAATAATTGGGAAGAAATGAAGGAGCGACTTAAGGAGAAATATCTGCCAATTGATTATGAACAAATGATGTTTGAGGAAATGCTACAACTCAGACAAGGACCAATGACTGTCGATCAATTCACTGATCGTTTCCATGAACTAACTGTTCGCAGCAAGATTGTGGAGACGGAACAGCAGACGTTGACGCGTTATCGTACTGGATTACGAGAGGAATTACGGAAGGAAATGTGGACTGCTTGCTTGATTAACATAGAGGAGGCGTATTAGCTAGCTCTTCGCATTGAAAAGGTAACAAAGACTGTGTTTGGAAGGAGAAACATCACGACAGAAGTAAGGCAGGACGTTGCGACTGCCAGTGGTTTCCAGAAAACACCACCACCAAGAAATCCAGTTCAAGGTTATAGCAATGGAGGTTCAAAGGGTTTTGCGAGGACTACCAATGAAGGGCCACAATGCTTTAAATGTAAGGGCTATGGACACTACGCTGTGGTATGTCCAACGAGAGACAAAAAAATAGCCTATATATGTGAGAAGGAGCTGCTCACAATGGAGGAAGAAGACACGGAAACAGGAGAGCCTTTTGAAGACTGTGACAGTGAAGGCGAGCACTTGAGTGCGTCTTCCTTACCTAGTTGTGTGATTAACCGAGTATTGACGGGAGAAAAAAGGGAAATTCAGGCCAATCCCGATTGGTTGCGCACAAACATCTTTCATACACGGATGGAGCACAATAATCGAGCATTAAACGTTATCATTGATAATGGGAGTGGGATGAATGTGGTGGCTGAAACGGCTGTCGAAAGATTGGGTTTGAAAACAGAAAAACACCCACAGCCTTACCGAATCAGTTGGGTGAATGATACCAGTTCAGTACTGGTAAAGCAACGGTGCTTGGTTAAATTTTCATTGGGAAGACATTACACAGACGAAGCTTGGTGCGATGTCATCCCTATGACCGTATGTCACATGCTTTTGGGACGACCATGGCTCTATGATCGTAAAGTATTTTATGATGGTTTTAATAACACATATTCTTTCAAATTCAACAGCAGAAAACTTGTTCTGGACCCACTGCACATATCAGAATTCAAGGCTGAAAAGGAGGCTTGGCCCGTATTGACAATGAGGCAATTCACTCGGGTCATGCAAGAAGATAAAATGGTATTCATGTTGATCTCACGGGAGAAGGCAGAAGACGACAACACCATCCCTATGGACATGTCAACAATGTTAAATGAATTCCAGGACGTAATGCCAGATGAGATACCAAGGCAACTCCCACCAATGAGGGGCATACAACATGCCATTGATTTGGTACCCGGTTCCTCTTTGCCTAATATTCCCCATTACCAAATGAGTCCAACCAAAAATGAAGAGCTTAGTCTTCAAATTCAGGAGTTACTTGACCGAGGATTCATTCGAGAAAGTTGCAGCCCTTGCGCGGTCCCAGTGCTTCTAACACCGAAGAAAGACGGCAGCTGGAGAATGTGTGTGGATAGCCGCGCAATCAATAAAATTACTGTGAGGTATCGATTTCCCATTCCGCGCGTTGATGATATGTTAGATTTATTGAATGGTTCTTCTGTATTTACTAAGTTAGATCTGCGAAGTGGATATCACCAAGTTCGGATACGAGTGGGTGATGAATGGAAGACAGCGTTCAAGACAAAGGATGGATTGTTTGAATGGTTAGTCATGCCATTTGGTTTGACGAATGCCCCCAGCACATTTATGCGTGTCATGACGCAAGTGCTTAAACCTTTCTTGGGAAAATTCGTGGTTGTCTACTTCGATGACATACTGATTTTCAGCCAAGATTTGAAGGAACACATGAGTCATGTTGAACAGGTGCTATCAATATTGCGGGCTGAGAAGATTTTTGTTAATAAAGAGAAATGCGCATTCATGAAGGAAAGTGTGCGATTTCTAGGGTTTATTATCTCTAGCAGGGGAGTTGAGGTTGATTCAGCGAAAGTAAAAGCAGTACAGACGTGGCCATCACCACATAACTTTTCGGATGTCAGGAGCTTCCACGGATTAGCGACATTTTATCATCGATTCATCCAAAATTTCAGCACCATAATGGCTCCAATTACTGAATGCCTTAAAGAAAAGAAATTCGTGTGGACCACCGCAGCAGACAAAGCATTTAGTTTACTCAAGGAAAAGATGGGACAGGCCCCAGTCCTCAAACTACTTGATTTCTCCAAGGTGTTTGAGGTAGCGTGTGATGCTTCACACGTAGGGATTGGAGGGGTGTTGAGTTAAGAGGGGCATCCTATTGCTTTTTTCAGCGAGAAACTCAATGAGACGCGTCGACGCTATTCCGTTTATGACATGGAATTTTACGCGCTAATTCAGACGCTGAAACATTGGCGGCCATATTTAATCCATAAAGAATTTATTCTTTATACCGATCATGACTCTTTGAAACACCTACACTCCCAGAGTAAAATGAATGCAAGACATGCTCGTTGGATGGATTACGTGCAACAATTTGAGTTCTTAATTAAGCACAAGGCCGGAGCACAAAACAAAGTGGCAGATGCGCTAGGTAGAAGACCCCATCTGCTACAAATCTCATCTGTGACAGCCAATGGTTTCTACCATTTAAAGGAGGAGTATCCAGAAGATATGGATTTCGGCAAGATATGGAAGGAATTAAATAGTGCTGGTACTCAAAACCAAGATGATTTTATGCTGCATAACGAGTTTTTATTTTTCAGGTCATGCTTGTGCATTCCCCGGGGATCCTTTCGAGAATTCCTTATTTCAGAGCTCCATGGAGGCGGATTAGCAGGACATTTCGGACATGACAAAACTTATGCTCTTGTAGTTGACCGATTTTATTGGCCACGGCTGCGTAAGGATGTGCATACCGTAGTGGACAGATGCAAAGTATGCCAGCTTAACAAGGGAACTAAACACCAGGCCGGTCTCTACACACCATTGCCCATTGCGGACAAACCATGGCAACACATCAGTATGGATTTTGTTCTTGGATTACCAAGGACTCCTCGACAACATGATTCCATTATGGTGGTAATGGATCGCTTCTCCAAAATGTCCCATTTTATTCCATGCCACAAGACTTTTGACGCATCCAAGACAGCAGCTCTTTTCATGAAGGAAATTGTTCGTCTACATGGTATTCCACAATCCATTGTCTCGGATCGTGATGTGAAATTTGTCAGCTATTTCTGGAAAACTTTATGGGCAAAAATGGGGACAAAATTGAAGTTTTCAAGTGCGTTTCATCCCCAAACAGACGGCCAGACAGAGGTGACCAATCGAAGCCTAGGCAACCTACTACGCTGCCTTGTGACAGATCATGCTACCAGCTGGGATTTGGTTCTACCACATGCTGAATTTTCGTTTAATAATTCAGTCAACAGATCAACAGGTTGTGCCCCATTTGAAGTGGTTTACGGAATTCGTCCGAGCACACCACTAGATGTCAACTGCTTACCTTTACCACCTAGACCCAGCGAAGCAGCCTTGGATTTTTCCAGTTACATGAGCCATCTACACGAAGAGTGCAAGAGACGGCTAGCAATCAGTGCTAATTCTTATGCCACAACAGCTAATTCAAATCGTAAGGATCGCCAATTTAAGGAAGGGGACATGGTGCTTGTTCGTCTTAAACCAGAGCGTTTTCCACCAGGCAGTTTTACCAAGCTTCATGCACGAAGAGCAGGTCCTTTTAAGATACTTAAGAAGCTGGGCAGTAATGCTTATGTAGTGGGACTACCTGCTGAGTTCAACATCAGCCATGTTTTCAACATCGAAGATATTACTGCATTCAAAGGGGAACTTGCTACAACAACAACTCAGGATATACAACCAGCCATGCCACTACCGGAACATACATCCCACGTGATGAGGTGGCTGCCATTCTTGACCATCAATTCGTCTCAACACGTCGAGGGGGCTATTATAAATTTTTAGTCCAGTGGAAAAATCGTCCTCATTCCGAGTCAGTGTGGTTACAAGCTTCAGAATTACAACGACTACACCCCCATCTATTTACCAATTACCTCCATCATAACTTGCCGGAGTCAAGTTCTTTGGGAGAGCCGGCAATTGATGCAAATCAGGAGGCAAACGCAGATCACAATCAGGAGGCAAGTGTAGATCATGAGCAAGAGGGTCAAATCGAGGCAGAACAAGGGATCAACAAGCTTCCAAATATGGATACAATTGCTGGAATTTTGGAGAATGACCGTTACAATTGAAGACAGCAAGTTGGAGTCAAGAAGCCGTTACAAAGAAATCTAATTCCTTTAATTGTTGATTGTTTTTTTATTTATCCGAATTTTATTTAGTTTCCTAATTTACTGCTTTCCTTAGTTAAGCTTTATCATTGTGAGTGTTGCATCTATTTAAGGGGAACGATTGTAAGGGATAATCAGTTTTGAATTCCATAATTTTCCATTGAAGAAATTCAGTGTTTTGGAGAGATTCCAATAATTCGCAGAGTGATTCTGCACAAGCCTGGTTACATTTTATTGAGATTTTAAATTGTAATTCACGACACCAACCTTTGTCTTGTTCTAGATGCCCCCTCATTGCTTCTCAACTGCCTGGAAGAACTGATAACGATGTGAAGAACTATTGGAACACCAGATTTAAGAAGAAGATCCTTGCAGGAAAAATAAACATCACAATCATGAACAAATCCATCAACGCCCCTACTAACATTATCAATATTCTCACTTGCTCAACACTTCATATTCCTTGTGGCCCTAAAGCTGAAACCGGATAAGAGAATTTTTAAGTACAGAGGGAAAATAAGGGAAAAGAGAGATTGTTTGGAATAATTCATACCATTTCCTGAACACTTTCCGGCTATATATAGCCTTACAGGTAAGGGAAATAATAACAACTTTGCTGAATAAAACAGAGGGAAAGTAACAGAACAGAACAAACTGACTCAATAAACAAATAACAACTGACAGATTAAACTTCCTCATCCACCTTGCCACTACACACGTCGTGGCCTACCCCTCTTGTTACTCCCCATCGTGGCTGCTGCTGCATAGGCATATAACATCGTGGGTTTGCTGCATGGAAGTAGTGGCTGTATGGAGGTGGCACATACAATAGTATCACCTTCACTGATTATTCATTAACTCAAAGTTCAGGAGCACTGCTTACCTTATCTGATAGTGGTTACGGAGCTACTACCAATAGTAGTGGCTGTATGGAGGTGGCACATAACATTCCCCACCCCTTAAGGAACCTTGTCAACAAGGAGGAAGTCCGGATAAGTTTTGGAAAAACGCCATTCATTCTCCCAAGTAGCATCCTCTGTAGGTGCACCAACCCATTTCACCAAGATCTCTGATTTTGGACGATATTTTCCCTTCTGTATCACATGCCGATCTAAGACAGCTTTTGGTTGAGGAAGAATAACTGAAGTAGCCGAGATAGGGGGAAGTGTGGAAGAGGAAGGACTAACTGTACCCAAATGTTTCCTTAACAAACTGACATGAAACACATCATGAATTTGAGACCCTGGAGGCAAGGCCAGTTTATAAGCCACTGGACCGACCTTTTCAATGACTTGGTAAGGACCAAAAAACCTCGAGGCGAGCTTAAGTGGCTGTTTGGCTCCGCGGTTCACGCTGCGTTTGTGTTGGAGCTGAAATAAATATAACCAAACGGGAACCCCAGTTTTTAACTGTGGGTCCCACACAAAAATGATTTTCGTGCTGCAAATGCAATAGCATCACACGAAATTGACTGCAAAAATTGTCTCAGATAATTTTTCACGGGTCAGTCCTTTTCTCATCTCCCTCGCTTGTCCCTCCCTCACCCTCAGCCTCTTCTCCCTCCCTCCCTCCCTCAGCCGTCTGAAACCCTCCCTCACCTCACCTCCCTCTCTCCCTCACAGACCTGACCGTCAACCCTCTTCTCCCCTCCTCTTTTCACTATAACTTGCTCTCTGTCTCTCTCCCCCTCTCAAGAAAAAAAGCCAACAGAGATATGGATTCAACCTCACAATCCCATTGGTCATCTCTTCCTTCAGCTACTCTCTCGAACCCATCAACAGAGACCCAAAAAGGACTTGGCTTATCAAAATTCAAGAGTCAGAATTTGGGAATGTTATTCTCAAAGACCCACTTGCTCGATACTCACTTGCTGGCTTAGATCATTTGCCTAAAGTTTTGAACTTGTTGGATTACAGAGTCAAGGAGATAAGCAAAGGGTATTATGTTGAGTTTGTCAAGCAAGGTGATATTTAATGGTGGAAAGCTGGCGTTGTGGAGAATGGGAGACGAGAAATGGAGTATTGTGGATGATATTCTAGAGAAAGATATGTATATGATAACTCAAGTTGCTAACCCATGGCTCGTAATTGGAACGCTACCTCAGCGTTTTGTGTCGCTGATTCATTGTTTTCAGGCATCCTTTGAATCTGCAAAATTTGGTTAGTAGCAAAAAATATATCCTCGCACCTCTAGTGTATCACACAAAAAATCAAGGTTTTTCACTCTAATAAGTTCATTACGCCTTTTACCTCAAAACTTGCTTTCTTTTGGTTATTTCGGAACTAAAATCAACAAATCAAAGTCAGTAGCCTTCGCAGTACACTCTAATTATGATTTTCAGACTCAAGAAGCAATAAAAATACTGAAAACAAAGAAAAACAAAACTACAATTATGATTTCGCTAGTAGCAATGCAAATTCGCACGAATTGTGGAAGATACGAAGACACGAAATAAAATAGAAGCAAATACTAGTGAAAACAATTAATTGAGTCCTAGATAACCCAAAATAATAAAAAAAAAGAGAATTGGACAAAACTAGACAGTAAGGATCACTTTTTGAGACTTGAGCAGAATCTAACCTCTTATGCAATTTTTACGTAACATAATTGAAACCTAGACCAAATGATCTCGAAATGACCTCAAATTCAATATTTAGTATTTTAATACCAAACTAAAAACAAAACTCAAATTATAGGTCGTTATCGTACTTCTAGGTACCCATCCCCTTGTGTGATCAATTTGTGGCAGAAAGGAACCTCCAATTGAAAACTCTAGTATATGATATCAAAATAAGCCAAAATTTAATATATGGTGCAATATCAATGCCAATACACTGAACTTTGAGTTCCAATTGATTCTATGGTGTTTTGCTTAGGGTTCACTAAGGTAGTGTTTCTACGGTAGAAATGAATCTCGAAATAAAACCTCAAGTAAACTATATCAAAATAAGCCCCAATTTGATATATGATGCTATCTCAACTCCAATAAACAGAATATCAATTTTCAATTGATTCCAATGTGTTTTTCTTATGTTTCCCAAGAGTTATGTTTTCTGCGGCAAAAATGCAATGATTCTTCAAATTTCAACTAATACCTTTATCTCTCTTTTTTTTATTAATATATTGAAATGAAGAGATAGAAAAAGATGACATATAACATAATGATATGACCTTGTTTCAGAGCCTAGCTCTGATACCACTTGATGTGAACCTCATGATCACGCAACCCACAACCAAGAATGAGATCTGATCCCAGAAAGCTGAAATAGGTTTGATAGGAGTGTGACACAATGAAAACTTGCCCCAAGGCACCAACACTATTGGAATGAGTAGATTGACACCACGAAGTCAAATAATCTTCAATAAGTCAGATTCAGTTCGTTCAAGAACTAAAGAATGCAAGAATCACTCTCACACATAAACTGAAAAGTTCATAATTAAAATTCATCAATGGCTGCTGAAATTTAGGTAACATGAGTTTAAATAGTCTTTTAAAAACTAACCCTAATGGACCCCTTATGTGGACTTAAATGAGGTCCACTCAAAACTGACCCAAAACCCTAAGTTGGAAAGCCCATGACTTAATCCAAACAAGCCTTGGATCCTAGCTGAAAACAAAGTCTTAATTAAGCCCAAACAATCCTTAGGTTGTAGCTAACAAAATTAAATAAAGCCTATAAGGCTTTTTGTATAGTCTTCCATCAAGCCCATTAATCCCATGTTGTAGTAGGATTTTTGGCTCCTTTGTTGTCCTCATTTCATGGCCCAAATAAGGTTGTATTGGACCCCTCCTGCACATGGATAAGATGTATTAGGGTCTCCTCTTGATACTCCAATGATCCTTGCACTTCTGACTTGGTTGAAACCTTCAAAACCAATGCATTCATTGTCTCTTTCAATGCCTTTGTCTTAGACCGCGTCATTGGACCATTTGGAATATGTAATGGGTCCTTGGTGGTGTTTCAAGGTTGGTCTGCATCACTTTTCTATTATATATTTTTGTTATTCTACTTGGTATAACTGGTGGTGATAAATGGTTGTCAGTCTATTTTAATCGATCAATTTTAATTGCTTAAATTTTAGTCTTGTCTACTTTAATTCATCCATTATGTATTTCAACATCTTTAGTGATAGAATCTCTATTTCTAAGGGCTTAATCACCTTCACCCATATACAAAAGAATATAGGGTTGCACTTATAGAAGAATTGGTTGTGGTGTAGTACACGTGAAGTGCGTATGGAAGCATCTCATGTCAATCCTTGTAGGTGACTACCATCTTCTGAATGATCTTCTTTAGATTTTTATTAGTTATCTCAGTATCTCCATTCATTTTCTATCCATAAGGAAATTCATAGTTATTCTTTTTAAAGTCTTTTCATTTGTCTTAGAAGCACCCCCTCAGGATTGGAGAAACCTTTTGATGTCATGATACCATGGTTTCCATTTGGTGGTTCTCTAATTGTGCAGTAAAAAGATTGGAAGTTTCTGACATTGATGTTTATTAGTTAGATCCTACTCCCAATAATGGTTTGCATCATCAAAAACAAGGTTGCCAAGGCATCTGCAAACTGATTCTTACCTTTGCTTATATTGGTGAATTTTATTTCTTTAAATGCATTGGTTAACTTCAGAAAATAATTATGATATAACTTCAACTTTTTATTCCTGGTTTTCCACTCTTTTTTTACATACTAGATGATTGGCAGATAATCCTTGAAAATCTCAAGTTTTCTAATTTTAAGTTCTAAAGTAACCCCCAAACCAATAATATATAGGCTTCATATTCAATTATGTTATTGGTACATTCAAACTATAATTTTACTGAAATAAGGTATTGCTTCTTTTTTAGAAAGATTGTTATTGATTTAGCTTTATTTTCTAATTCATTTATTGCCTTATCAAAGTGCAGGGTCCACCAATCATTCACCCCATTGTTTATATATATATATATATATATATATATATATATATCAAAGAGTTTCCCAACAAATAATTGTTTTGTATTTTTTTATTTGAGGACTTCTCTAGAAAAGGATTCAAGGATTGCAACTTATTAGTGAGATGAAAAGCAAATGATTTTTGGTAGAAATGAACTATATAAATTTGTTGGCTGATTATGATTTGTTCTATTTGGTTATTAGTTACCAATTATGGGCTAGCATTTCTTTCTTGTTGGGAATCAATCAATATATATGAATTTATATGTTTGACAAAGTTTGGTTTTTATAGATTTAATTGATGCAATTTGTCACGAAGGTGATTTTTCTACGCACTTTGCGCCCCGGCATCCTCTCTTGATTTGGGGGAGACAACGGTGCGCGGTGAAAATGGGGTTGTTTATAGCCGTAAAATTTACGACTATAATTATTAGGAGTCGCCACCTAGTATTACAGTCACTAGGAAACCTATTAGTCTGCGAGAGTCTTGGGTAAGGGGACTTGTTGTGCAAGGAGAAGACGCATCACCCCCAGTGCACCCTACCTAAGGTATGCTGCATTGTTGTTTGATTGTTTTTCTAAGTTAAAATTTCTACACTGCATTTTCAAAAATACATTTTTTTTTGTGTCTGCGAGTGTACTTTACAATGTAATTTTACACCGCAGTTACAAGTTTTTTTTATCTACTTTACAATGTAATTTTACACCGTAGTAAAAATCTCTTTTTTTTTATCTACGGGTGTACTTTACAATGTAAATTTACACCATAGTAAAATTTATTTATTTTTATTCGCGGGTGTACTTTACAATGTAAATTTACACCTTAATAGATGAAACAAAAATATTTATAATTATTTTTGACATTTTGGCCAAATTCCAACGGATAATCATAAACCGGTTACGATATCCAATTTTCGTTTCAAAATGTGAGAAAGATACAATGTAATTTTTACGAAAAATACGTATGGAAAAATCATGGAATTTGGCTGTATGCATAAAAAAACAAATACATTTTTTATATTTTTTTAATAATAACAATAAAAAATAAAAATACTTTTTTTTTCCAATTTGTATTTTTTAAATTTAAATTTTTATTTTTTTTGGGCTGGGCTGTCGCCACAATGGGCTCACAGCCAGCCTTAGTGGGCTGGGCTTCCGGCCCTCACGGGCCAGAAGCCTAGACAGCTGTGGCTGGGTTGTCAGCCACAGTGGGTTGTCAGCCTAATCTTAGTGGGCTGGGCTTCCAGCCCACGGCTGGGCTTCCAGCCATCGTGGGCTGGAAGCCCAAAGGATCTGGACTGGGCGTCCCGTCATCGTGGGCTGGAAGCCCAAAAGGATAGGGGATGGGCTTCCCATCATCGTGGGCTGGAAGCCCAACTCATTCAGGGTCTAGGTCGAAATGACGGCCCATACTCGTGCACGTTCGGGCCGGGCACAGGAGCCCGGCCCAATCCACTTACACCCGGCCCTGCATGAACAGTGGGACGATTACGTCCCACTGCATGCAGGGACGAGGTTGAAGGCGATGAATAGTGCAAAATTCAAATATGGTGAAAAGCACACTTGTTGGTATGGTCGGGTAGCTGAAGTTGAGGTGGTTGTCCTGGTTGTTGTGGTGTCGTCAACGGTGGCCTGTGGTGGCCGGAGGGAGCTCTTGAAGTGTCGGTCTGTTGCTGCTGCGCCGCGTGCTGCTGCTGATGTCTTCACCTGAGACCACGGTTGGGCGTCTGGCGTGGAGTGGAGAGTTTCTGGTGGTGAAGGAGTGATGCACGGTGGTAAGATATGGTGGCTGGAGTTGCTATTTTTAGAGAGGGAGAGAAGCGATCAGGGAGAGAGAAGAGCTGCAAAGGGAGCTGTTACTCGTTCTTTTTTCTTTCTTTCCTGTTACTCTTAGTTTTTCATTTCAATCTTTTTTTTTCTCCTTTTCTCTTCCACTCTCAGTGTTCTCCTAGTTTTTCTTCTTCCTTTCACGTTACTCTCCGTTTTTCACTTCAGTCTTTTTTCTGCTTAAAACTCCTTTTTCCCTCCCCCCTTCTGCGTAAGACCCCTGTCTATTTATAGGGCAGGTTGAGGGTGCCTCTGCAACAAATTAGCAGAGGCAAATTTGTTGCAGGGCTGTAGCCTCTGTAAATTTGTTGCAAAGGTTACCTCTGCAAAGAATTTGCAGAGATGCCATGGGTTGTCATGGCTGTATTGTTTTTACAATTTGCTCCTTCAATGTTTGATTGGTTCAATTACACCCCCAATTAGTTTCAAACTTTTAATTTTATTCAATTGTATCCCCGTCAAAATTTCAATAGCAACCTTAAATGCGCGCGCCCTTTTTTATTTTGATCTCTGGTTTTTGATTGCGTGATTTAACCCTCAATTGACTGTTAAATTCTCAATTTGTTCAATTTGGCCCCTGATTTTGCATTATTGACTTAAAAATTCAAATCGGTCTCCGAAAATTCCATTCTCATCAATTGAGCCCGAATTAAATTCAAGAAATTGATTTCTCATTGACTAAGCCCTTAGTAAAATTAATTTGACCAATTTAAAGTATAATTAAGTCCTTGCACTTAATTAAATCCTTCAATTGGACCTTAAATTAATTCACGATCATAATTAAACTTTAAATTTGTCGACGATTAAATCGAATCAACCCATAAAAAATATAATTATGTCGTTTAACTTAGTTTTTACACAGATTCATCCAACGATAAATTATTTTTTTCTTGAATTTGTATTTTTTTTTCATTTTTGGAGCCAAAGAGATACGATTGGACTCGCGAAAACAACCAAAAATTGCCACATTGATTTTTCTATCCACGCCGGCTCCTTTTATTTTATTGTTTTTTGTCATTTTATTTTATTTTGGGGAATAACCCAAAAATTGGGTTACGACAGTTGCCCCCCTCTTTACAATGCTTACGATTAAAGTTTTGTAAAAGACTTTAGATAGTAAGCGTTGTAAAGAAAAAGAAAAGTGGATTTATCAGATCAAGAGATGGTTGATCCATCCAAAAATGAGAATGGCGACTATAAAATGTACTCAGAAAGGGATGATAAGATAGGGCTAGAAAGCGCACTACCTAGGAATTGGGTCGCAGGAGGACATCCAAAAAGGACGAAAGATGGTGATATTTGTGAATGACACGGGAAAATGGTCTTATTGTAATGGGTGACCTACCTAAGCGAAAAAATGGTGAAGATGGTCTCATTGTAATGGGTGGCCTACCCAAGTGAAAAATGGTAGAGATGGTCTCATTGAATGGGTGACCTACCCGGGAAAATGGTCTTATTTCATGGGATGGAAGATAGGGCTAGAAAGCGCACTATCTTAAATCGTGATCGAGGGTTGGAAAGCGCACTCGAAGATGAGGGGAAAATAAGGCTGGAAAGCGCACTATTTTAATTGATGGTCGAGGCTTGAAAAACGCACTCGAAAATGACGAGAAAATAGGGCTTGAAAGCGCACTATTTTAATTGATGGTCGAGGGTTGGAAAACACACTCGAAGATGAGGGGAAAATAGGGCTGGAAAGCGCACTATTTTAATGGATCGATGGTTGGAAAATGCACTCGAAGATGATGGGAAAATAGGGCTTGAAAGCGCACTATTTTAATTGATGGTCGAGGGTTGGAAAATGCACTCGAAGATGAGGGGGAAATAGGTCTGGAAAGCGCACTATTTTAAGGGATCGAGGGTTGGAAAACATACTCGAAGATGATGGGAAAATAGGGCTTGAAAGCGCACTATTTTAATTGATGGTCGAGGGTTGGAAAACGCACTTGAAGATGAGGGGAAAATAGAGCTGGAAAGCGCACTATTTTAATGGATCGAGGGTTGGAAAACACACTCGAAGATGATAGGAAAATAGGGCTTGAAAGCGCCCTATTTTAATTGATGGTCGAAGGTTGGAAAACGCACTCGAAGATGAAGGGAAAAATAGGGCTGGAAAATGCACTATTCTCAATGGGGATGCAATGCATGATGACATCTAAATTCAGAAAAGAGACAGGGCCAAAAAGTACGCCAAAGGAGAGCTCGAAGGCGTACACAAAATGATGAATGAAGGTTCGTAAATTACGATCCCTCCAAAGCATTTTCGAGATTCTTAATGGGGATGCAATGCATGACGATACATGTATACTTACCTGAGAGATATAGGTCCCCTTTCTTCTTCATGGTCTTCTCTTTTCAAGGTTTGGATTTCTAGCTTTGATGGCTTTTCGCTTCTGCTTACTCGAGCAGCAACTTAAGATTTTGACCATCGGAGATGATAGATTTTCCATATCAACATGCCCCCCCCCCCCCCTGAGTTTGATCCAGATTCTTTGAAAAGGAATTATGGAGTCAGCTTCATGATTTTGACCACTGGAGATGATAGACCTTTCTTATCAACATGCCGCCCCTGAGTTTGATCCAGATTCTTAGAAAAGGGAATGATGGAGCCAACTTCAATTGCATTTTAGATTGCCATTAGCCTGGTCATGCCCCACAAGTGTTTTAGGCTCTAAGTGTTTTCAGGAAAGGGTTGGTTATTTGCAAAGATGGTGTTTTCATGTGGGATTTTTTTTTGAATTTCAAAGTCATTCCAAGCACAAAAATCATTTTGATTGCCCAGTCGGGTCATGTCACACCAGTGTTTTAGGCTTTGAGTATTTGCAGGAAAGGGATGGTTATTTGCAAACATATTTTCATGTAAAACTTTTGGAATTTCAAAGTCATTCCAAGCACAAAAACCATTTTGATCTTTGTTTAACAAGCTTGTTCTCGAAAGAATTCAAGTGATCTCATTGTCAGGTTTTATGTTGACTTTTTCAAAAATGCGAAATGATGCTTGTTCGCATGTCAAAAGGATTTGATGAAGTCTTATGAAGCATTTGTAAGGCTTTTTTTTTCAAATGGAAAAGCATTGCTTATCGATCCAGAAAACTCGTATTTGATCAGAAAGGGCTTTATTAGGCTTGTAACGTAGGCTTAGGTTACTGGCTAAAAAAAAATATTCGTAGGCTCAAAAAGTGTTTAAGGGTTTTTTTTTGTTTTTTTTATTTTTTTTAGACTAAGGATCACTTAGTGCTTACTCTTAGAACTCCATTTAGCCCTCATGATTGATCTTCATAGTGACCTGGCATGCACCCTAGTGTTTGTTTGGGCTTTTTCGTGGGTTTTTTGGCATTAACATTATGCTGACTTGACATGCCCCCCGGTATTTTGTTTGGGTTTTCTATGTTGGGTTTTTAGCACTACCAAAATGTTGAATTAATTTGCTATATTGTACTAAAACCCTTTTTATGTTTATGCCCCCCAACTTTGTTCGAGCGTTACTTGTCATTGAGGACTGTTTTGTAGAATTTTTTTATTTTTTTTATTTTTTATTTGTTTTTTGGCACTTGCCCCCCAGTGTAGGGTGTGATCCTTGTCAGGGTTAATTATAAAGAAAAAATTATTAGGCTCAAATAGGGACTTCAAGGGATATTTGAGACTTTGTGATGGCATATCAAAGATGGCCTTTCCTCATTTCAAAAACATGCAATCTGAATCAATAAGCTTTGCTTTTCCGTGTGAAACATGTTTTTGATTTTTTTTTTGATTATTTGTTTGGCTAAGAGATTAGCTTTATTATGTGGCTTTTAGTGGTATGAGATCACTTTTCAATAAAATCCTTTGAATTCCCAGAACACATTTGTTAAACAAAAATTAAACTGGCATTTCTTTTCGTACTAGACTTTGATTTGCCACAAATCTTAATGAAAATGTAAGATTACGCAGAAGAATAGAGAAGAATACACCAAGAATTCATGGCCAAGCTTCAATTTCATTAGATGTCATAAGTGATATATTAAGCATAATATTTCTTTACAACATCAGAGTGTACAGGTCTAGGCAGATTTTCTCCATCCATATTAGTTAGAATTAAGGCCCCTCCTAAAAAAGCCTTATTCACTACATATGGTCCCTCATAGTTTGGCACCCATTTACTCTGGTCTTCTGCTATTGATACCTTTTTCAACACCAAATCTCCCTCTTTGAACACCCTTGGCTTGACCCCCTTGTTGTAAGCTTTTGCTATCCTACTCTGGTATAACTGGTGATGGCAAACAACTGCTAGTTTTTTTTCATCATCTAAGTTTAACTGTTCAAACCTCCCCCTTGCCCATTCTGATTCATCTAACTCTGCCTCTTTCAAGATCCTTAGTGATGGAATCTCCATTTCTAAAGGCGTGACTGCCTCCATTCCGTATACTAAAGCATATGGGGTTGCCCCTACAGAAGTTCGAACAGTAGTGCGATATGAGTGCAAAGCGCATGGGATCTTTTCATGCCAATCTTTGTAAGTAACGACCATCTTTTGGATGATTTTCTTAAGATTCTTATTAGCTACTTCAACGACTCCGTTCATCTTTGGTCTATAAGGAGAGGAGTTGAGATGCTTAATCTTCCATTTGGTGCAAAGTTCGGCAATCGATTTTCCATTAAAGTTCTGAGCATTATCAGTTACTATCCTTGCAGGTAAACCATAGCGATAGATTAAGTCCCTTTCAATGAACTTTTTGACAACCTTTTGCGTTACATGGGCGTAGGAATTAGCTTCCACCCATTTGGTAAAGTAATCAATTGCCACCATAATGAATCTATGTCCATTACTTGCCTTCGGGTTAATTGGTCCTATGACATCCAATCCCCACATGTCAAATGGCCACGGTGAGGTCATGTTAAATAGAGGTTTTGGTGGTGCATTTATTTTATCACCATAAACCTGACACTTAAGACATTTTCTAACATATATCACGCAGTCTTTTTCCATGGTCAGCCAAAAATACCCAGATCTTTGCATTTGTCTTGCCATTGTATGACCACTGGCATGGGTGGCACAAATTCCTTCGTGAACTTCTTTCAAAGCCTGCCCAATTTCTTTCTCTTCTAGACATCTGAGTAAGGTCCCGTCGAACGACCTTTTGTATAGGATTTCGCCATCCAAGTAGAAATTTGCGGCCATCCTCCTTAAGGTTTCTTTATCTGTCTTGGATGATTCTTGGGGGTATTCTTGGTATTGGATGAATCTTTTGATATCACTATACCAGGGTTCTTCATCTGGTGACTCTTCGAGCGCACAACAGTGGGCCTGATGATTTTGAATCTTGATGTCAATTGGGTGGATCTTTTCTCTAGCAACAATTTGTACCATTGAAGCCAACGTTGCCAAAGCATCAACGAACTGATTTTTATCCCTACTCATATGAGTGAATTTGACCTCTTCGAACTCACTGGCTAACTTTACAAGGTAGTTTTGGTAAAGTTTCAACTTTTCATATTTAGTTTGCCATTCACCTTTTACTTGGCAAATGATCAAAATGGAATCCCCAAAGACTTCAAGCTTTTTAACTCTGAGTTCTAAAGCAGCCTCTAAACTAATGATACATGCTTCTTAGTCGGTCGTGTTATTAGTGCACTCAAACTGTAGTCTTACAGAAAAAGGATATTGCTTCCCATCAGGGGAAATTATTACTGCTCCAATTCCATTTCCCGATACATTTACTGCCCCATCGAAATAAAGCGTCCACCACTCACTTGCCCCACTATCATATTTTATTGCCAACACGTCTTCATCAGGGAGATCAAAATTTAGAGGCTCATAATCTTCCATGGCGTGATCTGCAAGATGGTCGGCAAATATACTGCCTTTTACAGCTTTCTTTGTCATAAAAACAATGTCGTATTCTGCTAACAACATTTGCCACCTTGCTATCATGCTCGATAGATAGGGCTTCTCACAGATGTATTTAAGTGGATCTAGCTTAGAAATTAGCCACGTGGTGTAGTATAACATATACTGCCTGAGTCTTTTCGTACTCCAAACCAAAGCACAACATAACTTCTCAATCATGGTGTACCTAGATTCACAATCGTTAAACTTCTTACTCAAGTAGTATATAGCTTACTCCTTTCTTCCAGATTCATCATGTTGTCCCAACACACAACCCATGGCCGTGTCTGTGACCGTTAAGTACAAGATCAATGGTTTTCCTGGTACTGGAGGTACTAATAATGGAGGGTTTTGTAAATACCTCTTTATCTTGTTGAATGCCTCCTGACAATTATCATCCCATACTCCAGGGTTTTTCTTTCTGATTAAGCGAAAAATCGGTTCGCACGTTACAGTTAGCTGGGATATGAAAAGGGCTATGTAATTTAAACGCCCAAGAAAACTCCTTACTTCCTTTTCAGTTTTAGGTGCTGGCATTTCCTGTATGGCCTTGGCTTTATCCGGATCAACTTCTATTCCTCGGCTACTCACAATAAAACCTATCAATTTTCCCGTCTTTACTCCAAATGAGCATTTGGTAGGGTTCAACTTTAAATGGTATTTTCGCAATCTCTCAAATAGTTTCCTCAATATCCGCACATGATCTTCATTGATCTTGGATTTAGCTAATATGTCGTCCACATAGACCTCAATTTCTTGGTGCATCATATCATGGAACAAAGCCACCATTGCCCGCTGATATGTGGCCCCTGCATTCTTCAAACCGAATGGCATCACTTTATAACAGAAAGTCCCCCAAGGTGTGATGAAGGTGGTTTTTTCTTTGTCCTCTTCTGCCATTCTAATTTGGTTATAACCAGAAAACCCATCCATGAATGAATACGTGGCTTTTTTAGCAGCGTTGTCCACCAAGATATCTATGTGAGGTAGTGGAAAATCATCCTTCGAGCTTGCTTTATTCAAATCTCTATAATCCACACACACCCGAATCTTTCCTTCTTTCTTGGGGACCACCACCATATTGGCTACCCACTGGGGATAGTGAACGACCTCTAGGAACCCTGCGTCCCATTGCTTTTGTATCTCTGCTTTAACTTTTAGGAGCATAACTGGCCGCATTCTTCTGTTTTTTTGTTTTACTGGCACACTTCCTTCTATTAAAGGGATTTTATGCACGACTATATCAGTATCTAAACCCGGCATTTCTGCATAAGTCCAGGCAAAAATATCTGCATATTCATGCAAAAGAGAGACTAATTTTCCTCTTTCTTTGGTCGTAATAAGGGTACTGATTTTCAACTCCTTTTTCTCTTGCTCGATTCCTAAATTGATGGTCTCAAGCTCCTCACTAAAAGGTTTCCAAGTTTTTTCAAACTTTTCCATCAATTTAGCAAATTCTTTTATATCTTCCTTTGTCCATCCCTCATCATCAAGTACAGTGACATTATTGAAATTTGGCCAATTATTCTTAGTGTGATAGTTTTGTGAGTTGTTGGAACTTTCAACACTCCTGAAAGTGTAAGGTGTGTTCGTGTAAGGGTGTGTATTTGCAAATGCCATGTCATAGATAAAATGCATGATCTTATATACAAAAGTGCTCCTATGACAAAGCAGAATCTTGCGGCATCGTGAGCTAGATTACCGTCAAGGTTGAAAAAGATTAAAACATGGACATGATAAGACAAAAGTAATTACTTTTTAAACACAATAGGAGCAGGCTCCATCTTCCAGTTTTGGTGCATCTTCCCTCCAGCTAATTTTTGCACAAAAGTTCCTGCAGGAGGCTCATCGGCATCGTGGATAGATATCTGCGGAAAATCTACCTTTTCTCCTTGGCATTCAAGAGTGCCAATATGCAGTTCAGTTATGCCTGATTTGATCTCCTCAACTGAACTGTGAAAAGATACTTGGAGCGGTGGGAGGACAATCTCTTCTTCTTTTGACTCTCTTCCTTCAATTTTTGTCATCCTTGCTTCTTTCCTAGCTTGGGCTACCCGCTTGTAATCCTCTTTTTTTGGCTTATATCCCAGTCCAAACCTTTGATCCGCACATTTCAATTTTATTATATTGATTCGCTCTGGCATTCTACTTATGGGATCATACTGAAAGGGAATCCCGTTTCTTAAGAAGCACTTCGTAGCCATCTTTGCTGCTTCCGAGATTCTAGGTTTCTTTACCATTGCGCCCTCAGGAACCCAATCTGCATTCACTATTTCAAAAGCATGAATATTCCCCTCCCTACAGTCCTTTGCTTCTATAAAAGGTACGGCCACATTCTTGATCATTGAACTGTTTCCTCAGCTTTAACAGTAATCAGCATTCCATTTATGATGTATTTCAAACATTGGTGTAGTGAAGAGGCCACTGCTCCAGCTGCATGTATCCATGGCCTTCCTAGTAACATACTGTAAGATGGATGTATATCCATTACTTGCAATGTCACTAGAAACATCTGTGGTCCCACATATAATTCCACTTCCAAAGTCCCTACTATTGGTCTTGGCGATCCGTCAAATGCCCTTGCCATCATGGTACTCGGCTTCATGTGCGAAGCATCAATAGGCATTTCTTGTAACATGTTCCTTGATAACACATTCAGTGCAGAGCCATTATCGATTAATACTTTCCCAATCAAGACATCCTTACATCGAATTGTGATGTATAGTGGCTTATTATGTCCTGTACCATCAGGATCCACCTCATCTTCAGTAAAATATACATAATTTGAAGCTTGTATTCTCCCTACTAAATGTTCCATGGTTTATGGGTTGATGTCCTGAGGTACATAGGCTTCATTCAACACTTTTTGCAAAGCTTTCCGATGAGATTCGGAACTTAATATTAAGGAAAATAATGATATCTTAGCAGGGGTCTTCTTGAGTTGTTCCACCACACTATACTCACTATGCTTCATCAACTTTAGGAATTCATTGGTTTCCTCTTCTGTTACAGGTTTATTTATTTTTTCGAACATGTCAACCACTTCCTTCCCTTTACTCTTCTTTAACTCCTCTGGGGTAAAACACCTGCCACTTCGGGTAGAAAGATGTGTGGTTGTCTTTTATCTTGAGAAAACGAATATCCATAGTCGTAGGGCATGGCATTATAGTCTTTTTTGTGTGTGGCGGTGGGCTTGGTCAAAACTAACATGGGTGGTTCTCCCGAAGTGAGTTGAACCCGACATACTTCTTTACCAGACATTTCTGTCATAGACACTTTGTCATCCGTAATTGTCTCTACCCGAAGCAGACCTCTATTTATCATTTTCATCACATTTTCATAGAAGCCTTGACATTGACTAATAGAATGACCTTTCTGGTTATGATATTGGCAACATCTCATGTCATCATATTTCGCCCTTGTTAGCATTTGATAAATTCTTTCCATTGGCACCTTCAAGTTTGTAGGATACTCGACATCCAACATATTCACCGGTCCACTATCCGAAGCATGACTAGGTAATGGATTGGTGCTTATATTTGGGGGCTTTTCGAATGTTATCTATCCAGCCTTAATTAATTGGAGGAGCCTCCTTTTAAAAGCAATGCATGTATGGATGTTGTGTCCTGCGATTCCTGCATGGTATTCACAAGTGAGATCCGGCTTGTACCAATTAGGATAAGGCGGTTGTAAGGGTGTCAAGGGTACGGGAGTTACGTGCCCAATACTTAATAAGTTTTGGTATATCTCATTTAAGGGCAACGACAATGGGGGTAACTGTTCTTGAAGTTCTTGATAATTCTTTTTGGGGAAATGTCTGATTTGGTTTTTTGGTAAATTTCCGATGTGGTTCTCGGTTCTTTTGGTAGAGAATGGAGAGTTGAAGTTAATGTTGGCGATTTGAGATGGTGAGGGGTTGCATTTTGGAAACTGAGTGTTCTTGCCCTTATAACCGCCTTCAATATGATCAACTTCTTTTCTCTTTCCACTGAAACCCTTATTTTCCATAGGTGAAGAGATTCTCCCACTTTTTATTCCTTGCTCTATACGTTCTGCTACGGCCACGGCATCCGTAAATTGTTGTGTCGAACTCCCCATCACATGCTCGTAGTATGGCACTATTAGTGTATTGGCGAATCGAGTAACCATCTCTCTATCTATCAGGGGAGGGTGTACCTGTGCGACCGTGTCTCTCCATCTTTGAGCGTATTCTCTTATGCTCTCTTTTTCCTTTTTTTCCAGGTTAGACAGACTAGTTCTATCAGGGGCAATATCCATATTATACTTGTATTGCTTAACAAAAGCATCTACCAAGTCTTTCCAATTACGAATTCTAATGTTATCAAGCCTCATGTACCGACTTAAAGCAGCCCCACTCAAACTATCTTGAAAGAAATGCATTAATAATTTCTCGTCATGCACCACTTCCGCCATTTTGTTACAATATGACTTCAGATGTGTGACAGGGCATTGTGTTCCAGTATACTTGATGAACTCAGGAATACGAAACTTTTTTGGTACCACCACATTTGGTACTAAACACATTTCTGCAGCCCTCACCGGATTATATAACTCTGCTCCTTCAATGGCTCTTATCCTAGCTTCCAATGCTGCCATTTTGTCTTGATCAACACCATCAGATGACTGTGTTTTATGAGACTCATTTATAGATATTTCAACAATCGGTGTTGGTATGGGTGTTGGTATGGGTGCTGGTGCGATTGCATTTCCAAAAGCAGGATTTTGTTGAGGATCTTCAACCCCTTCTCCGATTATCTCATCAGGGTGGTTTACTGCTTGTGTTTGAGTAGTTGTCGGAGGTCTATTTGAACGACCCTCACCAGAGGCATTTCTTAGTGTTTGCTCGAGTAGACTAGCGATGCGAGCTACACTTTCTTTTAAAACATTCAACTCTTCTTGAAAGTGAGCATGTTGATGTGCACGTTCTTCGTCCTCCATATTTCTTTGACGGAGACGAGTGTTGTAAGCTCTAGGAGGTGAATTTCTTCGGGGACCTATATTTCAACCTGTTGATGATATGCGTGTTATTTATGATGAATGAATGTATGCATGATGATTTTTATTTTTTTTGAAAAACCAATCCATGACTTCTATGCCGGGTAAGATTCGTAGATATCTTGTAGAAGTTTTGCCCACATACTTGAATCAATTGAATCATACACACTTGTCAAAGAAGCAAAAGGTGGAGCTTGTCCATTTTATTCATCAAAATACAAAATATTTACTCAAATGCTACTCCTCTATTAGCTACCAACTTAACAAAAGAGGAGAGTTCATCCAAGTACATTTCATATTTGCGGATACTGCCACCGATTCTAGTAGCTTTTACACATAATTCATCTGCTTTCCTAGCCACTATATTGATCAGTTTATCGGTCTGCTCTATCTTGTGATGGAATACAAGATTATCCTGGCGCAACGCTTCATTGCAGGCAGTTAATGAGTCGTTGTTTTTCTCTAATATCAAAACTAATTTCTCAATCTGTTGGGTCTGATCTTTAGCCTTTTGCAGCCTCACATTGAGCCTTGCTGTCTCGGAGTTTAAATGAGCTTCAATTTTGGTGGTGTTTTCTTGCCATTCATTGCATTGCTCTTGTGCTATCTTTAGTTCTTCTTCCCGAGTTTCTAGTTCAGCTTGCAGAGTGGAAACACGATCTCTTAGGCCATTTGCTATGGTTAAGTATCTTTTCATGTCAGACTCGGCTATCCTTCTTGCCTCCAATTCATTTTCCGTCTGAACTCGGTACTGGGCTTTCAATTCTTTTTCTTCTTCAAGGACAAGACTGAACACCTTTCCTTTCTCCTTCTCAGCTTCCCATTTCATCTTGTAATGGTCTCTTTCCTTTACTACCGAGGCTACCAATTCTTGGTTCGCATGCTCTCTATTTTCAGATGCTCTCTTCAAACTGACCAATTCCTTTTCCATCATTTCATATTTACTCATCCGGTCATTATATTGAGAACTTATTTCTTCTAGCTGTTTCTTCTCTTGGAGCTGCTCTTCTTTCCCTTGCAACTGACGATCCAAAGAAATCCTCATTTGTTCTTCTTCTAGTAGTTGCTTCTCGAGGAATTTCTGACTGCCTTTGCTGTTGCTAAGCTCAATCCTTAACTTATCCAATTCTTCTTGCAGGTCCCCTTCGCCAACCCTTTTCCTTTTAGTTTCAACAAAGACGGGTGCTTTTTCTCGTACTAGTCTTTGTCTTATGGTGTGTTTTGAGGTATCTCATAGATTCTCCATACTAGGTAACCAAAGCTCACAGAAGGCTTCTTTAGGTGGGGCTCTCTGCTAACTAGAACAGGTTGCCCCCAGTCTCTTTTAATTATTTCGAGCTCAGCCAATGAGTTAACTTCTTTGAAAGAACCAGTGTACTCGGTTAGCCCTTTAGTTCTTGGTACATACTGCGTTTCTCCAAACTGTCTGGCTACTAGAGAAGGAGAATAACTGACATAACCAGTTACGCCAATTAGCAGGACCCACGCCTTATTACCACAACCCATTAGATAAGCTGAATTATCTACCCAAGGGGCTTTCCACCTAAATTTGCTTTTGGGAAGTGCCTGGTATTTCTCCACCCAAGCCTTTTCGTCTAAGTCTTTCCAATCTTCACTTAGAACCAAAACGAGAGGCCTCATGTTAAACCACCAAAAATTGTTGAAGACTTCCCTCGGGGTTTCTAGGTGACTAACGATCCACATGAAAAGTAAAGGGATGCAACAACGCATTGCACCTTTCCCATGCAACCTGCAATGATTCAAAGATAGGAATGTTTCTGCCAATATAGCTGAGGCGGGGTTATTCTTTCCCTATTCATATTCAACAAAAACACTGGCTGCTTCCATGCTAATAATCCCGACAACTTCTAAAGGGAATAATACTAAACCGAAAATAGCAAAGGCCACCGACCGGTACTTTTCTTCTTCAAGCCTCCTTTTATCTTTACTTGCTTTCAACTTGCTCTCAATTGCCTTCCACTTGAAATCTCCAGAAGAGGTCATGTACTGGCCTACTTGGTCTAAGCATAGAAGTTTAGCGACCTTTTGGGCTGTATTCTCCGTTTTCTGTCTAAAATAAACTTTGTGAGGGTTGTGGGGGAAATTCAAGATTTGAGCATACTCCTCTATGGTAGGGGTCATGTCAATATCCCTAAAGGTAAAGCACCGGTAGTTAGGATCCCAAAAGTGCATAAGGGCTTTGACTGTAGATATCTGAACCGGAATCTTCATTAGGTGAGTGATTCTTCCATATCTTACTTCAAACAATGCCTCATCTACAAATCCCATGATGGGCATAAGCCTCTTCATATTTTTTGTGGAGCGGTGGATTTTGGTCATGTGTGGCAATCCATTGATTTTAGCTCTTGGGCAATCTCCCTTAGTTATCTGTGTCATCTCGGATCTTTCCCCGTATTCCAAAAAGGTCAGGAAGTCATGGTCTTGGTCTGATAATTTCTGCAATTTATTTTTAAAATGAACGAATTATTAAAGATACCGTATCCTAGGTTCTAAGTTATCACATGCGGGGTAAGTTATTCTATCTGGTCACAAAAGGTCTATGAACTGTTGAGTGACCGCCTTACGTGAAGGTGGTATGGGGGTTTACAAGAAATGGTTGGGGCACAGTGTGACCGCCATTATCAAGTAAACACTAAGTTCATAGTTGGATGTTTCACGAATCTGAACCCCGACTGAAAGTCATGAGGCAGACCGCTAATACCCACCTAACTTAAAATTAGGTTTACTCAGGAAATTAAAATGTATGATGGAATTAATTCAAATCAAATAATATGCATGAGCTAAATTTAAAATGCATGCTAAAGCAGTAAAAATACATGCAAAAACGAACTACAGAATAAACAAAAAACAAACAAAGCTTAGTCCAGCAACCGTCCCCAGCGGGGTCGCCATTTGTCGCAACGACGATTTTTCTACGGTGCACGGTGAAAATGGGGTTGTTTATAGCTGTAAAATTTACGACTATAATTATTAGGAGTCGCCACCTATTATTACGGTCACTAGGAAAACCTATTGGTCTGCGAGAGTCTTGGGTAAGGGGACTTGTTGTGCAAGGGGAAGACGCATCACCCCCAGTGCACCCTACCTAAGGTAAGCTGCATTGTTGTTTGATTGTTTTTCTAAGTTAAAATTTCTACACTGCATTTTCAAAAATACATTTTTTTTGTGTTTGTGAGTGTACTTTACAATGTAATTTTACACCACAGTTCCAAGTTTTTTTTATCTACGGATGTACTTTACAATGTAATTTTACACCGTAGTAAAAATCTCTTTTTTTTTATCTACGGGTGTACTTTATAATGTAAATTTACACCGTAGTAAAATTTATTTATTTTTATTCGCGGGTGTACTTTACAATGTAAATTTACACCTTAATAGATGAAACAAAAATATTTATAATTATTTTTGACATTTTGGCCAAATTCCAACGGATAATCATAAACCGGTTACGATATCCAATTTTCGTTTCAAAATATGAGAAAGATGCAATGTAATTTTTACGAAAAATATGTATGGAAAAATCATGGAATTTGGCCGTATGCATAAAAAAACAAATACATTTTTTATATATTTTTTTGTAATAATAACAATAAAAAAATAAAAAAACTTTTTTTTCCAATTTGTATTTTTTAAATTTTAAATTTTTATTTTTTTTAGGCTGGGCTGTCAGCCACAATGGGATGACAGCTAGCCTTAATGGGCTGGGCTTCCCGCCCTCACGGGCCGGAAGCCTAGACAGCTGTGGCTGGGCTGTCAGCCCAATCTTAATGGGGTGGGCTTCTAGTCATGGTGGGCTGGAAGCCCAAAAAGATATGGGATGGGCGTCCCGTCATCGTGGGTTGGAAGCCCAACTCATTCGGGGTCTGGGCCGAAATGACAGCCCATACTCGTGCTTGTTTGAGCCGGGCACAGGAGCCCGGCCCAATCCACTTACGCCCGGCCCTGTATGAATAGTGGGACGATTACGTCCCACTGCATGCAGGGAGGAGGTTGAAGGCAATGAATAGTGCAAAATTCAAATGTGGCGAAAAGCGCACCTGTTGGTATGGTCGGGTAGCTGAAGTCGAGGTGGTTGTTCTGGTTGTTGTGGTGTCGTCAACGGTGGCCTGTGATGGCCGGAGGGAGCTCTTGAAGTGTCGGTCTGCTGCTACTGCTGTCTTCGCCTGAGACCACGGTTGGGCGTGTGGCGTGGAGGGGAGAGTTTCTGGTGGTGAAGGAGTGATGCACGGTGGTCAGATATGGTGGCTGGAGTTGCTGTTTTTAGAGAGGGAGAGAAACGATCGGGGAGAGAGAAGAGCTGCAAAGGGAGCTGTTACTTGTTCTTTTTTCTTTCTTTCCTGTTACTCTTAGTTTTTCATTTCAATCTTTTTTTTTCTCCTTTTCTCTTCTACTCTTAGTGTTCTCCTAGTTTTTCTTCTTCCTTTCACGTTATTCTCTGTTTTTCACTTCAGTCTTTTTTCTGCTTAAAACTCCTTTTTCCCTCCCCCCTTCTGCGTAAGACCCCTCTCTATTTATAGGGTAGCCTGAGGGTGCCTCTGCAACGAATTTGCAGAGGCAAATTGGTTGCAGGGTTGCAGCCTCTGCAAAATTGTTGCAGAGACTGCCTCTGCAAATTCGTTGCAGAGGCTGCAGCCTCTTCAAAATTGTTGCAGAGGTTGCCTCTGCAAAGAATTTGCAGAGAGGCTGTGGGTTGCCATGGCTGTATTGTTTTTACAATTTGGTCCTTCAATGTTGGATTGGTTCAATTACACCCCCAATTAGTTTCAAACTTTTAATTTTATTCAATTGTATCCCCGTCAAAATTTCAATAGCAACCTTAAATGCGCGCGCCCTTTTTTATTTTGATCTCTAGTTTTCGATTGCGCGATTTAACCCTCAATTGTGCGATTTAACCCTCAATTGTGCGATTTAACCCTCAATTGACTGTTAAATTCTCAATTCGTTCAATTTGGCCCCTGATTTTGCCTTATTGACTTAAAAATTCAAATCGGTCTCCGAAAATTCCATTCTCATCAATTGAGCCCGAATTAAATTCAAGAAATTGATTTCTCATTGACTAAGCCCTTAGTAAAATTAATTTGACCAATTTAAAGTATAATTAAGTCCTTGCAATTAATTAAATCCTTCAATTGGACCTTAAATTAATTCACGATCATAATTAAACTTTAAATTTTTCAACGATTAAATCGAATCAACCCATAAAAAATATAATTATGTCGTTTAACTTAGTTTTTACACAGATTTATCCAACAATAAATTATTTTTGCCTTGAATTTGTATTTTTTTTCATTTTTGGAGCCAAAGAGAAACGATTGGACTCGCGAAAACAACCAAAAATTGCCACATTTCTATCCACGCTGGCTCCTTTTATTTTTTTTTTGTCATTTTATTTTATTTTGGGGAGTAACCCAAAAATTGGGTTACGACACAATTTATTCAAATTTTCTTTTTATAATCCTAATTCGGATGTCTCTATCACTTCCAAATAATAATAGTTGTGGATAATTATAAGAATTTGGTTTTTGGATCTTTTGTTTTGTTTAATCAAGTGAGATATAAAAGGTGTTTCCATGTTGGATATATTTGTTTTCTAGAATAAAACTTATTTAAATAAATAAATTTTAGAATCAAGATGACTAAGCTATTTGAAAGAAATTTTAATATAATTTTGATTGGCATTAAGTGTGAAGTCTTTTGTTTGTGAAGAAATATGGGACTATCTATTTTGTCACTTTAGCAAATTTCTTGTTTAGTTATGTTTGGAGTTGAAAGTATTGATATGTTCTGATTATATGATGATGATACCTATGTGTTTTAAAATTGGATACTCTCATTATAGAATATGGTTTATTCATGCAAGTAAATATTATAACTAGGGAGGCTATAAAGCATAATGCTATTTGTCATAATCTATTTTCTCGATCATTCCATAAAAAATAAAAAATAAAAAAATAAAATAAAAAGGTTGATGTCATGAAAAAAAATCAAATTGGAAATTTTGAACGGATTCGAGAGCCCGATCGTTCCTCTATTGTGCCCAAAAATGAGAGAATGCAGATTCAAAGCTAAAAAAATTATTTTTGGATAAATTTGCACAACAATTAAGTTGAAAGGCATAATTATATTTTATAGGCCAATTTGATTTAATTATAGACCAATTTAAAGTATAATTATGTTTAGGTACTAATTTAGGATCCCATTAAAGGATTTAATTAAGTGTAAGGACATAATTATACTTTAAATTGGTCATATTAATATTATTAAGAGCTTAATTGATGAAAAATCAAGTTCGGAAGCCTAATTCGGGTTTCATTGAGAAGATTGTAATTTTTAGAGATCAAATTTAATTTTTTCTAAGTTAATTGGATGAAATTAAGGGCGAAGTTGAAGAAAATTGAAAGTTAATGGAAAATGAGGGTCAAATTGCATCAATCAAAAACTAAGAACCGAAGTAAAAATTGTGCGTAAAGTTAAGGTTACTATTGAAATTTTTGTAGGGATAAAATTACATAATATTAAAAGTTTAAAGATAATTAGGAGCGCAATTAGAACAATCATAAATCAAGGAACCAAAGTGTATTTGTGTCACTCTACAAGATTTGCAAGCGTGACTAAACTATTCATGGCCTGAATAGTTCAGCCATGTTGTTGCAGAAGTCAAAGATATCACATGTATCTGCACATAATAAGCAATCGAATTGTCATTTTTGTTCTATATATACTAAGAAGAGAAACATACAACAGGGGAGATCGAGAACAAAAAAGCACAAAACAAGGAGGAGAAATAGAGAGCTAAGCACAGACACAAGGGAATAAAAAAAAGCAGAAGGAAGGGATACCAAAGACAACATAAAAAATAATTGTGAGAACCTACTAAAGCCACTATCCCAATCTACTTCATCCCTATCGCTAGCAGCAATGTCTCCATCTTCCTCAACAGTCTTAAGTCTTTCCTTCAACACGGGCAACATCAACCTCCTCATCCCCCCCGTTAGTTATAGTGTTATTTCCTCCTCTCTATCTACCCACCACAATTCAAGACTAGTAGTTGATAGCCATAGTTTTTAAAACCAGCCAACAACAGCCTCGTCGTTCCTCTTAGCAGCATCTGAACTTCCATCCGACAACCACCACCAGCAGCTCCTTGGCAATGACGATAGCTCTTTGTATCCACTAGTAATAGCGACATCAGTTTTCTCCTCTAGTGACAAAACCAGCAGAGGTCATCTCCTCTCTCCTACAGCTGTAACCTTCCATCGCCTCCTATGACCACCATAAGCCACCATTCTCAGTGCCATAACACCATTGGCAGAATCAGCCCGACCTCCTCTACACGACGACAATGATATGTAACCTCCTCCTTCTCCTACATCAGTTATTGTTCATTGTGTAAGTGAATAGTAGGAAGGGTTGGACATTCTGTCCAGCTTGACCCAAGAAAGATGGGACGAAATGTGTAATGGCCTAGAACTTGTTTTTGGGTACAAACTCCCCGATAATTCACACCTGATGTGTATGTATATATATTTTCATCCATATGCATCCATCACAATACATAACATATCATTAATAGATTGAGATAAAGGTCCTCGAAGAGCTCCTTTCCATAAAATCCATACCACTCGACTCCACCAAAAACGTATGGGGGATAAAGAACGTGCACATCGTGATGCTCACTTGCTAGAAAGGCCAGATGCTTTGAAAGATGGGGTAGCTCGTCTTACCACCTTGCTTGAGCAAGCATTAAAAAATTCCTTTGATAAGGGTCCTTCAACTAAATCTGCAGTGGCTGCTCAAACACAAGCAATCAACCACCCCAAAGAGATAATATGAGAAAGGGTTCAGGATCCTCAACAAAATTCAGCTTTTGTACAATTAGTAGTGTGAAAACCTACACCAACCATAGTGGTTATAGAAACATTTGTCAATGAGTCGCACAACAAGTCATCGGAGGACATCGATCAAGATAAGATGGCGACATTATAAGCCAAGATAAGAGTTATTGAAGGGGTAAACTTATATGACCCAATATAAGCTGCATAAATATGTTTAGTCCTGATTGTTGTAGTACCAAAGAAGTTTTGTGTTCAAACACCTAAAATAATGTTATAACAAAATAACAGAATTGGTGCATGATGAAAAATTACTGATGCATTTTTTCCATGACAATTTGAGTGGGGCAACATTAAATTAATACATGAAACTAAACAATACCAAGATCCATAGTTGGAAAGATTTGGTAGATGCTTTCATCAAGCAATACAAGTACAACATGGACATTTCTCATGACAGAACAAGTTTGACCAACCTGGAGAAAAAGGACAAAGAAAGCATAAGGAATATGCTCAAAGATGGAGAGATCTTGTTGTACAGGTGCATCCCCTGCTTCCGGATAAAGAAATGGTGACCTTATTTGCTAACAAACTCAAGGCACCATACTATGAGAATGTGATGGGTAGTTCAACACAATAATTCATTGATATTGTTACGTAGCTGAACGAATAAAGCAAGGAGTTAGGAGTGGTAGAATTTTCACATCTGTGGAGAAAAAGGGCTTTGAAGAAAAGGGGAAGAAGGGCTTTGAAGAAAAGAGGAAGGAGTTCCACTATTTTGAAAATGCATATAGGGATGGAAAAAACAATTTCAAATTACCACAACCTTATTGCCAACATCAATGTTTAAGCCAAAAATTTCCCAAGAAGAAATTACCAGAAAAACCTGGAATAGCTACCTCCGTTATCACTTCCCTTAAATGAGATATATTAAAAGCTGCTAAGCATGAGGTAGATAGTCCCTAAACCTAAGGCACCTTTGCAGCTACCTTACCTCAACTAGTACAAGCCCGACCTCATCTATGAGTACCATGTCAGTGTTGCAGGGATGACATTCATACTTGCAATGTCTTTAAGAAGAAGCTCATACAACTGATTAAAGTTGAGTGGATAACATTTGAGGAAACTCCAAATCCTACACCCAATTAAGCTTTAAGAAGTCAAACAATCGCTTGGAGGAAATGACGAATCAAAGCAGTGTGCCAAGTGTCCACACCATTAAAGTGACTCCTGCAAGAGCATTTGAAAGGGAAGTGCACAAGAATCATAAGATGAAGTCTGATTATGTCCACACATTGTGTTTTGGTTTTGACTTGTTTTAGTCTTGTTGGCAAATTTGCTCGTAACGCCACAAGACTCTTTTTTGTTAAGCAAGCCTTTCTTTTCAATAAAATCATGTATTTTCTTGTGTTTATGATGTGTTCTTGCTTTTTGTTTAAATAACACAAGCATACCTTATACCCTTTCATCTAAATTACACATGATCCCATGATTTTATAAAGATTTATGGCAAATCCTCTAATACAAAGGAAAAGTCAAATTGATGTTTGTTTAACAAATGAGTTCTCAGGATTCATATGATTCCCTTGAAAGTTGATCTCATACCTACAAAACCCCCACATAATAAATCTAAGGTCGTAGCTAAACAAATAGTCAAAAAAATCATTTCACATGAAAAAGCAAAGCTTATCGATTTTGGATGCATGTTTTTGAAATGAGAGAAGCCCATTTTTTCCACTTATTGTTTGAGCCTAATAATCTTTTCTTGATAATTAACCCTGATAAGGATCACGCCCTACACTAGGAGGCAACTGTGAGGATCAAAAACACTTTTAATCTTTAAAATAGTCCTCAGTGACAAGAGATGCCTAAACAAAGCTGGGGGGCATAAACATAAAAAAAGGTTGAACAAAGCAAAATAACAAACATGAATGATGGTGTTAAAAACCCATGATTAAAAAATCAAACAAAATACTAAAGGGCATGTTAATCATTATGCAAATCAATTATGAGGTTCCAAAGCCTATGGACCAAAAGGAACTCTAAGAGTAAGCACTAGTAATCCTTAGTCTAAAACCCTTAAAAATATTTTGAGCCTACAAATATCTTTTTCCCGTAATCAACATGATGCGAACCTCGTGATCACGCAACCCCCAACAAAGAATGAGATCTGATCCCGGAAAGTTGAAAACAGGTCTGATAGGAGTGGTTTTTAAATAGCACAATAAAATTGATTGTTATAAAACTAAAAATAACCCATAATTATTTTATTTGAATGTTATATCTTACGTTTCTACCTTGTAATTTGTACCTGTATTTTTGCCAATTCTTCTTAGATGCAAAATATATGCATTATTTCTATTCTTTTTATAAATAATATGTAAATGCTATTGACTAATCTTCTTGGTTTTTAAAACTAAGTTATGATTTTCTTGTTTATGTTTTATGATAGAGGCATCAAGACTACAAACTAGTGTTGTTAATTTCATTTTGTTTTGTCGAAACGGCCGAAACATTTTGTACTAGTTAAAAAAACAAGATGAAACAATACAATTTTTATCTCGCTTAAAATTTCAGTTTGTTCTAGAAATTTCGCCCAAATTTCAGCCAAAATATTCGGTTTCGTTTTGCTCGTTCCGTTTCGGCCAAATAGTATTTTTTTAAATACTGAATAATTTTACAATATCAATCATATCTCTTAATTCGACCGTTAGATTGAGATACAATTTCACAATGAGTCTTTTGACATATTTATATATATTATGTTAAAATTTCAGAGAAATCAAAGAATATAATGACCTTGCGAGATTCATGATGACATTCTTGTAATATTATACATGTTTATAATTTTGTTCAGAAAAATCATTGTATTATGTCTTTTTTAGATTAAATTGCATAATTCTAAATAATTTTATTTTTGGATTTGAACTAAGATTGATTTTTGAATTAATATATTTAATTATATATATATATACACATAAACAGTACAACCCTGAAACGGAGCATCGAAACACTTCGAAACCAAAATATTCTGTTCTAATTAAAAAAATAAAGCATTAATTAAAACAGAATTGACAACCTTACTACAAACTATGGTTAAGATTTTTCAATAATGATTATGTGGATAAACATTTTACATCCATTATATTATTGGAAAAATGTCATTTATCTAGAGAAAAAGGTCAAATCAGATCATCAATGAAATCAAAGAATATGAAAACAAATATGAAACTATGAAAGTTGAGAATAGAGTTATAAAGGAGGCGAGTGTTTAAATTAATTTTTAATATTTTTACATGCTCCTCTCTTCTCAACTCTCACTTTTTAACATGTTATGGTGTGTGCATTATTTTTCTATGCATGCAATTTACTAATTATAATTTGTATTAGGAGATTAAGATGTTGAATACTTTCTCAATTGAATTTAAAATATTTTAATGTCTTTGTGATGTATCTTAGGTTTGGTGTTTTTGTATAATTTTTGCATAGATATTTTTGTATAATTTTTGCATATGTGTATAATTTTTGCATAGATATTTTAGCATATGTGTATAATTTTTGCATAGATATTTTAGCTCCTTTATTTACAGGCAAAATGTAATCCATCCTAGAGGAAAAGCAAAAACCAAAGGTGATAAATCAGGTTATGAATAAAGTTGAAGATTACAAACAAGATGCAAAAGTAATGTTTGTTACAACAGTCTCTTTGATAATTGAGTTTTTTTTTATAATTGTTTCTATGTTAGTTAGGTTTAAAATAGATTTAGTTGTATCAATTATCATGTGTTCATTTTAGGCTTCAACATCCACTTTTGTATTTGTCAATTGGGTTTTATCGCATTTTAATTCCTTTATTTTTATGTTGCTAGGTATTGTAGAATTTATTCTTTATCTATTTTTTTAGGTCAACTTCTTATTTGCTTAGTCCCTTTTGAAGTTGATTTTTTTAAAAAAATATTATTATTCCTCTTTATAATGATCCCTATTCTTTTCAAATAATGAATAAATATTTTTCATAATATATTTAATTACAATTAAAATTTCTTTTGAAAAACAAAAGGTTCACATGAAGAAAATTATTTTCATGTTTTATAACATATTTCCGTTTGATTTAGTACTACAACTATTTTTTTGTTGTTTTGGTTTATGATGAACCAACATGAGTTAACTTGTCAAACTTAACCTAAATCATAAATCTAATTGTGATAAATGACTCCATCTCCTTAAACTATTTTTTATTTTATTAAGTGATAATAAAAATATATATTCAAGAAATCTAATAAATAAATAAATAAGTAAAAAATGATAATAATGGGATATAAAAAAGACTACTTTAATCTTATTCGAGTAAAATTAAAAATGAATTTAATAAAATAATATCTAAAGTATATTCTTAATTAATATAAGAATTTAATAAAAAAATATATATCTAACATATTTTAAATTACCAAAAAAAAAAAGCCAAAAATATGTTTTGCTTTGGGCCTAGGCCCGACATAACTATCCAGTAAAAAAAAACGCAAAGGCATGTGTAGGTGTTTTTAAGAAAAAAATGCATTATTTGTCCAATTGTTTTTTAAAAAAATAAAAAACAAACACTATGTTGTTTACTTCTCTGGTTTCCAATCATTGATGAGGTCGTTGAAAAATTCGGTAGAGTAATTTTTAACCAAAGAAACAAAATTTTATCACACAAATTATTAGGATTTCTTTATTAAATATTACTTTTATATCTATTTAACACAAATTTCTATTTTAAAAAAAGTGGTAAATCTACTTTTAAAATATGATTCTTAATAAAGAAATAAATAAATAAGGTAAGACAGTTTTGAGTAAAGAGTTTAATGTTTTTCTTAGATTGAGATTTTCGTGGATATTTATTTTAATATCTGGTAGTTTTTTACTCAAAACATGATATTAATAAATAAAAATATATGTTTTTTTTTAAATTAAAAAAATAAATTAACAAAAAAGTTGAAATTATCAAATAATAATTGCCTTTCTTATTATAAATACCTTTTTTTTTAATCATAATATAATAAAGAAAGGAATAGAAGGCTCTTATTTGGTGACCCAAATGAGCTCTCTGTCCAAGCCCAAACCGTACTGATTTTCTCGCCTGGACTTTTCCATTTTCCTTCACTCCAATAATAACTACAGTAGCTCTCTCTCTCTCTCACTCCTTTTCCTTTTCCTTTTCCAAGTGAAAAAAACAAGACCCGGTACAGGTGCGTTCAAAAGTAGAACTTGATGGTTCAATTGCATGGCTTCCTCCTCTTCTCATCAGACTGACATTCCTCTCCCTCCCGACCCCGGTAATTCCTCCTCCTCCCCTCTTACCTTTTTTATTTTTATTTTATTTTATCCATTAACGTAACCTGTGTGCTTACGATTTTACGTTATTGTTGTTATTATATAAGTTGAACGTGATCAAAATGAATTTATGATTATTTAGTTTTAGCAGATAAATCACCGATTAATTAGAGGCTTAATGGACGTAATTTTTATATATAATGAAGCTTTCGATGTTACTGGTTTTGCAATCTTGATGATAAAAATTGATGCAAGCAAAGCAGGTAGTGGTAAATCACTAGATCATGAGGTTCCGATCCAAGTTGTGACCGAGTCTTCTCAACTTCCGGCCGAGTTCCTTAACCCTTCAGCCGCGAAGCAATTGATCATCGGGTTTGATTGTGAGGGTGTTGATCTTTGTCGCCATGGAACTCTCTGTATTATGCAGGTAAACTAATGAATTACTCTTATTCTGCACCCATAATAATTGACATACCCACAAGTTTATAATTTTGGCAGCTTGCATTTCCGGATGCTATATATTTAGTCGATGCCATTAAGGGTGGAGAGTCTCTCATCAAAGCATGTAAGCCTGCGCTCGAGTCTAGTCACATCACAAAAGTTATCCATGACTGCAAACGGGATAGCGAGGTTTCTAATTGAACTTGTTCCATTCTATTCTTTACCGTATTAGTTTTTTTTATATGCACAATTACCAACATTTCGTATACATAGTTAAATATCAATTGTTAATTTGTAGGCATTATACTTTCAGTTTGGCATCAAGTTGCACAATGTTGTTGATACCCAGGTGAGTAACTGATAGATGGAACTCATGTTCTAGTCTGGGATTTCTTTCGGTTTTGCTTTAGGTTTTGCATTGCTATCTCTATTAACTACTTTTAGCAAAGATTGATTATAATTGAAGCAGCTATGCATCTCTTTTGTTTTCTGAGTCAGCATTTGAGTTTTCACTATCATTCAATCGAAATTGCATGTACTGGAAATAAGAAATATCAATCCAGAGCTGTCATTTTAATGTGCATATGTATTTGTCATTTTGCATGTAGATTGCTTATTCTCAGATAGAGGAGCAAGAAGGACGGACTAGATTGCCAGATGACTATATATCATTTGTTGGCCTCCTTGCAGATCCACGCTATTGTGGTATTTTATATGTCATTGTATTCATTTGTATTGTCGGTTTCAGGTCATATAACTTGATTTTTGTGTGAATATATTCTGTACTAGCTAAAAACTTTTGATAAAACATTTGGATGATAACTCCCAAATCTTGTCTCCTTTCCTGCCTTCTCTCATGCTAAAAGACTAGAGCTGCATTAATGCCTATAGTTTAACTTTGCTTCTGGGCGTGTTTTGAAATTTCAAAAAGAAAAAAGAAAAATGAAAGAAAGAGAGTGGGAAAAAGGCCTTCTGAAATTTTTAGCATTCAATTGGAATCATATTGCAACGAGCTGGTGGGTTTAAATTATTGTGGGATTGAGAAGTAGCTCCTAGACACAATTCTTACTATGAAGAGGCTTCCAACTTTTCTAGGGACACTTTTTGTTAACATCTGCATCATAAGAGCATTTAGCTTCATTATCTATGTGCGATGTTTGCTTGTTTGGTGGGAATGCTGTTGTATGATAGTTCCTCATGATTACTTTTGATTAACATTTACTAGGAAAGTTGATAAATACTGCAACCTTATTTTCACTACCCTAGCATTTCCTAACTGTTTGTGCCACTCGTTTCTGCTCTGTAATTGAAAGTGGATTCCATATGAGAGTAATATTTGAGTGTTCTTACTTGGTAAGCTAAGAAGAAGAAGAAAAGGAAGAAGTAGAAGAAAAGGAATATTTGAGTGTTATTAAACCATTCAAGTCCTTTCCATGACATAGAATGTCTCTTCATATAGGCACCAAAGCCCATAATAGTACTAAACTAAATGAAAATACAAATTTGAATAAGAAAATGAAAACCGCAAGTAAAATAAAACTCCTAATGATATTCTAGTCCCTAAATAAACCATAATTTGTAAATAATGAATTCCTGATAGGACTAGGTTTACAGAAAAGCTAGAATATATAGATTGCAAATTAAGATATTCAGAAGCTTCTTTGTCTTGGTTACATCATAAACCTTCAAACCACAGTAAAGTTTTTCTGCAACAATTACTAATGTTCTTTTTAGATAAAAAAAAAAAAGGAACAAATTTATTCTCATCAGCATGCTTTTCCTTTTAACTGGACATACTTTGTGGTATCTAGATGGCAAGAAAATTGAATTCCTGTATAATCCATTGTATTCCTGTGACCTTTACCTTGAGGATTTGAATGCAGGCATATCTTATCTGGAGAAAGAAGAAGTTCGTGTTCTCCTCCGACAGGTTAGTTTAAACATCTGACATGGTCACTATCCCTATCTCGGGTATAGTGGAGAGAGCTATATAGGAAAAGTTATTCTATTCTGCCTTTGTTTTGTTTCTATAAAACATTTTGGTGTCTTTGGAAGATAAACTAATAAGTGGTGCTAGCCAGGAACATTTCCTTCCGCTCTTTCTGTCTTTGAACACGTTTACCTCTCAAGTTTGCACCCCTAAGATGCTATCCTTCTGTTGGTAGATTGGTGAAGAATGCTTCTGTTTTACAATGTAGAGTTTTGTGATGTAATGGCATTTGGCATTTAGACAAGTGACTGCTTTACCATCTGAACCTCACCAGAGAGTTAATCCCTTGCCCTGTTCATTGAACACGTTACCTCTCAAGTTTGCACCCCTAAGATGCTATCCTTCTGTTGGTAGATTGGTGAAGAATGCTTCTGTTTTACAATGTAGAGTTTTGTGATGTGCTGGCATTTGGCATTTAGACAAGTGACTGCTTTACCATCTGAACCTCACCAGAGAGTTAATCCCTTGCCCAGTTAAATATTACTGGCAAGTGAAGGCGTTTTTTATCTAATGGTTAGTTGAAGGTACAGTAGAAGCCTTCACAAGCTATGAGATCATACCAGTGACATTAACGAGACATGATTAGAGTTTCCATACTTATTCTCATCCCATGAAAAATTAAAAAGATATATAGCTCAACATTTTTTTAAGAGATAACCACCAGTATTTTTACTTAATCAAAAACTGTGAGTTCTTGTAGATATTTGTACATTTTAACAATGATCAATCAAAGTGTATTTGCTGAAAAGACCCTTTTGATCACTTATATGCAATACTGTTCAGAATGGTATTTTCAGAACAATTGCACTTGATTGACCAAATTTTTAAGATTTGAAATTATTCAAATAGAATAGAGGAAATCAATTAGTACTTTGGATAAACTACAAGAACCAAGATTGTGGTTTTCTCTTTTTATGATTTTGACTATGCTTTTTTCTTTACTGCTCTTGTGTTTATTTGTACCTGCATCTTCTCTAAGAGGTTCAGAGAAATTTGTCCAGCTACTGCACACCCACTATGCTGCAACACTAGTGCGTGGTGTCTTACAGCTAGTGTTTCCTGACATTATTTTATCTTTCCATTGTTTTCAGGATCCTATGTTCTGGACATACAGGCCATTTTCTGAAATGATGATACGTGCAGCTGCTGATGATGTTCGCTTTCTTCTCCACATCTATTATAAGATGATGGAAAAGCTCAATCAAAGATCTTTATGGTATCTAGCAGTTCGTGGGATGTTTTATTGTCGATGTTTCTGCATCAATGAGAATGATTATGCTGATTGGCCCCATATCCCTCCTATTCCAGGTTTTATGTTTTACCAACTTATTAGTATACATCACTCTTGTTTCCCAATATTCTAGGAATTTGTTTACCCAACTCCTTGAACTTCGTTCATCTGCCTTGTTTATTGTTGCTGTATTGGAAAAAAAAATTAAAGATAGAAACGGTGCCAAACTCGTTAAATAGGAGAGTTTGGCATTACACTGTATCTGCTATAACTATGGGTTTCCATTGATGGAAGCAATTGGGAGGATTTCAATGAGGTACAATGCATCAATGTTGGTCTAAATTTTGGAAAAGAATGGATTATGTATGAGCAAGCTACCACTACTCCAACAGTGAATACATGCACCCTAAAGTAAGGGTGAATAGAGATATATTGACCTGTTCTGGATGGACTTTGTTTAGGAAAGTAAACAGTGCTTTCCTTAATTGAATACTGATCTAACTGTGCTTTCTCCTTATAGATAACCTCATCATCGAGGATACTGCTCCTGAAGAGGAAATCCTCTCTGCTCTTGATGTTCCCCCAGGAAAGATGGGTCGTGTTATTGGAAGACGAGGAGCATCCATTTTGTCAGTAAAGGAATCTTGCAAGTACGTCTCTCTCCTCCCTCCTACTATCATAACCTTGGTGTTCTATATAATCAATCTGTCCTGTTCTTTAATTTCCTGCATGTGCATTATTTTGCAGTGCGGAAATTTTCATTGGAGGTGCAAAGGGTCCACCTGACAAGGTAAGTCTATCATACTAATATTGGCAACTGACTGCCTGGTGATCAACTTAGCGTTGGACAAAATCCAGCTAACTTAGAATTTAAGTCAATGCAAAATGAGACCTGCTTTGAGATTCTTGTATTTAACCACAATAGGAAGTGTTGGAATCTATTTGTCACTTAATGTGTTTTTTTTATCTAAAGAAAAGTCACCTTATTAGAGAGAGACTTACATAACAAAGCCATAAAAGATAATCCATGATGTCTTTGTTCAGGATTTACTTAATATTTATTCATTGCCACCCTTGTGGGTAAATGTTGATTATTTTCATGTAGGTATTCATAGTAGGACCAGTGAAACAGGTGAGGAAAGCTGAAGCCATGTTGAGGGGGAAAATGCTGGATATATATTAGGGAGCTGGATTTGTCATGCTCGTTCAGCTTATCTTCGGTGTAATAATGGCAATTATCAGCCACAATCTTACCCCTTTTCACCTGCAACTGGGTTTTCTTTTTTCGAAGTTCAAACTGTGATGTTGGGATTGATTGCAAATTCCAAAGGTTAGCCATAGGCTGTTAAATTATCTGCTTTGAATCTAGTACATGGTGAAAAGGCGTTAACCAGTCAGAGCAGCCATCCTTTATCATGCCCTAGTTCCCTTTGGAAACGGTTTCTCTTTTGGCGAAATTTGTCTAAGAGTGACGTGAATTTTTATCAAAACCCACGATTCGCTTTCGTGGAAAATTAAATTCTATTATTTCTTTTTTATAAGCAAAGAAGCTACATGAAAGGTGAAGAAGGTAACATTATTTAGTATTTTATAGTTATATGCGTAGTTATAAGATTCATTCAAGTTCAAGGCTCATGCCGTGGTTGATATTGGTTCATCCCAACTTGATGGTGTCATTTTGATACACGCACACATACTAGTCCACGTCTAGTTGTGGTCAGAACTATAATTTTTTCAATGCAAAAAAATATTAATTGTACGAGATTTTTTTATTATAATATAAATTTGGATAAAATAATAAATCTGAGTAAAAATCATGTGAAGTGCAAGTTTTCTATAAAATATATAAATTTTAAATGGATATAAATTTATTTGTTTAGTAGGTTACAACAAAATAACTAGTATAAAATTATTATTATCATTAAAAAAGCAAAAAGATTCAGATATTTGAATTATTCAATTCACTGGATTAAAATTAGTTCATTTTATAATTCAATTTAAATTAAACACTATAAACAAAATATAAATTGTGAAAACAGTTGCAATAATAAAATAACTAGTTAATTTTTTATCTCCAAAAAGAAGAAAACATAAATTGAAATTTCATCCCTACATTATTGTCATCATCAGTACCATAACAGTTAAGGTTATTATTAACATTACTGTCCAAACAGTTAAAATCATTAAATTGCCTCAAAGATTTAAAAAAAGCAAAATATTTTTACAAAAAAAATAATAAAAAATAATCATTATTATTGCACAAACAATAAAATCATAAAATCATTTGATCCGAAAAACAGATAAAAATAACAGAAAACACACAAAAAAGAACAAAGGAAAAAAAGGAGCAATATTAATTTTAAAATGATCACCAACATAAATTAAAATTTCAAAACTAAACCAAATAAAAATAAAACCCTAATCAAAAATAAAATGATAAAAATTAAAAACAAAAACTAAAAGTATAAATGAATAAATACGGGAAAAAAATAAATATTTTCCAAGAAGAACCGAAAAAACCAAAAGAATTAATACTAAATAAAAAATTAAAAGAATAAATGCCAAAATATATATATATATATATATATATAATTAATTCTAATTGAATGACAAAACTGCAACAAATCAAAACCTTAAGACTGAAAAACAATAAAGGGATTTTTAAAAACAAAATGCAATGTAACCAACATAAATTATAATTTCAGAACGGAACCTAATAAAAATAAAACCCCGATAAAAAATGAAACGATAAAAAATCAAAACAAAATCTAAGCATAAATGAATAAATACGGACAAAAAACAAACATTGTCCAAGAATGACCAAAAAACATAAAGGAATTAATACTAAATAAAAATTTAAAAGAATAAGTGCTAAATGAAAAAAAATATATATAATTAATTCTAATTGCATGACAAAACTGCAATAAATCAAAACCTTAAGACTGAAAAACAATAAAGAGATTTAAAAAAACAAAATACAGTGTAACCAATGTAAATTAAAATTTCATAACGGGATCGAATAAAAATAAAACCCTAACAAAAAATAAAACGACGAAAATTAAAACCAAAAAAACTTAAATGCATAAATTTGGATAGAAAATAAACAATGTCCAAGAATGATAAAAGAAAACCTAAGAAATTAATGCCAAATAAAAAATTAAAACAATAAGTGCCAAAATGAAAAACAAAATATATAATTAATTCTAATTGAAGGACAAAAATGAAACAAATCCAAACTTTGGGATCAAAAAACAATAAAGGAATTTAAAAAAAAACAATACAGTGTAATTGTTGAAAAAATTATAAGAATAAGGATCGAAATGAAAAATAACATATATAACTAATTTTAATTGGAGGACAAGATTAGAATAAATTAAAACTTGCATACCAAAATTATTAAAGGAACCAAAAACAAACCAAAAATCATAAGAGTAAGAACTCAAATGAACATACCACATATAATCAATTTCAATTGAAAGGCATAATTGAAAATAATCAAAATTTTCATTGAAGAAATCAGTAAGAAAAACGAAATCAAAAGACCAGGGACTGAAATGAAACACCCACAAATATGAAGGACCATACCATTCTTTCCGGCAACAAGAGAGAGAAAACAAGGGAAGAAAAATCATCCATTGATGATTCCACGACCACATTCATATGACACGTGCCGCACCGGGAGACCGAGGACATGGCAGCGCACTAGGTGACACAGTAGAAGGTCATTCCCACCGCCTTACGACGCCTCACCCATCGCCCAAAAGGCGCATGCGAGTGAAAACTACTGGCGCGTCTGTACGACGCGCTTGCAGTGTTCTAGAAAAAAAAATTGGTCAATTACTTATACATCCCTGGACTTGACAATATCTACGAAAAAACCGGAGGGAAAGTAGTGCAATACCCCAGGTTCCAGGCATTCTTTTTTGTGGTTTTCAGGAGCTATTTTGTAGTTTTACTATGCAAAATATTCAAAAATATCATTCATGTTTTCTGGAAATGATGAAAATAACCATGGTCCTTGGGGTTAAAATTTTCGAGTCTAGAGGTAAAATGATAATTCAATGAATGGACAAGACATCTTTGCAATCCTTTTGAAACAAGTATTCTAGTAATAACCTTCTCGTAATTGGTGGGTGGTAGAATCAGATCACCATGTTTTTCTTGGAATTGTGAATGAGAGAAAGCACACCAATCTGCACAGCACTTGAAATACTTTTACCAAATGTTCAAAAAAATATGAGACCCGAAGAGAAACTTTATGCTTCTGTTAGGATTTTGCATTCATAAGTCCTATTCTTTGACATTGTTGAGTGTTCAGTTGCATTATTTTCTCTTTTCTATTAAGATTGTGGAAGACTATTTATAAAGCCAGTTTTATTAATAAAATTATTACTATGAGTAGTGCAATTGAATACTCTTTCTTAACATTTTGGTATCAGAGCCTGCTCTAATAAATTCAAAGCAACAGTCTTTGAATCTCTTTTGCATCGGCAAAAAGGATGACAACTTAAGGGAACTTTGTGCAATCAGTCATTCCTCGTTTTGATGGTCATTATGACCACTTAAGGGAACTTTGCGCAATCAGTCATTCGAATTTCTTGTATTCTGAAAAATATTGGGAGCTGATAGAAAATAGCTATGTTGAGAGAAAGAGTGACAAAGAAAAGACAAAAGTGCAACGAAAGAGGATGAATGAATTGAAGCTGATATAGACATGAGAGTGAAAAATTATCTTGTTCAAGTTATAAATCGGACGATATTGGAGACCACTTCTCATTGTCAATGTCTCTTCATCTTGTTCTAAACATAATCTATGCTATAAATACGATCATTATCTGAGATTTCTATATCTAAAATATATTATATATTCATTGCTATTTCTTCAATCATTTTCATCTGTTTACAATAAACATATTGAAAACAAATTACTTCACAATGATGAGTATCATTTTTAGATTGTGTTGCAGGTAATGCTTGTAAATTACATTTTGAGCATATAAAAGGAAAGAATTACTCAGTAGAATGCAAGATTCAACACAAAAGCTCAACAAATTACTCAAATAATATTGGTGAAAGGAGGATGACATTTTAAATATTAGTTAAATGATTAATAACTATAGTGTTAAGAACAAATACGATTTGATAGATTAGACACACTACATACTATATTATGTAAATTATAAAAATCATGATGAAATACAATAATTAAGTTAAGAAACTAGTAATTTAAAGGTTAAGTCAAATCACCAATATTTTTTTTTTAATATTTGGAGCAACATGATAGGTTGTTAGAATTATACTTAATCTTCAAATATAAATCATTCAATTTTTGTATTGATAATAAATTAAATTATTTAATTCTATTATTAGAAAACCGAATGGGTCAAACACATAAAAATTATTGGTTATAAATTAGGATGACTTGACTATAAATACAGTTTAGAAATTGAGGGATATGCTTTTTTATTAATATATTTTTTTTTTCTTTGAGATTTGTTGAATAATATTTATTGTTTTGACAGTGATGATGATGATAATTGAAGAAGTTAAGACTTTGATTTACTGTTATTATAATAAAAGATGTTGATTTTTTTCATTATATCAAATTTTACATACTGAAATATTATATTTTAATCTCAACAGTTATAAAAATTATTTGTTTCGCTTGCACTACGTCCGCAACGTAGTGCAGGCAATCCAACTAGTTAAATACTATTCTGGTTCGGCAATACAAAGATTTAGTTGTGATTCTCAAATGAGATGTCACATTTGTAACATACCTGAGCAGGTCAATCTTTATATTATCAACTCCAGCAAACAGGTAGGGAAACAACCATTGACGAAGGTATACACGCGAGGTTTCCCTAGCATACGCTGACAAGATTTAAAACTTTTGTCTGAAGAAGACATCTTTTTTCACAGGAATAGAAACTAACAAAGGCACTTGTATAAAAGATCCAAACATAAATTGAACCTTCAGTTTCTTCAAATGACTTCCCAGGCACTATTGGCAGGCTACCTGCGTCGCACTTTACTCTACAGGACTCCACACACAAATCTGGATTTCCAACAAATGCTCCAGGAAACCTTCCCTACCCCTCTTTTGAGGGAACAAATCTAGACAAACTGTTATATGAGAAGTTCAAGAATATGGGTTCTTTAAGGCTGGAAATATTTTGTAGTGTTTGACCAGATAAAGAGTTATGTGACAAGTCCACTGCCCTTAAACGCTGCATCTTCTCTAGACTGGGAACCTGGCCATCAAGAGAATTGTATGACAAGTTCAAATACTCCAAACCTTGTAGTCCAAATAAGCCATGAGGAATCTCCCCATGTAACAAATTATCAGATAGATGAATTCCAGCATTTGAAGATAGATGGTAATTGAAGCTTAATTCACTGTTATCAACAACCAACACAAATATTGTGATCTTGATATTTCAAATTGCAAGAAATGGCTCTGTAGGCAATCGTCTAACATATCCGTTATTGAACTCTGAGCTAATGTTGAAGTTGCCATTGGGTAAGAGACCAGAGAATTTATTGCCTCAAAAATCTTCAAATGTGAATAGTCAACTAGGTAAACTTCAACTGAATTTGTTTCGAGCCAAGGAGAGATACCTGAGATTTGACCATTTAGTAATTGCATCATTCAAATTTCCCGAAAGATTATTGGAGCTGAAATCTACTATCTCAAGTGATTTGCAGTCACCAAAGTAAGTGGAGTCTCACCAGAAACCCCATTTGCTTATATCCAATACTTAGGCTATCCAATGCATCAAGTTCAGGTTGAATTTGACCAGAGAGATTGTTGTTATTGAGAACTAGTGCAAGTAGCTGAAAACATCCAACAATATTTAAACGAATTGAGCCCGACAATGAGTTGCATGAAAGATCTATAACTTGGAGATACGTCAAGTTCCCAATCCTTGCAGGGATTTCCCCAGTAAGAAGATTGTGAGAAAGAAACAATGCCTGTAGACTTTTCAGCTCGGTGATCTTTAAAGGCCTGATTTCTCTGTTGTCTCTGCAATCTTGGTTGGAAGTGGACTAGAGAGATCATTGAAACTCAAATCCAATGCAAGAAGCTTCTCACGGAAAACAAGTCTTAGCGATATTGCAAAATTCAAGTGATTGAAAGATAAATTCAAATGCGTCAGTTCTTCTAGGGAAGCAATGCATATAGGAATACCACCCATAATAGAATTCATAGCTAAATTCAAAACAATGAGAGATCGAATGGAAGCAGAAAAACAAGGCAAAATACCTGAAAGCGAATTAGAGCTGAGATTGAGAAAAACCAGAGACTTGAAAAAGTTATGAAGATCACCCGACAGGTAATTGTTTCCAAGATTCAAATATTTCAATGACTTGGAGTAAAACAAGCTTTCAAGTATTGTCCCATGGAATGAATTGAAACCCAAGTCAAGCATTTCAATATTGGTCGAGAAATTACCAACCCACAAAGGAACATCACCTCCCAAATCATGGTTCCCATTTAAAATAAGCTCCTTCAATTGTCCAGGCCTCATAAGTGAGCAAGGCACAACACCACCAAATCTATTGTGACATCAAGGGTTTTGAGATTTTGCAACCTACCAAAGCACAACGGGATTTGGCCCGTAAAACCATTTTCAGATAAAATCAGGGTTTCAAGAAACATTCAAAGAAGAAGAAGATTTCCTCCCCATGTAAAATATGTTTTAATTTAGTCATTGAACTTTATTGTATTCAATTTGATTTTAAAGGTTATATTTTCATTGTTAACAAATAAACAAAAAGAGACATCCATCATGTGGTCGGCAGTGAGCGTCTCTAATATGCTGAATGCTTAATTTATTTATTATAATACGAATATTTTTTAATGGATGCAAGATTAAAATCCTTAGAGGATATTTTTTATGGGATTAAAATCAAATGATAATTTTAATGAGTTAAGGATCACAATATAATCACTCAAGTTATAGAGAATACTATGCTTTGATCCTATTACATGTTATCATAATTGAGGTAGTAATGAAAGGACATACGTGGGGTATAATATGAATGATACGAAGTCACTTAAGTGATCAAAAAGGATCATCACCCTAAGCGAATAAGGAAAATATTTCATCTATTCTCAAATAGTATTGATTGAGAAATCCTTAGCCAATGGTATAAAATTTTATTTTTGTTATTTTTACGTCATTTGATGAGAGGACAAAAAAAGGTCACTAAATTTCAATGGTAGAGAGAAATGAGTCATTGGCATTAATTTATGTTATCAAGATGAATAATGTGTTAAATTATTTCTTTGAATGAAGGGAGTTCATATTATTTTTCTTACCTTTAATGTTCATGAAAAAATAGATTTAAGTTGATTTTTTATGTTCATCAAAAAAGTAATTGAAGATCTAGTCGCATAAGCCTTAATAAAGACTTGTCATGCCAAGATATGGATTTTTTTTCTTCAATTTATGCGATATATATATATATATTATTTTTAAAATATATTTGCATTTTGATTAATATTAGTTCAGTCTTTTTTTTTTGTTTGTTTAGAACAAGGTTATCAATTCTATTTCAATTGGTGCTTTGTTTTTTCAAGTGGAACAAAATATTTCAGTTTCTAAGTGTTTCGGCACTCCGTTTCGGGGTTATACAGTTTATGTATATATATATATATATAATTAAATAAAATTATTTAGAATTGTGCAATTTAAATTTCAAACATAAGTAAAAAGATGAGAGTTGAACTGATATAACTCGATCGGCTTGATGAGTTCAAAGATAACATGAAAAATTGATAAAAAATATATTTTAATTAAAAAAATAAAGTTTTTTTGTCTGTCACCCCCAGTTCGTTTGTTTTTGTTGTTTTTATAGATAAAGGAGGTAACTCTTCAGCTGCTCTTTACGTGCAGCGATGAGTTGCCTCCTCGTCACCTGCAATGGTGTGCCTCCACTGTTTAAGTGACTGAATAGTGCAGTCACCTCTGTAGGATTTGAGAGATGGAGCAAATGCACTTTGATCTCTTAATTTGTAATTGTTCTTATTGCACTCCCATTTGGCTTTAAACTTTTAAATTTATGCAATTGTATCCTCGCTAAAATTTCAATGGCAAACTTAACTTTACGCTCTTTTTTTACTTTGGTCCTTAGTTTTGAATTTATGCAATTTGACCCTGAATTAACCATTAAGCTTTCAATTGTCTTCAATTTCACCCCTATTTTCATCCAATTGACTTGTTAAAAATTGATTTTGGTCTCTGAAAGTTCCAAACTTCTAAGTTAAACACGAATTAAGCTCAAGAACTTGATTTTTTTTATCAATTCAGCCCTTGATAATATTAATTTGACCAATTTAAAATATAATTAAGTCTCTGCACTTAATTAAATCTTTCAATTGGACCCTAAAGTAATTCGTAAACATAATTACACTTTAAATTGGCTGACAATTAAATCAAATTGGTACATAACAATATAATTATACCATTTGACTTAATTTTTATACAGATTTATCCAATAATAAATTATTTTATCTTTAAATCTGTATTTCCATCATTTTTTGGCACAAATAGGTATGATCGGGCTCTCAAAAATGTCCAAAATTTCTACCTTGATTTTTCTACCAACGCTAGCCTTTTTATTTGAATTTATTTTTGTTATTTTAATTTTACTTTGGGTAGATTTTGGGAAATAACCCAGAAATGAGATATGACAAACTCAATCATTTTCAAATCTTGAATCTTGACTTAACATTGAATAATCAATTTGCCACACAAAAGACAATCTATTCCTTCTTCCTTTTTTACACCATATCTGAGGTTAGATAACTCAAAATTAAGTAAGGCCAATTATTTTGGAAATATAACATTCATATCTAAACTTTTATCAAGAAACAAATGTTAAATTTCATCATTTGTGTGCCTTGACCTCAATGGAAATGGATTAGACAATAGAAGCTTTGTAAAGTTTAAAGTATATCCTAACTAAATAGTTGATAATCCAATCCAAATGGTGACTGTAATTGGTGACTGTGATTGATCTATAGACAATTGTTTTATTAAAATGTTTTGAGGGCTAAATATACAAAACGGATTATGATATTTAAAATTGAATGGTCAGAAGGTAAAGAAAGGTGAGGAGTATAGCATATCCAAAAACTAGACAAATCCAATGGTGCAATAGTAATCTATGGTTGTCAGCAGTTTATTCCCTCACTCACTCTTTTGCAGCTCCTTTGGAGGAGGAAAAAAAAATGTTTATATAGTGTGATATTTTTCAAAATTATATTTTGACCCAAAAGAGCTATTATTTTCTTTTGGTACCTATTTTTATTTTTGGATTTTACAAGGGTAAAGTCGTGTTGACTCGAGTCAATATAAAATAAAAATGATTATTATCATGATTTTAAAACTTGATTCAGGGGTCAACCAAGGGCAAGACAAGTCACAAATCAGGAGAGTCAATATAAAGATAACAAATACTTGTACTATTGTTTTAAAACTACACTCGGAGTTGACCCGAGTCAATGTTAGGATAAAAATAACTATTGTTATAATTTTGAAACCCTACTCAAGAGATGATGCAAGGAAAAGTTCAGGTCACAGTTCGAGATGGTCAACCCAACTTACCCAATTGTTTTTAAAAATAATCGAATCGACTTTGTTTTGATCAGTTTGTTTTTCAAAAAAATCAAAAGGTTTTTTGATAATATTTTATCATGTGTTGACCTGGGTTTCTGACAAGGTTCGGTTGAGTCAATCGTTCCTTCATTTGTTTTTCAAACCCGGACAAGTGCAAGTCTCAAGTCATCATACATATCATGTTAGCCATAATTTTATAACTAGAATTATTATAATATTATTAATTTTACTACTTAATATAAACCAAATAAAAATAATATTTAATTTTTTTTAATATATAATTTTAGCAATAATACATAATAAAAATAAATAGATATTTTTTTTATATTTTTCTATCTTTTCACCGTAACCAAACATAATAAAAAACCTAATTATTTATATTAACTTGAATATAATTTTTTTTCCTAGTCTGTTTTATTTCCGTCCTTTTCAAGGATATAAACCAAAAGCGAAGACTTTCCCTCCTTAGCCGAGGATTCAAAATAGAGAAAACGTACGGTATTCAAAAGAGTGCCGTTGGCACTTGACGAATCAGTTACAGAGCAGAGATTAAAAGAGTGCCGTTGGCACTTGACGAATCAGTTACAGAGCAGAGATTAAAAGAGTGCCGTTGGCACTTGACGAATCAGTTACAGAGCAGAGATTAGTATTCTTGTTATTCTAAAACTAATGAAAACAACAAAGCTCAAACAGCAATGGCGAACAAACTGTTCTATATTTTATCTTCATCTCCAATCCTCCTCTTCACAATCTGTCATCTCGCCTTTTCTCTTCTTTTCTTACTCTTCTCTCTCTACCCGTCACCCTTCAGCCTCTCCATAACCTAACACTATCCCCAATCTCTCTCTCAAACCCGAAACCTCCTTCGTCGCTGCCCTCGAGCACTTCTTTTATTTCTTCTTTGCCTCTTCAAGATAAATATTCAGATCAACAAAACCTATTCAAAGAAAGGCTGTTTTTGACTCAGAGGTGAATTTTTCAGTGAAACTTGACGATGGGCTTTCTCAAGCAACATGAAACTTGGAAAGGTTCTTGATGTTGAAACTCTCTTAGTTGCAGATGTGGAATGTATGAACGGTTTCCTGCATGGTAGGAGGTTTTCGTCAGCCAACAATTAAATGGTTGAGAATTGGTGTTTAATTTACAGTCCTCCGTAAGAGCTGAGGTTGAGGTATGGTTTGAAATTTAAAGGGAGTTTTGTTCTGGATATTTCAGATTCTTTTTAGACTTGTCTTAATCTTTGATGCTTCTCTTAACGAGTGTTTCAAATTATCTTTTGCATGAATGTGGAAAAGTATACACCAATGTTCACCACATCATTTGAGTCCTCCAGAAGTGTATTGTTGTGCTGTGAGATGTGTGTTCTGAATAAGGTGAGAGAGCATTTTATTTTGCTTGTGGCTACATTAGCTTGCACAGGGATAACATTTGTGTTCTTCAGGGTACCACAGTTTCTTCATGATTTTTGATAGCAGGCATAGCTACATTTGAACCCCATATGTAGCATGGAACCTTTTAAAGGAAAATAATATTCTGTGAAACACTTGGAAATTTGTCAGAGCTCTGGAGAAAGAATGTCTGGAAATTCTTGAGGTTTCATGATTGTCTTGATTCCTTTTCTTTTGTGAAGTTCTGTGAATTATGGTATGTAGTTTATTTTTTTTTTCTTTCTCCTTTTAATATCTTTTGTGTTGTCTTTGCACAATTAGCCAACTATGTTGGTGGGGAATACTGTCCGGGGTTTACTGACATGACACATAGAACTTTTCAGTAGCAACTTGGAGATTGATGCGTAGTCTAATTCCGTGATTTGCATTTTCACGGCACCATTGTCATAAAGTCGGAGTTCCACATACCTTTGGTGCCCCATGCTATTTTTAAATAATGGATTAAACTTATTTCAGAGAGGGATGGGAGCGGGAAGGCAGTGCAGCTTTGGGTGTTTTTTGGTAGAGCAGTCAAGGTCTCAATTCAGGGGAATGCAAGATTTTCTTATTTCCAGAGTGCTGCTAGAAAGGATTTGGTGAATGCTAATGAAGTGTCATTGCTACCTTTATACATCTTAGCTATAGGAGCATGGAGTTTGCAGAGAAAAAATGAACCTCTTCAATCATTTTTTCTGTGCCAAATCAATGAACTTTTTGAGGGATTTAAGTATTTGTCTTTATTATTTCATCATTGTTCTGCACCCTCACTTTTGATAGTTTCTCTCTTTGTCATGTTTGATCACTATATTGACAAATCTCTTCTTCTTGATTTTATTGCCGCCTTTATATGGATAATATTATAAGCACAAAATTATGCAGGGCTACTGAAAAATTTCCTTCCCATGTGCTTATGGGCAATATCATTCATTTCTATTGCATGCGACCCTTGTTATTCATTCATAGACATAAATACCCAGACACAGACATCTAAATCAACATGTTCCAAATTTGTATGTACAGAATGAACTCAATTCATTGTTCAATGCACGCTTATCAAGTGTATTTCTGTCATTGCCAATTCTGTTTTAATTGGCAAGCCCTCATCCCAGGAGGTTACTCCCTTCATTCTTCACACTCTCTCTCTCTCTTTTATTCTTGCATAAATCCTATGCAACCCAGAAATCCCAATTCTTACACTGAGTAGCATTTCATGAGTTTGGATGAGGTCTGATCGAAGTAAGTAGTGTGGCCTTTGGGTTTGATGAATCATAAAGCTGGTGAGTGAAGAAGTGCTGGAAGAGTGGATGTGTGATATCAATGGATATACCTAAGATGCTTTTGCTATTCTGAAGACTGGTTTAATGATGTCATTCATATCTATTGCTGATGTCTGGTTATGCTCCAATACCCTGTGAACAGAAATTTCACTACATTCTAAAAGAAGGCAAGCTTGTTTACATGTAGAATATAGAGGAACTAGAGGAGGTAGGGGGCACATGATTTGGTTGACTATGAGATTAATCTCTAAGATTATGAGGTGAAGTCCATCGAGATTTTGGTGACAGAATCAGAGAGTTTGAACCAGAGAACTAATGAAGAGGTCTACGGGGTAAATAAGGATTTTCTATAAACTTATGCGTGTATCATAGGAGGTCCGATTTTGGCCATTGATTTGGTAATCTACTTTTCAGTCTAAGGTTGCATCATATTTAGTGCAGGAGATGCATTATTCACAATAGGTATTTCCGTAACTAACCAGTGGTTGTTCTATTGCAGGAGATGCATTAGAAGATAGAGGAACTAGAGGAGGTAGGGGGCACATGATTTGCTTGACTATGAGATTAATCTCTAAGATTATGAGGTGAAATCCATCGAGATTTTGGTGACAGAATCAGAGAATTTGAACCAGAGAACTAACGAAGAGGTCTACGGGTAAATAAGAATTTTCTATAAACTTATGCATGTGTATCATAGGAGGTCTGATTTTGGCCATGTTGATTTGGCAATCTACTTTTCAGTCTAATGTTGTATCATACTTAGTGCAGGAGATGCATTTATTCACAATAGATGTCTACTTAATTAAATAGATGTTATTTTGTTTGCATAGGCCGCCTCAACATCTAGTTCTATGATAATGAAATATTACTTCAGTATGAAATTTAACTGGTGAGTTTAGTCTTTACTTGATTGTCAGGAGAGAAAATTATAAGAGAAAGTCGACAGCATAGTGATCTGAATGATAATGATTTTTGTTATTATATTCCTATATGCCAACTGAGCCATGCCTTCAAGCTTCAAAACACCAAGTGCAACCATGTTAGAAAATATTGATGAGTAATCATGAACAGAAAGATATTGAGTCATGTCTGAACATCTGTACGACCTCCATGTTTGCATGTATTGCTTGTATGTGTATAGAAGAGTGCACCATTAGATGCATGAAATCACATGCGTGTCCAGCTATGGCATTGAATAATATATTTTCTTGCCATGTGCTCTTCTTATCCTGCGTTCGGGTAAATAAGAGTTTGACTCTTGGTGTTTCAGATTGCTCTAAAGTGGCTCCTTGTAAAAATTTGAACAAAACCCCCTGAAGTGGTGAGAGTTGATTTCCCAGTTTAGTAGCTTTGAATTTATTTGAACTGATATGTTAATGCACGAAGTTTGAAAATAGTTTCATAAAGATATTAGAGACTAATTCGACCTGAATATGGCCCATAACCTCACCTGTGTTTAATGAAAATCATCAAAACCTTTCATAATTTATAAGATGATTGCTGTTGCTTGTTTCCTTATTCACTCCTTTTCTTTGCACTTAAAATGCATTAATTTTAAATGGTGGTATTATTTTAGTTTGGGCTTTCTCTTGTTGAGATCAGTTATGTGGTTGCTTGTGTCTGCATAATATGTTTTCTCATTTATTATCTGCTACGTGTTTAAGAGATGCTTAATTTGTTGTATGATGTATAATTTCTGTACTTGTTCATAATATGTTATGAAGTTCTAGTGTTTTCGTCGTCATTTGATGAAACGCCCATCGTTCTCACTTGGGAACTGCTGGTGATGGATATTTTTTTCTTTGTAGTTATATATAACTTGTATTGTTGATGAACTTCTAAATTTATGTATAGAACTACCATTTTTTTTAAATTGATGATGTGCAATTTTATGAAGAGAGTTTTGTTTATTCCCAAGTGCAAGAAATACCCATCGATGAAATTGAGAGGCCATTTCCAGTATTTAGTGAACCAACTGAAAAGGGGCTAGGGGATTGAGCTTGTTCTTCTCCAGGTATCATTCAGATCTAGAAATTTCAAACTATATAACTTCTATTTAGACCATCGAGTTGCCTATTAACAGTGGAGTTTATGATTTTGTCAGGAGCTTGTTCAACAAATGGCAAATGTTCATTACATAGAAAACTTAACAGTTGGATGCCATGGCAGGGAGTGAGACTCTTCGGTATCAAGCTACTTCTTTTGGAGTGACATGGAATAACAAGGTCTCAATGCTCCCGCTCCCTTTAGGTGTTCCAAGTAATTGTTGCAAGTCATGTTTCTAATTAGTTGATTATTTCAATGGAGGCACATGTCTGACTAAACTAATGATTAAAATAAATTGAGGCTACTGGAGTCTATTCTAACATTGCACACCCAAGGTTATGCCATGTCAAAATACTCTAATATTGAGCTAGGTGCCTCTCCGCATGTAGTCCTAGACCTTATAAAGAAGACAAATGGAAAAAAGAAGAGAAGGAAAGAATGCTAAAGGCATTTCTTGTGGCCTAGTGATTTATCAACCCGGTTGTGACAAACCGAGCCCAACATGTGAGACTTAATGTTTTTAAGGTTTACCATATAGTTTCTTGAAATACAAGATCCTTTTGGAAATGATATAGATTTATTATTTTTCCCCTAGAACTCTATTTGTTGTTGCTCAAAATATAGATTCTTCAGTCACCTCAACTTGCTCAAAGAGCAACTATGTGTTATTAGATTATTCTAGGTATCACAGGGTTCCCTAATGGGCCTGTGCTCTCTATGTTTCTGTTGATAGTGTGCCATGCTTATGATTTAGTTTACATTTCCTAATGTTGCTGAGCTTGAGCATATATCTGCAAGCTACTTGAACTTGAAATTGTCATCACAAAGGATGGAGTTTTGAATGTGATTTGTGTTTTTGCTTTTACACCTTAGGCATTCCCTGAGTAATTTCAATGCGTCATGCTGACTGACAAGCTAAGTTCTAATTTATTCTCTCTGCAGGCATTGTTCAAATCTACTAACAGGCTACGAGACTCCTTGCTTCGTAAGGATGAACCGAAGTTAGCAATTCCCTTTTTGTTACTTATTGCTCAACATCAATCTCCGTAAGCAGAACTTTATTTCTTATATAATTGCTTAAAATAATAGATATTCTTCCTGAAAATATTTTCTGGAAAGGAGCATGGAAGTGGCTTTGAGTATCTATGGATGTTTTTTTTTTTTTGACATTTACCCTTTCACTTTCATTGATCTATTTTTTTTCTTCATATTTTGCCTTTTGTTAATACATCTTTACTACGTGATTATTATCTTGGACACTTGATCCTTTGTTCATTACATTTTATGAGAAAAGTCTTGTTTTGTCTCATTATTAATTGTGATTTTTGTGGTAGATTTGTTTATTCATCATAACTTATGACGTCCATCTCTGTTATTCAAGGTCCTTGCATAGAGAATTTCAGTTGTCATTGATCAGCTGTGCTATGTTGCGATTGTTTTTGGTTTTGAAGATTGGATTGTTGGTTGATGGAAAAGGCGACTGACTCTTGAAACCAACTTTCATATTCCAGATTTTGACGATCTCCTTGGGTTTGCTTTAACGGTTTTTCTTTCTATTATTAAAAAAATTGCGTTTCTATAATAGACTTCTTGCTCGTTTTCTACTCATTCCTATGTCATTTGATATCTTTTTTTTTTATTCTTTTTTTGCGTAGGTCTAGTGCGTTAAACTTTAGGTAGTGTGATTTGCTGTTTTACGAGTGGTTTTCGAGTTTAGATTTATGTTTACAAGGATTCAATGTGTATTTAAATTTTTTTCTTAAGAAGAAGAAAATCTTAATTTCTAAGGCTACAAAATCATGATTTCTCATGTTATTATCGGTGTCGAATTGGAAGATTAGTTCAGTTTTTAGTGTTGCTTCTCCCTTCTTTTTTATATTGGTTTGAATCAATTCACATTTAGTCTAGCAACATTTCTTTTCTTTTCCTTTTCTTTTGCCTTGCCTTTGCTCACCCTTTTTTTAGGCATAGGCTTAATTCATTCTGTGCAACTAGTTGCTATTTTTAGCTTCTGTGGTAAAGTTGTCCACACCCGGTCTATTTTTCTCCATTCATCATTGGTGTTTTGTCATTAGTTTATTCATATTTATTGTGCGATTATTATCTTGGACACTTGGTCCTTTGTTCATTATTTTTAGAAAAAAGTCTTGAGTTGTCTCTTTATTAATTGAGCTTTGTTTGTTCATATTAACTTATTATGTCCGTCTGTGTTATTCAAGATCCTTGCTTAGAGAATTTCAGTTGTCATTGATCAGTCGTGCTGTGTTTTGATTTTTTTGGTTTTGAAGATTGGATTGTTGGTTGATGGAAAAGGCGGCTGACCCTTTTAACCAACTTTTATTCTCCGGATTTTGGACGGATCTCCTTTGGTTTGCTCTAACAGTTTTTGTTTTTATTATTAAAAAAATGTGTTTCTACAGTAGATTTCTTGCTTGTTTTCTACTCTTTCCAATGTCATTTGATATCTTTTACTTCCTTGTTATGTTAGCTTGTTTTCTTTTCGCGAACCCTATATTCATTTTGTGAGTAGGTCTGCTGCTTTAAACACTAGGTAGTGTGATTTGTTGGTTTACGAGTGGTTTTGAGCTTAGATTTATCTTTACAAGGATTAAATGTGTATTGAGATGTTTTTTTCTTAACAAGAAGAATATCTTAATTTCTAAGGCTATAAAGTCATGATTTCTCATGTTATCGGTGTTGAATCGGAAGAATTTAGCTTCAATGTTCAATTTATGATAAGTAGTGGCGGGATTGTTTTAAGCTCGGACTTGCTGGTGAGTCAATTTTCCTTGTACCTGTATTTTTTTGTTTAGTTTTTTAGAGTGATGCTTCTTTGTTCTTTTTTATCAAAATAATTAATGATTATTATTTTAAAAATGTATAGAACTGTGATAGATCTTGGCTAATCATTTTAGGGTCTGGTTCCTACATTTATTTTCTTATTGCTTGATTGATTTGAATTAGTTCACATTTAGTCTAACAACTTTCTTTTCTTTTCTTTCTGTTTTGAGTTGCCTTTGCTCACTTTTTTTAGGTCTGGGCTTAATTCATTATGTGCAACTAGCTAGTATTTGTTTGCTTCCAAGGTAAAGTTGTCTGCACTCGTTCTATTTTTCTACATTCATCATTGTTGACATGTCTTTAGTTTTTCATCTTTACTGCGCGATCCTTTGTTCATTATTTTAAGAGAAAAGTCTTGAGTTGTCTCATTATTAATTGAGATTTTTTGTTCATCATAACTTATTATGTCCATCTGTGTAATTCAAAATCCTTGCTCTGAGAATTTCTGTTGGCATCCATCAGCTATGTTGTGTTGCGATTGTTTTTGGTTTCCTTCATGGTTGGAGGTTTTCGTCAGCCAACAAATTCCGTGATTTGCATATTCACGGGACCATTGTCATAAAGTTGGAGTTTACTCCCTTCATTCCTCTCTCTCACTCTCTCTTTTATTCTTGCATATATCCTATTCAAAGAAAGGCTGTTTTTGATTCAGAGGTTGATTTTTTCATAGAAACTTGCCGCTGGGCTTTCTCATGCAACTTGGAAACTTGGATATAAAATTCATTGCTGACAGGTTCTTGATGTTGAAACTCTCTTAGTTGCAGATGTGGAATGTATGAAAGGTTTCCTGCATGGTAGGAGGTTTTCGTCAGCCAACAATTAAATGGTTTAGAATTGGTGTTTAATTTACTGTCCTCCGTAAGAGATGAGGTTGAGGTATGGTTTGAAATTTAAAGGGAGTTTTGTTCTGGATATTTCAGATTCTTTTTAGACTTGTCTTTCTCTTTGATGCTTATTTTAACGAGTGTTTCCAATAATCTTTTGCATGAATGTGGAAGAAGTATACACCAATGTTCACCACATCATTTGAGTCCTCCAGAAGTGTATTGTTCTGCTGTACCGTGTTCTGAATAATGGGAGAGAGCATTTTATTTTGATTGAGGCTACAGTAGCTTGTACAGGTGATAAAATTTGTGTTCTTCAGGGGACCACAGTTTCTTCATGATTTTTGATAGCAGGCATAGCTACATTTGAACCCCATATGTAGCATGGAACCTTTTAAAGGAAAATCAAGTTCTGTGAAACACTTGGAAATTTGTCAGCGCTGTCAAGGTTGCCTGGCTATTCAGTAATACATTGAATGAGGGGTAGTTCAGTGGAGTCCACAAAAAAATGCTTTTCTTTTTGTTGAATATAGTGCACGTGCATAAATTTTATGAAGAGAGTTTTGATTATTCCCAGGTGCAAGAAATACCCATCGATGGAATTGAGATGCCATTTCCAGTATTTAGTGAACCAACTGAAAAAGGGCCAGGGTATTGAGCTTGTTCTTCGCCAGGTATCATTCAGATCTAGAAATTTCAAATTATATAACTTCTATTTAGACCATCGAGTTGCCTGTTAGCAGTGGAGCTCATGATTTGTCAGGAGCTTGTTCAACAAATGGTAAATGTTCAAGCAGGGTGTGACACTCTTCGGTATCAAGCTATTTCTTTTGGAGTGACATGGAATAACAAGGTCTCAATGCTCCGCTCCCTTAAAGTGTTCCAAGTAATTGTTCCAAGTCATGTTTCTAATTAGTTGATTATTTCGATGGAGGCACATGTCTGATTAAAATAAAATGAGGCTACTGGAGTCTATTCTAACATTATACACCCAAAGGGTATGTCATGTAAAAATACTCTGATATTGAGTTAGGTGCCTCTCCGCATGTAGTCCTAGACCTTATAAATAAGAAAATGGAAAAAGAAGAGAAGGAAAGAATGCTAAAAGCATTTCTTGTGGCCTAGTGATTTATTTAACCCGGTTGCAGCAAACCGAGCCTATGGCATTAATGTTTAGTTCTGTAGGGGTTCTTATCTTCTTTCTTAATAGTTCTTGTTCTTAATCTGATTTATGTTTTTATCTGCATTTATTTGGCACTTGGCAGAAAGTAGTCCAGATCTCATGCGGATGGAGGCACACACTTGCTGTTACTGAACGGCAAAATGTATTTTCTTGGAGAAGAGGCACAAATGGACAACTTGGCCATGGAGAGTCTATGGACCGGTAATAGCATAAACCTACTTCTCTCTTTTTTTAATTCTTCCTATACTGAGTTAATACAGCTTATGTATGAATGATATGTAGAAACCTTTCTGTCCTAATGGTAGGCTAGGATTCATAAATTTATAGTTTTAGGAGTAAAAATAAAAAAAGATAAAGTGAGATAATTTACAACACGAATTGAATGAGAATATAATAATACTTGAGGGTTAAGTAAACTATTCTAGGAAAGCATTTCTAAAACTACCTTTTGACTATCAAAATACTGACCAAACCACAAAAAGTTGTTATAGGTCTCTAATGGTTGAAGCACTCATAACTTAAGAAACAAAATCCTAAAAAGAAGTGATTTTACGCACATCACAAATGACTCAACCTACTGTTAATTGCATTGGACCGTAATTGAAGTGAGTTTTCATTACCAAATCTGAGAGTTGTGCCAAAGTAACTAGCAAGAACATCTTGTGATTGTTGGGTCATATCTTCCCCTGGTTACTAGCTGGAAGAAAACCATCTCAAGTTTTCTGCACTATCAAATAATAAGAATTCCCAAAACTTAGACATAAAAATATAAAATTTTAAAACTTGTACAACTTCCTTTGAAAACAATGGTTAATACTGACAACCATTCTTCTTGCAGATAAAGATACAACAAGTCTGTTTAATTGAATTTGAAAATGCAATTACATTTCACCTTAGCTTACTTGATAACCATGATACAAGCTATTATGGTGATGTGTTGAAAACCAACACCACTTTAAAATTTGCTTCCATCTCTTCATAATGATTTTAGAACACACTTCTTTGAATTTTGCTCATAATGAATTTAGAACATGATTCACGGATTTCTGACTTGCCTTCCTTTGGAAACTGATAATTGGCAGAAATGCGTTTAACTTGTAGTAGTTCAACATGTTAAGGACTGTTTTTCTATTTTTGTCAATTGTGCATTTCCCAAATTTCTTTGGAAACAAATTTACTTATAAAACAAATCAGCTACATGTCACTTTTGAGTTGGACCAAACCTTGTCTTATTGAATTTGAAAAACATCTCAGTACACTTTTCAAGTTGTGATATTTTTCTGTGTGAAATTAGGAGCAGTAACTATGATTCGGCCTTTGAAGGTATTTAACTATGTTAGGCTGCAGCCTGATTGAATTATCTATGTTAGGCTTCATCTTGATTCGACCTTTCAAGTTGTCTTATTGAATTTAAAACAAATTAGTGCGTGTTGCTTAGAATCAGAGCGATATGTTGGTGATAACTTACGTAAACTCAACAAAACATAATCCCAGTTTGGCATGCAACAAAAAAAGAACATTGCTAATGGATTTGTTTTCAAAATAGAATATAAAACAGATCAATATGGTACCATCAATTGAATTGGGATCTTGTCATTATTTAACTTGCAGCTCAATAATATCATACCACATATTGCTTTCTTCAAATACGGTAGTTTAGTAGCAAATGTACCACTAGGATTACCTCCTCCTTTTTTTCCTCCCAGCTTATTTTAAGGTAATGTATGTTTTAAATTGTGTAATCTAAAGAAAACAAGTGTTAACAAGGAATTGATTTTATTAGATGCTTCTTCAGGAACTATTCAATGATTCGTTATGTACTTGTAGTGACAAAGTTGTTTATTCAAAATTATGTGCTCTTAATCACCTTTTTTTCAAAGTTTAGTGCTTTTTGAATTTAGTTATTAGAGGAGAATGCAGTGTTTTGTTAGAAAATAATTGGGCTTGATATTTAAATCTATGCTTTCGTCTTTGACCATGACACGTCCAATGTCTCTTTAACCTCTTCTTTTTTGTGTCAATTAGTAATTCATAATCTTCACCACTCAACTCACAGGTTGTGACTTCTTATGTTCTCCATATGGAGTAGGACTATTTAGGAAGTGTTTTAATCCTTGACATGCTCTATAATTTTTTTTATTATATTGTAGTTTTCAATCTGAATTTCAATTTTGTGTCTTTGCAGGTTTTGATTATGTAATACCAACACAATAGAGTATGAGGGGTGAGGAGGTGCTTATACATTATGCTTTTGACAACTTCCACAACTCTTAGTTTTATTTTGATTTTGTTTTCTTGTCCTGTATAATTTGTTGAAACATAAAAATAATAAACATTGCAGTTGCCTTGAGCATAAAATACTAAAAAACTAAAATAACAACAAAAGAAAAAACTAAAATAAATATTATGAGCATAAAAAAATCATATGCTCAAAACAACAATTAAAAATAAAAAAAATACTAAAAAAAAAAACAAAGACAAAAAGAAATTACCAACATAAATTAAAATTTCATAACTCAACCGAATAAAAAAAACCCAACAAAAAATAAAACAACAAAAATTAGAAACAAAAACTAAAATATAAATGAATAAATACAAACAAAAAATAAACACTATCCAAGAAGGTCCAAAAAACCAAAGAAATCAATACTAAATAAAAAATTAAAACAATATGTGCCAAAATAAAAACCAAATATATAATTAATTTCAATTGAATGAAAAAATTGCAACAAATCAAAACCTTGGGATCATAAAACAATAAAGGGATTTTTAAAAACAAAATGCAGTATAACAACATAAATTAAAATTTGAAAATGGAATCGAATAAAAATATAACACCAAAAAATAAAAACAAAAAGCATAAATGAATAAATATGGATAAAAAACAAACATTGTCCTAAACAGAACGAAAAAACCTAAGGAATCAATACTAGATAAAAAATTAAAAGAATGAGTGACAAAATGAAAAAATAAAATATATAATTAATTTTAATTGGAGGACAAAATGCAACAAATCAAAACTTTGGGACAAAAAAAAAATATAAGGGATTTAAAAAAAATGCAGTGTAATTGTTTAAAAAATAAAAGAAGAGGGACCAAAATAAAAAGTAGCATGTATGACCAATTTCAATTTGAGGATAAAATTTGAAGAAATTAAAAATTGTAGACCAAATGTGGGTAGCATATCAATTTAATGCTTTATTTATTTTGAATTAGATTTCAGAAAAATAACGTTAAATTTTAGGTTTTGATAAAAATGGATAGTTTGATTGTAACATATAGGATTATGAGGTAAACTCTTGGATAAATTTATTAATTATATTTTACTTCTTTTTAGTCAATTTTGAGTATGTCTCATTTCATATTTAACTCATCATTTTTATAAAATTGAACAACTCAGCAATTTTATTCATATAGATTTATCCCGATCTCATGTCTCAAATCATTAGATTGGGTTTACCAGGGGTTGACTTAGGTTTTTTTATGTTGATTTTTTCCATTTTTTATTTTGTAAGTTCAACATCTAGTTTATTTGAGAATTAATCTTCATGATTTTAATTGATTTGGTTTCAAATGAGTCATCCTAGTTTAATGAATAGATTGCAAAATTGAATTACTAGGTTGAACAAACTTGATTTTTTTATAATTGTTATTTGACATTTTATTTTCTTATAATTAAAGTTTATATTTGTTTTCATTTTGTTTTCTATTCTCATTTAATTTTTGCATCTCATATCTCGAGACATGAATTTGGGGTTTTTACCAAGGGTTGAGTCAAGTCTTTTTTTTCACTTTTTCTTAAGTTATTTTCTATTATTTCTGTAAACCCAGGAAATAAACGTAGGTGTAAATTATAAACTAAATAAACAAAAATAAACATATAAATAAATAAAAGTGGAAGAATTGACGAGGGGATCATTATGAATGACTGCTATACATTTAGTGTATGTTAGGATCTCGAGAATTGGGATCACTATGCACAGGTTAATATACATCGAGTGTGTTAGAATCCTAGATAAAAGGATTGTGGTGCAATGCTTAATACACGTTCATGTGTTTTGAAATTTCAAAAAAAAAAAATGGAATAAACACATATCCTAAAAAAATAATACAACGAGGTATGTCAGGGACCTGAGAAGGGGTCTTCTATGATTTTTGATGTTAGTAGGGTGATAAAGGTATCGACAGTACTTAGTATCGACAATATATAAGTGGGGAAGTTTGTTTGTATTTCAAATAACTATGTTGATTATTATAATTATGTATGATTGCATACCTTGGGTTTAATATTTTTTTTTCAAATTGTAGACCCAGGATGATCGGGTCAACACTGAATTAAAGGTTATGTTATATGTCGAAAACTTGGGATCTGCTAGTACAAGTGAAACATTTATATATATATATGTAAAAAAAAATAATTACATCTTCTTTTCTTGGTGAATGTGTATTAATAAGATTACTTGTTTGTCTCCTATAGAAGGGGATGTTACAATTTCTCACCTTAACACTTGGTTCATTTGACAATTAAATTTTATTATTTTATTCATTAAGGTTTCCATGGAGTCATTCTAATTTCACAACTATGTCAAAAATTTGGCTTGTTGTCTTGAATAGACTTGAGTAATTTATATATATATCTGTATGTATATTAGAAAAAGATTTTTGAAACTTAAAACGATACTTGAACTACCTATCTAATATCATACTTAATCCTTTTATTTGAAAATGAATCTAGAACTTTAATCTATATCCCTTCCACATATTCATCTTCTTTCTTTATTAGTTTCAATATGATAATATATATTTTTATTAAAAAAACACAATAATCTTCTTGATTCTAGATGAAACTTTTCCTTAACTAATAATAATATATTTTTATTAATGTAGCTCGTGTCAAATCTTAATATACTAAGAGTATTTATCCACATAACTTTTCGCTTATAAATATAATTGTCATAACCCAATTTCTATGTTATTCCCCAAATCTACCCAAAAATAACAAAAATACAATAAAAGAGGCAGGCGTTGGTAGAAAAATCAAAGTCAAAATTTTGGATGTTTTTTGAGCTCATCGTACTTCTTTTGTGCCTTGAAATAAAGAAAAATGCAGATTCAAGTAAAACTTAAGTCGAAAGACATAATTATATTTTTATGGGCCAATTTGATTTAATTGTCGGCCAATTTAAAGTGTAATTATGTTTAGGGATTAAATGGGAGCCCAATTGAAGGATTTAATTAGGTGCAAGGGCTTAATTATACTTTAAATGGGTCAAATTAATTTTATTAAGGGCTTAATTGGAGAGAAATTAAGTTTGGAAGACTAATCTGGGTTAAATTGAGAAGATCAGAATTTTCAGTGACGAAACTTTTTGAGTGAAATCAGAAGCCAAATTAAAGATAAGAACATCGTTCTTCCTGTCGAAAAAACTCTTTTTGTAACAACCCATTTTTGTTAATCTATTTTATTTTTCTAAAAAAAAATATAATATAGATTGACAAAAATGCAGATGCATCACCGGATTCATGCTGCACCATGGCGGCAGCCATGCTTGCCACCCACTTCCACTGAACACACCATGTCTTAGACACCGGTCCCATGCCTGCACGTTGCCTTCTTCGCCTATAAATAGGAGGAGAAAATACACAGACGGGGGGAGGAAAAGAGGAGGGAGGAGAAATTTTGCAGTCACGAGGAGAGACCAATTAACAGGAGGGATTGAACACAGGGGAGATCATCGTAAAACTAGGGGAAATTTGTAGAATATAAAAGAGGAATGACAGGGAAAAATTTGAGCAATTTGTAGACGAGAGAGACACAGACACAAGAGGATTTTAGCCAACCCATCATCTCCATCGCCGACGATAGTTCTCCCTCTCCATCTTCACCGTCAACCTCAGTCGCTAGCATCACTCTCACTTTACCTCACCATCAAAGCCGACCATTTTCTCTTCCCTTTCCCTTGTCGTCCAGCCTCTCCCTGCAGTGCTCTCTCTCTCAATGGTGGTCCTCTCTCTCTAAAACCAGCCATAACCAGCAACTCCCTCTCTCAACCAGCAACAGCCACAACCACGGCAACCCACCATCCCGTCAGCACCACCATCTGATCCTCCACGGTAGAAGGTCCACCTTGACCTCCCATAGCAGCAGCAGCAACCTCCGGCGACCAAGAGCAACAACAACACCAGCCTCTTCCGACACCTCCTCTAGCCACCATATGCCACCGTTTTCGATGCCACCACCACAGGGACAACCACCTCGACCTCCTCTACTTGGCGGCAGTAGCAGGTAAGCCTCTCGTCGTGGTCGATCGACCACCTTGTTAGTGTTCACCTAATATGTGAACAGTAGGCAGCTCGACTTTTCCTGTTTTTTCTTTCTTTCTGCTCTTTTAATTCTTGGGCTGGACTACTCTCGGCCAAGCCTTGTTGGATGGGCGGGGTCCAGTCCAATCCAGCAGGGCCAACCCATTTAGTTGGGCCAGGCCCAACCTAATTTTTTTTAAAAAAGAAAAAAACTATGTTTTAAAGAAAAACAAAAAATGTGTTGTTTTTGTGTATACGGCCGAATTCCAAGGTTTTCCAAGCATATTTTTCGTAAAAAAAATCCATGTTGCATCTTTCTCATATTTTGAACAAAAATTGGATATCGTAACTAGTTTATGATTATCTATTGGAATTTGGCCAAAATATCAAAATAATTTAACAATTATTTTGTTTTAGCTATCGCAATATAAAATTATATTGTAAAGTACAGTTGCAAATAGTTAAAAAAATGATTTTTTAAATACAGTGTAAAATTCTTTTGGATAGTCTTTCAACTCCTAACGAGGTAAAGATTCTCTCACGAAGAGAGATCTACATCAAACTCTAGAAAAGACAACAAAAAAATCAAACTTAGAAAAATAATTAAACAACAATGCAATTTGCCTTAGGTTGGTGCACTGGGGGTGATGCTTCTTCCCCTTGCACAACAAGTCCCTTACCCAAGACTCTCGCAAACCAATAGGTTCCTAGTGACCTTAATACTAGGTGGCGACTCCTAATAATTATAGTTGTAATTTTATGTCTATAAAACACACCCCATTTCACCGCGTGCTGTTGTCTACTTAATCAGGGGATGGCGGGGCTTGAAGCGTGAAAAATCATCGTCGCGACAATAATAATATAGAAATTTTATATTTATATATTTTAACATCAATACTTCAAAATCATAAAAAAAATTAATTACATCTTCTTTTCTTGGTGAATGTGTATTAATAAGATTACTTGTTTGTCTCCTATAGAAGGGGACGTTACAATTTCTCACTTTAACACTTGCTTCATTTGAGAATTAAATTTTATTATTTTATTCATTAAGGTTTCCATGGAGTCATTGTAAATTTCATAACTATGTCAAAATTTTGGCTTGTTGGCTTGAATAGACTTGAGTCATTTATATATGTATGTATATATATATGTGTGTATATATATATATATATATGTATGTATATTAGAAAAAGATTTGTCAAATTGAAAACGAAACGTGAACTGCCTATCTAATATCATACTGAATCCTTTTGTTTGAAAATAAATATAGAACTTTAATCTATATCCCTTCCACATCTTCATCTTGATCTTCTTTCTTTATTAGTTTCAATATATAATAATATATCTTTTTATTAAAAAAACACAATAATCTTCTCGATTCTAGATGAAACTTTTCCCAAACTAATAATAATATATTTTTATTAATGTAGCTCGTGACAGATCTTAATATACTAAGAGTATTTATCCAAATAACTTTTTGCTTATAAATATAATAATATAAATTTTTTATATTTATATATTTTAATATCAATACTTCAAAATCATAAAAAATATTAATTTAATAATTTTTTAAAATAAAAAACCATTTAAGAATAGAAATAAAAACGGTAACTATTTAAAAATAGCAGCGCTACTTATTTTGAAAAAAAACGTTCACCTTAATTTCTTAACACCACCCCAGCAAGAAGGCTTTTGAAGCTCAAAACTTGTAAGAGCCGAATAAACAAAAACGCTAACGGTCGAAAATAATTTGAAATTTTCTTTCCTCTCCTCTCATGGACATAAAGACTCCCTATAAATGAAGGCTTCACGATGAATGAAGAAAGAAAACTTTCTATCTTCCGAAGCCCAAATCGATATGATGCTTCTTCTGAAACTATGAAAGAAAACGTTGTTAGTGATCTTGTATGTCGGGGCGGGGACATTCAGGTATCTTTTCTTCTCACAAAGACATCATATCTTTGATTGTTTCAAATTCTATCAATTGTTGTGCCTTTTCTTTTATTGGGTCGTGTGGTGATTTTTCCATTATGAATTATTTTCCCTTTTGTCTCAATGTACTTCTTTCACTATCGAATGACTTTAGATTATCTGGTAGTCTTCCTGGATAAGAGATTGGGGCATCGATGTCCTCTATATTTTGCAACTGGTGATCTTGAATGCTATGTCGGGAATCCTACTTATTACGGGTCAGGAAACTTTGGTGTTGCTAAGCTAGTTAGAGAGATAACGACTGGTGAACTCTTCGCTGTTAAGTACATTGAAAGAGGCCAAAAGGTGATCATTTTTTAACGTTCATCTCTTCTCTCTCTCTCTATTTATTCATCTTCGAATTTCTCCTGCTCACTGAGCAATGTTCTTTCTTTCTTTTTTCTGAGGTGAGTTGGATGGTGCAATTTCATAAATATGTGTTGAAGACACGATTTTGTCTTGTAGATGTTACACTTGTATATTTTGTTCTTTATGGTCTTATCTGGGTGTGCTGGTATCTTTTTCTTTATGAACTCATTAATCTGGACTGGAAACTTTCTTCTTCTTCATTTTTTTATTTTCTTCCTCAACTTGGTGTTTTCTTTTATTTGATGGTAGTAGTGATTTGAGGTCTTGTTTGGTTTTTGTAGATTGATGAGCATGTTCAGAGAGAGATTATGAACCACAGTTCACTGAAGCATCCCAATATAATCAGATTCAAAGAGGTATCATGTATTCCCATCTTATTAGATTATGAAATGTAAAAGAGTTTCGAGTGACTGGGTCTCCTTACTCAATGTAAAGATGGATTTAGAAGGTCCTGGTACTTCTCTCAAGCTTTAGAAACTTTGAAAGAATCTGAATTGATTCAGTTTTCATTACTGCGATCCAATTCTTTTCATTTAAAAGGAGGCTTAGATACATGAGATTGCACTTGGACCTGTACTTTCCAAGCCTAGATTGCTTACTCTACATTCTGCCAATAAGAAACTCATTCTTGATGTCAAGAATTGTAAGAACTTGAAGATTTTTAATCTTGGAAAGGATTTTCAAGTCCGAACTTAGATTTGTTATAATTTTACTATCAATTGTTTCTTTTCATTAGTGAGATTTGATTTAACTGGGTGATACGGAAATGAAATACATTTACCAGCTCTGCCACTTGTAGATTGCCGTTTACTTTTGCTATGTAATAATATACATTATGTCTTTCTTCCACATTTACTAGCTCTGGCACTTCTAGATTTTTTATTTAACTCTGCTACTGTGATTTTTGATGTTGAGGCCCTACAAAGGGGTTTATTACATGGTAATGTTTTTCTGCATTTCTGCATTTCTGCTGCTAACTAATTGGTATTGGAATGTTGCCTTCTTACAATTGAGTGTTGGGCAGTGTGTAGCATTTGCTGCCTGTATCTCTAACCCTGGATCAACTTGTTAGTTGATGAAATTGGATTACAGAGCATGTGTTCCACTTATTTGTGAAAATCGCATATATTTTGATTTAGGCGATCAAAGTCTTGTTCTTAATTGAATGCATCAGGAGCTGGTTACCATTGAAGCTGTTTAATTTCAGAAAGTTAGACCATATCTATAAAATCTTTCTTATCCTTGGGTTATAATTCCAGCACTGTTTTGGGTGGGTTATCCAGAAATGGCAAGGCTGGCTGATGCAACCCCGGTGATTCTTCCAACATCAATCTCTGAAAATTTTCTCTTGGACTCAAAACAACTTGAATCTAAACTCAATGAAAAGTCAAGGCTGCTGATTCTTTGCTCTCCATCTAACCCAGCAGGATCAGTTTATCCCAAGAAATTGCTTGAAGAGATTGCAAAGACTGTAGCAAAACATCCTAGCCTTCTGGTATGATTACGGAGTCCTAATTGCAAGTCCTGCGCTTTCCTGATATTTAAATGCTGAATTTCTAAAGTATTTCACTCAGGTCTCGTCTGATGAGATATATGAACACATAATATATGCACCTGCTACTCACACAAGCTTTGCATCTTTGCCCGGCATGTGGGAAAGGACTTTGACCGTGAATGGATTTTCTAAGGTAGCTTAATCTTGCATTTAATTATCAGTCCTAAATATCTGCTTTTGTGTTCTTGACATCAATAATATAATATGCCAGGTATGATTTGATGTGGTTGTGATTGTAAATAAAACCTGAAGCAGTTTACCTCATTCAGTTGGGTAACATTTAAAAACTGCATTTGCAGGCTTCTGCAATGACTGGTTGGAGACTTGGGTATCTTGCCGGCCCTAAGCACTTTGTTGCTGCATGTAAAAAGATACAGAGCCAGGTATTCTACGACCCACTTTGCAGCCTTCAATTTGCTAAAATTTGAATGAATTGAGTACATTATGCATACTCTGAAGTTTTCCTTTATCCAAAGCATCACTTGTGATTGTTACAAACAGTTTTCCAATATTTTATCATTTGTATATCATGCTTTGAAATTATGCTTTGAACATGGCTTCAATTGTCAATCAAACAGTAGAGATTTTCTGCAATGGTAGAAGTAGCCAATCTGAGCTTAATTTCAGCTAGTTTGGACACTCGGAGGAAAGAAAGTTTGTTAATATTGGAAGGGGTAAGGTGAAGATGAAGGTTCTAAAGAAGCAGATGAATGGAAATCCTTTTTTGCATTTGAAAAGTACCTTCACCTTCGCTTTTATTCTTTTGTTTCTTGTTACTATCTCTTGCAGAAAGCTTCATGCTAAATTTCAGAGTTCTACTACTGGTAGATGCCATTCTTTCATCTCTTTTATGAATTCAATTGATAAAACTCACAGTGCCTTTCTTTCAATAAGGTTACGATATCTTTTTTTTTTTAGTTTATTTGTGCTGTGCTCTGTTTGTTCCATTTAGAATAGCAGCAAGGAGACGATGACAGTAATTGGTTTATAGCAGTATTTGGTCTTCCTTTCATGCATTGCTTTCGCTAATAGTAGTCCTAAATTGATGGTCTTACTATAATTGTACTATCAATTGTTTCTTTTCATTAGAGAGATTCAATTTAATTGGGTAATACATAAATGAAATACATTTATCAGCTCTGTCACTTGTAGATTGCTGTTTACTTTTGCTATGAAATATTATACATTATGTCTTTCTTCCACATTTACTAGCTCTAGCACCTCTAGATTTTTTTATTTAACTTTGCTGCTGTGATTTTTTGATGTTGAGGCCCTACACAGGGGTTTATTACATGGTGATGTTTTTCTGATAGAGTTGCCTTGACCCATAGTCTTAGCGAATCATATTGCTAGTTGAGTTGATCTTAAGAAGATGTATTCAGGTTAGTTATCAATCAAAATATATAAGTGGGTTTTATATGTTTAAGTATTTTGGTAGTTTATTTTGTTTTTTGTTGAGGGTGTTTAATGATTTTCTTCTAGTTCAAATCGATGAGGTTCTTCAAGGAATGTAGAGCCATGTATCTAATCACAACTTTTCTTCAATCTTAATGGGACTCAATGACAAGGAAATTGGTGGCTAATGGGATCCTGGATTTCCTACAAAGGTGAGAAAGCTAACTCTCCTCCACCTACAAAGGTTCTAATTCATTTTTCTCGGCTTTTTTGCGCACCTCTAGTGAAGGTTCCTCCAAGCTTCCATCTATGCTTCTAAAAATTGATTCTATCATGTGGGAAAAACATTTTACTTATAGTGTTTTTGCTTGTAACTGTGAAGTTGGGGGCGAAATCAAAATGGTCAACTTGGTCTTGGCACCACCGAGGACTCCCTTGTGCCTCAGAAAATCCAAGCTTTTCAGGTAACTATAGATTAACTAGTTTGTTGAAGATATATCCACCTTTTTGTTTATTCAACTGTATTTGTCTTATGCCTTTTCTTTGAGATTTAACATTTGCCTCTTGTACATGAATAAACAACCCCCTTTCTCTGTCAAGTATCTTGGTAGATTCTTTATCTCTTCCAATTGATTCAGAACTAAGGCTTAGTTCATTGAGTTTATAGCTGGGCATTGTTAACCACATAGTATCAATCATAGTGAAACATCTGCATTTTTTGTGGATATCTTCTATTGTTAAATTGTTCATATAGAGACATTATTGTTGAAACTAAATGAAAAAACCAAGATTTATTATTTGTTGGAAGCACTTGGATTTTTTTGGGGATATAATTGATTTATTTTTTGAGAGGTGTTGCTAGTGGAAGGTAGTGATACAGGTGGTGATGTAGTCTGTTGGTGTCACATTGGAGGCGCAAATTCAATGACCATCAGCTGAGAAGTAAATCCTTGGTCAAATTGTTAAATTTCCCATGTTATAGAGCTGGATAGTATCATATTGATGCTTCCTCTGTGACATGCTGTAGTAAAAGAAATTTATTGTCACTATTGACATGTAATAGTCTAGTGCTGCCATATATAGTGTATTGTGATGATTTGTGTACTGAAATTTCATCTCTCTTGCAGGGAGTCTCTATTAAATTGGTTGCTGCTGGTGCTGAACATACTGCAGCTGTCACAGAAGAGGGAGAGCTCTATGGATGGGGTTGGGTCGATATGGGAACTTGGGACTTGGTGACAGAAATGATCGCTTAGTTCCTGAAAAAGTCTCACTTGTCAAAGTATGTGACAGAAATGATCGCTCTTACTAATTTTCTCTTGGTAGACTAAGCATAACCAGCATTGAAGATCAAAGAGGGCTGGCAAAAGAATCAAGTTACTATCATATATTTGCTGAGCTTGTTTTTCTTGCTAGCTTTTCTTTTAACATATGCCAATAGTGAAAATTTAAGGGTGAAGTTATGGACTTGAAAATAGTCCGGTTTAAATTTTTTGAATGTGGCTTTAGAGAGAGCAGGGGTTTTCTATGGCTCCAAAACTGCTGAACTGTGTATAGGTGTTGCTCTATGAATTCTACTAAAAACCTATTTTTCAGAATGAGTCATCTCTTGGAATACTCACTGTAATGCTAGAAAGAAAAATCTGAAACTGATGATCTATTAAATGAAGCATATTTATGACCCTGCATTTTCATAACCTTGCGATTTCCCCTGCTAACTTTTAATGAGCTGATCATCAAGTTTTTATCATGGGAGTTGCAGGGAGACAAGATGATTATGGCAGAATGTGGATGGCAGCATACAATATCTGTTTCCTCTTCTGGTGGATTATACACTTATGGATAGAGCAAATATGGTCAACTGGGACATGGGGACTTTGAGGATCACCTGACTCCTCATAAGGTGGAAGCTTTGCGGGGCAGTTCCATTTCTCTGGTGATTCCTTTCCCCTTTCATTGCTGTTTGAATAGGTTTTTTGTTTCATTTAATTGAAATTTTGGATCCTATATCACTTTGAGAAGGATTCAAATGCATGGTTAAACAAGACAGGCATGGCAGGCACCTTCCACCAGTTGTTGGTTTTATTTGTCTTTGAAGGGTAGTTCTTTCCACTTCAGCATTCAATTTATTTATTTATTCTGTTATTTTGTTGTCACTTGTTATGATTTCCCCCCCTTGATCCCGCTGCCATCAAGTAGTTTTAAAGGTAATTGAAACCCATTGCTTGTTTTCGTGACATCTCATTAGTTCTGCAAATATTTGAAGCTTCTAATAATCAAAATCGGATTTGCACTGACTTTGCTATGACATGTTTTAGTGTTTCTTCTAATCCGGAATCTCAAATGTTTTTTGGCTGGAATTGTTTTCCAGATATCAGGTGGCTGGAGACACACTATGGCAATGACTTCCGATGGGAACTTTATGGTTGGGGATGGAATAAGGTTTACAATATTTAATTTCTTAATTATGATTTTATAATTACGTATCATCTTATAGTAAATGTAACTGTTGGTTTTCTTTGTGAAAGCAAGACATATTAGACAGGTAGTTTTTCCCTCCTTGTGCTCAGTGGAAACAGGGCCATCCAAGTGTAAATTAGTTAGAGTAGACATGTACAATCACAGAAATTTCTTACATGTCTATGCACAACATCTTGCATATTTTTTGTATTTCATTTCCCTATGGTGTTGAAGGCTTGTAGACTGTTTCATATTCCACTTCCTTTCTTTCCTTTTTTTGCCTGGTTAAGTCAATTGCATCGTTACTTGTGGATCCCATTTTTGTTCTTAAAATAATTCTTACTGTGTGGTTTATCTCTTTTCTCTGTACAGTTTGGACAGGTTGGAGTTGGTGACAACATTGATCATTGCTCTCCTGTGCAAGTTAAATTTCCACATGATCAGGCACATTCTTGTTAGTGTTGCTCAAAATATTGGTTAAGATAGCCTATGGCATTAATGTTTAGTTCTGTAGGGGTTTTTATCTTCTTTCTTAGTAGTTCCTGTTCTTAATCTGATTTATGTTTTTGTCTGCATTTATTTGGCACTTGCAGAAAGTAGTCCAGATCTCGTGTGGATGGAGGCACACACTTGCTGTTACTGAACTGCAAAATGTATTTTCTTGGGGAAGAGGCACAAATGGACAACTTGGCCATGGAGAGTCTATGGACCGGTAATAGCATAAACCTACTTCTCTCTCTTTTTAATTGTTGCTATACTGAGTTAATACAGCTGATGTATGAATGATACGGAGAAACCTTTCTGTCCTAATGGTAGGCTAGGATTCATAAATTTATAGTCTTAGGAGTAAAAATAAAAAAAAGATAAAGTGAGATAATTTGCAACACGACATTGAATGAGAATATAATAATACTTGAGGGTTAAGAAAACTATTCTAGGAAAGTATTTCTAAAACTGCCTTTTGACTATCAGAATATTGTCCAAACCACAAAAAAGTTGTTATAGGTCTCTACTGGTTGAAGCACTCATAACTTAAAAAACAAAATCCAAAAAAGAAGTGATTTTACCCACATCACAAATGACTCAACCTACTGTTAATTGCATTGGACCTTAATTGAAGTGAGTTTTGATTGCCAAATCTGAGAGTTGTGCCAAAGTAACTAGCAAGAACATCTTGTGATGTTACAAGCTATTATGGTGATGTGTTGAAAACCAACACCACTTTAAAATTTGCTTCCATCTCTTCATAATGATTTTAGAACACACTTCTTTGAATTTTGCTCATAATGAATTTAGAACATGATTCACGGACTTGCCTTCCTTTGGAAACTGATAATCGGCAGAAATGCGTTTAACTTGTAGCAGATCAACATGTTTAGGACTGTTTTTCTATTTTTGTCAAGTGAGCATTTCCCGGATTTCTTTTGTTGTTTGCTTTTGAAATGTCACTCTTTTAAAAAATTAAATGGTTATTTGTCTGTAAATTTTCAGTATATTGTAAGAAACCTGTGAAATTGTCAGCTATCTAACTATGCAAGAAACTTGGAAGACAGACAATTGGATTTGAGGTGTGCATGTCCAATGCTTTAGTAATTTGAAATTGATGATTTTATAGAAGAGGGAAAGGAAACGGCCGCAATTCTTGATGATCAGTACTTTTCAATAAGAACTCACACGTCTTGCTTTGATGGTTTGCAAAATGCATTGATAGGCCTGTTCCTGTAATGCTTGTGATCTAAATTGACTTTGTACAAGCTTCATTTGATCTGTTTGCTATATTTTTCCAGTTTACCTCAGGTGCCAGCAGCATATCACAAAAGGCAGGAGTCACTGCATTAGGACTAGGCTATGCTGGCGGGGAAGCAGTGTCCACCATGGTGAGAGCATTCAGGGAGCAGAGAGATTTCTTGATTAAAAGCTTTGGAGAAATAGAAGGTGTTGGGATTTTAGAACCTCTGGTACTGCCTTTCAATTATTATATGCTTAGGACCTCCTAGTTTCCTTGTGGTTCCATCAACTTCTAATTCTAACTGGTTTTACATGCAGGGAGCATTTTATCTTTTCATTGATTTCAGCTCATACTATGGAGCAGAGGTTGAAGGGTTTGGTAAAATTGAGGACTCTGACTCCCTTTTGTCGTTACCCTGCTTGATCAGGCCCAGGTATACATTGTTAAAGAAGATTGTCCAGTTTACCTTTGATTGGCAATGTTTCACCACTCGTCTCACCAATATTGTGAAACTTGAATATTTATATAAAACTACGATGCAATTGAAACTTAAGGCTACAGATTAAGTAACATGGCATGCAGCTGTTATTACACTACTTAAGATCTTTATAATTTGATTATGCTTGCTTATTTACAGGTTGCATTAGTCCCAGGGGTTGCATTTGGAGATGACAGCTGCATACGTATATCCTATGCAGCTTCTCTGACCACCCTACAGGCTGCTATAGAGAGAATTAAGAAAGCGCTTCTCCCACTCAAGTCTGTCATCCCTGTTTAATGTAGACGAATTGCAATAGTTGTACTCTATTAGGGATTTTAAAAAATGGGCACTTCACTATTGATTGCTACAAATAAAAACCTTTGTCAGAGAAAGCTATTCTTGTCCTTCTTTACAACAAGATGTACACTTAAGGGAAATGATTTCCTCAACATCATCAAGAAACAATGATGACTCCATGTAAAGCCTAATTAAGCTCCTGACGTGAACTGCAAGACAATCAATCTCACCTGTGATGAATTCTCTCTTCATCCCCCGTACTTTTGGGGCTCACCCAAGACCTGTGTGGTATTTTCAAATTGTTTTGGGGTGTTCTGGTCTTTTCTGTTTTTATTTGCACAATAAAAATACTACCTAGGAGCTCACAAAAAGAAGAGGGTTGGTTGGGGTATTTTTTATATTAAACAGTGAAATATTGGTTTTACCCTCGGGTGGGATGCATGGCAGGGGCTAGAGGCAAGGGTATTTTCGGGTTTTCACATGTTTGCGCAAAATAAAACTACGTGAATACACATTAGAAGACAAAAATGAAGGCTTGGTGCTGGGGGCATTGTGGTACTTTTACGTTCAGTTTTTTCATGGTTATCGCTAGGTCCGGGAGTTGTAAGTAATTCCACATTTTTTATTATTTTTTTGAAGTTAATGCAAGCATGTCATGTGAAGGTGGTTGGGGAATCGTTGGTGGACAGTTTTTTGTTTTTTTCCCTTCTCTCTCCTGCAGCTGGAAAATACATGACAATCCTTCATGATTTGGTTGTTTTATTTCAGTCCCTGGTCTTTTGCTTTTATTTTTCTTCCTGATTTCTTTAATGGATATTTTGATTTTTTTCAATTGTGCCCATCAATTAAAATTGATCATATATGTTGTTTTCATTTCAGTCCTTATTCTTATGAGCTTTTGTTTGTTTTTGGTTCCTTTAATTTTTTTGATCTACAGGTTTTAATTTGTTTAATTTTGTCCTCCAATTGAAATTGGTCATATATGCTACTTTTCATTTCAGTCATTATTCTTTTAATTATTTAAAAAATTACAATGCAATTTTTTTTTAAATCCCTTTATTTGTTTCGGTCCCAAGGTTTTTATTTATTGCAGTTTTGTCCTTCAATTGGAATTAATTATATATTTTATTTTCATTTTGTTCTTTATTCTGTTAATTTTTTATTTAATATTAATTCCTTTGTTTTTGTTATCCTTCTTGAACAATGTTTATTTTTTGCTCGTATTTATGCATCATGTGTTTAGTTTTTCTTTTTAATTTTTGATGTTTTTTTTATGGGGTTTTATTTTTATTCGATTCAGACCTGAAATTTTAATTTATTTTGGTGATCATTTTAAAATTAATATATTTTAACTTTTTTCCCTTTGTTCTTTTTTTTGATGTTTTCTGTTATTTTTATTTGTTCTTCGGATCAGATGAGTTTATGGTTTCATTATTTCCGCAATAATAATGATTTTTTTTGTGATTTTTTTTTAATTTTTTTCTGTAAAAATAATTTGCTTTTTTTTATTCTTCGAGGTAATTTAATGATTTTAATTATTAGGGTACGGTAGTAATGATGATAATGATGGCATAGGGATAGATTTTCAATGATATTTTCTTCTTTTTGTAGATAGAAAATGAACTACTTATTTTTGTTATTTGGTTATTGTAGGTGTTTTCACAATTTATATTTTGTTTTCAGTGTTTAATTTAAATTGAATAAAAAAATGAATTAATCTTAATACAGTAAATTCAATAATTTTGTTATCCAAATCCTCTTGTTTTTTAATGACGATAATATTTTTTTGCTGGTGATTTCGTTGAAAGTTACTAAACAAATAAATTTATATCGATTTAAAATCATATATTTTATAGAAAACTCACTCTCCGTAGAAATTCTGCATGCATGTATTATTTTCCCAAATTTATATTATTATCATAAAATATCTCACACAAGTAGTATTTTTTTTACGTTGAAAAAAATATAATTCCGGTCTTAACAAAGCGCAGGTACATAGTATATATATATATAAAGGCGTCATCAACATATAGAAACTTATAAATTTCTACTATACATAATTGGATAAAGTAATCCATGTTCATAAAACTTAAGTCATCTGTTGGTAATGTTGATGTGCTAACTCTACAATTGTAGAAGCTATTCACCAAGCTTAAGAATCTGATAGTTTTGGACCCAACAGCTAAAAGAATAAAGGAAATACAATGTGATGCGGACCAGCCCAAAAACAACAGCAAGGACGCATTACATGTCCCAAATGGTCCAATGACGCGATCTAAGACAAAGGCACTGAAAGAGGTAATGAATGCATTGGTTTTGAAGGTTTCAACCAGGTCAGAATTGCAAGGACCATTGGAGTATCAAGAGGAGGCCCTAGTACATCTTATCCATGTGCAGGAAGGGTCCAATACAACCTTATTTGGGCCATGAAGTGAGGACAGCAAATGAGCCAAAAGAATCCTACTACAACATGGGATTAATGGGCTTCAGGGAAGACTATAAAAGAAAAGCCTTATGGGCTTTATTTAATTTTGTTAGCTACAGCCCAAGGCTTGTTTGGGCTTAATTAAGACTTTGTTTTCAGCTAGGATCCAAGACTTGCTTGGATTAAGTTATGGGCTTTCAATTTAGGATTTTTGGGTCAGTTTTGACTGAACCTCATTTAAGTCCACATAAGGGGTCCAGTAGGGTTACTTTTAAGAACTATTGAAACACATGTAACCCTAATTTCGGCAGCCATTGATTAATTTTAATTCTGAACTTTTCAGTTTATGTGTGAGAGTGATTCTTGCATTCTTCAGTTCTTGAACGAACTGAATCTGACTTATCGAAGATTAACTGGCTTTGTGGCGTCATTCTACTCATTCCAATAGTGCTGGTGCCTTGGGGCAGGTTTCCATTGTGTCACACTCCTATCAGACCTATTTCGGCTTTCCGGGATCAGATTTCAGTCTTTGTTGTGGGTTGCGTGACCACGTGATCACGAGGTTCGCATCAGGTGGTATCAGAGCTAGGCTCCGAAACAAGGTCATATCATTCTGTTATTTTCGTGCTTTTTTTTTAGTGTTCCTTGAAGTTTCTAGTGTTTGTGTTCATCTCCTTGTTCTTGGTGTCAGCGTCATCTAATAAAAAAAAAAAGAGGTTCCATTTCATCATTTTCTGTCTCTTCATTTCAGTATATTAAGACAAAAAAAAATAGAAAAGAAAAGAAAAGAAAGAGAGATAGAGGCATTAGTTGAAATCCGCAGAATCATTGAAATCTTGCAGCAGAAAATAGTACTCTGGGAAAACATAAGCAAAGCACATCGGAATCAATTGAAAATTCATATTCCGTCTATTGGGGTTGAGATGAGATCATAGATCAAATTTGGGCTTATTCTAATATTGATTTCTTGAGGTTGTTTTTCGAGATTCATTTCTGCCGCAGAAACACTACCTTAGTGAACTCTTAGACAAACACTTCAGAATCAATTGAAACTTTACATTCTGTGTCTTGGGATTGATATCGCATGATATATTACATTTGAGCTTATTTCGATATCATATACTAGAGTTTTCAATTGGATGTTCATTTCTGCCGCAAATTGATCACACAAGGGGTTGAGTATCTAGAAGTACGACAACGAGCTATAATTTGAGTGTTGTTTTTAGATTGGTATTGAAATACTAAATATTGAATTTGAGGTTATTTCGAGGTCGTTTAGTCTCGGTTCCAATTCTGTTACGTAAAAATTGCGTAATAGTTTAGATTCTGCTCAATTCTCAACAAAAAAAAGTGATCCCTGCTGTTTATTTGTGTCCAATTCGTTTTTTATTCTATTTTGGGAATCTAGGAGTCAAGTAATTGTTGTCGCTAGTATTTTCTTCTGCTTTATTTCGTGTCTTCGTATCGTCCACAATTCGTACGAATTTGCATTGCTACTCGCGAAATCGTAATCGTAGTTTTGTTTTGCTTTGTTTTCAGTATTTTTATTGGTTCTTGAGTCTGAAATTCATAATTAGAGTGCGCTGCGAATGTTACTGACTTTGATTTGTTGATTTTAGTTCCGAAAGAACCAAAAGAAAGCAAGTTGTGAGGTAAAAGGCGTAGTGAGCTTATTAGAGTGAAAAGCCTTGATTTTGTTTGTGTGATACACGAGAGTTGTGAGGTAAAAGGCGTAGTGAGCTTATTAGAGTGAAAAGCCTTGATTTTTTTTGTGTGGTACACGAGAGTTGTGAGGATATATATATATATATATATATATATTTTTGCTACTAACCAAATTTTGCAGATTCAAAGGATGTCTGAAAACAACGAATCAGACACACAAAAAGCTGACGTAGCCTTCCAATTACGAGCCATGGGTCAGCAACTTGAGCTGTTGTCTAGGACATGCAAAGATCTGAAAGATGAGGTGAATTCGATAAAGCAACAGAATAGTGGGGTTGATCGCCGAGGAAATACGGTTCGTATGGCTGTACAGAATAACAAATCTGATTTTGAAGAGTATGTTGATGAAAATGCAGATGTGGACGAAGATGACTATGATTTTGCATCTGTTGGCCAAGGAATCAGGTCTGGACCGAACAGAGCTAGGAGGAATGTGAATTTCCGTGGCATGGGGAATTATGAAGATATGGATGGGGACAAAATAAAACTGAAAATTCCTAACTTCGAAGGTAAAAATGATCCCGAGGCTTATTTGGAGTGGGAGAAAAAAAGAGATTGGATTTTTTATTGTCATAGCTGTCCTGAACAAAAAAAGGTGAAATTGGTGATGATTGAGTTTACAACGTATGCAATGATTTGATGGGATCAGATTGTAATCAGTAGGAGGAGGAATGGGGAGTGACCCATTCAGAGTTGGGGGGAGATGAAAGCGTTAATGAGGAGACGATTTGTGCCAAACCACTATTATAGAGACCTATACCTGAAGCTCCAAGGTCTGAATCAAGGATATATGACAGTAGATGAATATCACAAAGAGATGGAGATAGCAATGATTCGGGCCAATGTTGTTGAGGATAGAGAAGCCACCATGGCTAGATTTCTTAATGGGTTGAATCGTGACATTGCCAATGTGGTGGAGCTATAGCACTATGTGGAGCTAGAGGACATGGTTCACATGGCTACGAAGGTGGAGAGACAACTCAGGAAGGCACATGTTCGGCCAGGATTTAATTCGGGTTCTTCATCATCTTGGAACACGAATCTGAAGAGAGAGGGTACTGTCCAGCCAAAATCCTTTGTTCCTTCTAAAACTGAACGAACAACGGCTAAAGTTGATGTCCCTACCGATGCCAAAGGTAAATCTGAAACTCAGCCTAAACGTACTCATGATGTTAAATGTTTCAAGTGTTAAGGGCATGGACATTATGCTTCGGAGTGTCCAAACAAGAGAATAATGATGATTAGAGATGATGGTGATATGGAATCTGAAAGTGACCGATCTGATTGCGAAGGCATGCCGCCATTGGAGGATATTGATGCGGATGAGTTAGCATTACCGGTTGCGGGGTCCTTGGTTATAAGGCACACACTTCAGGTTCAAGTCAAGGAAGATGAATCTAATCAACACATAGAGAATATCTTCCATACGCGCTGTTACGTACAAAGCAAGGTGTATGGTTTAATTATTGATAGTGGAAGTTGCATTAATGTTTGCAGTACCACGCTTGTGAGTAAACTACAGTTGAGTACTGTTAAACATGTGAAACCATATAGATTGCAATGGCTGAATGATAGTGGAGAAGTGAAAGTGACTAAACAGGTTATGGTTCCATTTTCGATTGGGAAATATATTGATGAAGTCCTGTGCGATGTGGTACCAATGCAAGCAAGTCACATCTTGTTGGGGAGGCTGTGGCAATATGACAGGAAGGCAATTCATGATGGGGTTAAAAATAGGTATACCATTGTAAAAGATGGTAAAACCATCACTCTTGTACCTCTTACACCCAAACAGGTGTATGATGATCAGATAAAGCTAAAACGTGAGCATGAGGCAATGGGGAGTGAAGATCAAGGTGAGGACCAAGGGGAGAGAAGACCATCAGCTTCGGCCAGAACCCAAACCACTACAACCCAATCAGACACTCATCCAAACACAAAAAACCAGACCATTCGACCACAGCTCAAAAAGACCCAAATCTGGTCGAGAGTGGAGGTAAGACAAGAGGAGAGAAGAAAGTCAGGAAGAGTGATGAGAATTGTGTGGAAAAACTAAAGAAACAACCTAATTTTTATGCTAGAGAGGGTGAGGTCAGATCTGCATATTTCACTAACAAGCCAATGATTCTACTTGTGTACAAGGAGGCTTGCTTTAATACTAATGATCTTGATCATATTGTGCCTAGTGTTGCTATTTCTTTGTTGCAGGAGTTTGATGATGTGTTTCCCGACGATACTCCAAGTGGATTACCACCATTGCGGGGGATAAAGCATCAGATTGATTTCGTACCCGGAGCTTCAATTCCTAACCGCCCAGCATATAGAAGCAATCCCGAGGAGACGAAAGAGCTTCAAAGACAAGTGGATGAGCTGATGGAAAAGGGCTACATTCGGGAGAGTATGAGCCCCTGTGCCGTCTCGTGCTACTTGTGCCGAAGAAGGATGGAACATGGAGGATGTGTGTTGATTGCCGAGCCATCAACAACATAACAGTAAAGTATAGACACCCTATTCCTAGGCTTGATGACATGTTAGATGAGTTACATGGATCTTGCATTTTCTCTAAATTTGACTTGAAAAGTGGGTACCATCAGATTAGGATGAAAGAGGGTGATGAGTGGAAAACTGCATTTAAGACTAAGTATGGCTTATATGAATGGTTAGTAATGCCGTTTGGACTTACAAATGCACCAAGTACGTTTATGCGTTTAATGAATCATGTGTTGCATGCATTCATAGGTAAGTTTGTGGTTGTGTATTTTGATGACATTCTGATCTGTAGCAAGAACTTAACTGAGCAAGTTGATCATATGCGTAATGTACTTAGTGTGTTGCGTAGTGAGAAATTGTATGCTAATCTTAAAAAGTGTGCCTTCTACATGGAGAAAATTGTGTTTCTTGGCTATGTTGTAACTGCACAGGGTATCGAGATGGACGAGGAGAAAGTTAAGGCCATCCGGGAGTGGCCTACACCCAAATCGGTAAGTGAGGTAAGGAGTTTTCATGGGTTAGCTAGTTTTTACAGGCGTTTTGTGAAAGATTTTAGTACAATAGCTGCACCCTTGAATGAAGTTGTTAAAAAGTTAGTTGGGTTTAAATGGGGGGAGGAACAAGAATTGGCTTTTGTTCTTTTGAAAGACAAATTATGTTCTGCACCAGTTTTGGCTTTACCTGACTTTACAAAAGCCTTTGAAATAGAGTGTGATGCCTCTGGAATGGGAATAGGTGCTGTTTTGATGCAGGATCGGAGACCTATCGCGTATTTCAGTGAGAAGTTAAGTGGAGCGACCTTGAACTATCCCACTTACGACAAAGAACTCTATGCCTTGGTAAGAGCACTTGAGACATGGCAGCATTACTTGTGGCCAAAAGAGTTTGTAATCCATTCGGATCATGAGTCCTTGAAACATCTGAAAGGACAAGGTAAGTTGAATAGAAGACATGAAAAATGGGTTGAATTCATTGAAACTTTTCCTTACGTGATCAAGTATAAGCAAGGCAAAGAGAACATCGTAGCCGATGCACTTTCTCGCAGGTATGTTCTTTTACACACCATGAATACTAGATTGCTAGGCTTTGAATACGTGAAGGAATTGTATGGTAACGATTCTGACTTTGCTGATTTTATAATGCATGTGGCAATTCGGCTTTTGGTAAGTTTTATTTGATGGATGGTTATTTGTTCAAAGAGAATAGAATGTGTGTTCCTACTAGTTCTTTACGTGAATTGCTTGTTCGTGAAGCACATGGGGGTGGTTTAATGGGTCACTTTGGGGTTGCAAAAACCTTGGATGTAATGCATGAGCATTTCTATTGGCCAAAGATGAAAAGAGATGTGCAATGAATTTGTGAACAGTGCATCGCTTGTCGAAAGGCAAAATCTAAAGTACAACCACATGGTCTCTATACACCATTACCTGTTCCTACTGAACCTTGGGTAGATATCTCTATGGATTTTGTTTTAGGTTTACCTAGGTCAAAGAAAGGTAGAGACTCTATTTTTGTTGTGGTTGATAGGTTTTCAAAAATGGCACATTTCATTGCATGCCATAAAACAGATGATGCATCTCATGTCACAGACTTGTTCTTTACGGAGATTGTACGTTTGCATGGCATTCCTAAGAGTATTGTGTCAGATCGTGATGTTAAGTTCCTTAGCTACTTTTGGAAGACCTTATGGGGAAAGTTGGGAACCAAACTTTTATTTTCGACAACATGCCATCCTCAAACAAATGGGCAAACTGAGGTAGTCAATAGAACATTATCTCAACTTTTGCGTGTTGTAATACAAAAGAATTTGAAAAGTTGGGAAGAATGTTTGCCTTTTGTTGAGTTTGCTTATAATAGAACTGTGCATTCGACCACTAGTTTTTCTCCTTTTGAAATTGTTTATGGTTTTAATCCACTAACTCCTATGGACTTAATTCCTTTACCTTGTGAAGAAAGGGTAAGTTTAGATGGTGAACAGAAGGCAAAGATGGTGAGACAACTTCATGAAGGAGTTCGACTGCAAATAGAGAAAAAGAACAGACTTTACGCTTCTAAAGCAAATAAGGGACGTAAATTGGTTGTCTTCCACCCCGATGATTGGGTTTGGGTGCACATGCGAAAGGAACGATTTCCTAACCAAAGGAAATCAAAATTACAGCCTCGTGGTGATGGTCCATTTCAAGTTTTGGAGAGAATAAATGACAACGCATACAAAATTGATCTTCCTGGTGAGTATAGTGTTAGTGCTACCTTTAATGTTGCTGATCTTACGTTGTTTGACACAGATATTGATTCGAGGTTGAATCCTTTCGAGGAGAGAGGGGATGATGCGGACCAGCCCAAAAACAACAACAAGGACCCATTACATGTCCCAAATGGTCCAATGACGCGATCTAAGACAAAGGCACTAAAAGAGGTAATCTATGCATTGGTTTTGAAGGTTTCAACCAGGTCAGAATTGCAAGGACCATTGGAGTATCAAGAGGAGACCCTAGTACATCTTATCCATGTGCAAGAAGGGTCCAATACAACCTTATTTGGGCCATGAAGTGAGGACAGCAAATGAGCCAAAAGAATCCTACTACAACATGGGATTAATGGGCTTCAGGGAAGACTATAAAAGAAAAGCCTTATGGGCTTTATTTAATTTTGTTAGCTACAACCCAAGGCTTGTTTGGGCTTAATTAAGACTTTGTTTTCAGCTAGGATCCAAGACTTGCTTGGATTAAGTTATGGGCTTTCAATTTAGGATTTTTGGGTCAGTTTTGACTGGACCTCATTTAAGTCCACATAAGGGGTCCATTAGGGTTACTTTTAAGAACTATTTAAACACATGTAACCCTAATTTCGGCAGCCATTGATTAATTTTAATTCTGAACTTTTCAGTTTATGTGTGAGAGTGATTCTTGCATTCTTCAGTTCTTGAACGAACTGAATCCGACTTATCGAAGATTAACTGGCTTTGTGGCATCATTCTACTCATTCCAATAGTGTTGGTGCCTTGGGGCAGGTTTCCATCAGACCTATTTCAACTTTCCGGGATCAGATTTTAGTCTTTGTTGTGGGTTGCGTGACCACGTGATCACGAGGTTCGCATCACAATGATAAGAAAATGAGATATGTTGTGTACAATCATAACCAGGGATGTCAATCTCGTTTTGTTTGGCCAAAACGTTTCGTACCAGGTAAAAAAATGAGACAAAACAATGATTTTTTATCTCGGGTTAAATTCCGATCCATTTCAGATTTTTCGGTTAAATTCCGGCAGAGACACGCTGAAATCATTTCACTTGTGCCATTTCGGACAATAGTGGTTTTTTAAAATAATGAATAATTTTACAATATCAATCATATCTTTTAATTTGACCGTTAGATTGAGATGAAATTTTATGAGGAGTCTTTTGACATATTTATATATATTTTGTTAAAATTTCAGAGCAATCAGAGAATATAATGACAAAAACATTATAACCCTAAAACGGCGCGTCAAACGCTCCGAAATCGAAACATTTCGTTCCAATTGAAAAAACAAAGCACCAACCAAAACGGAATTGACAACCTTGATCGGAACTTAACTGCCTATCTTGATTGCATGCACTGGACAGGGCATTATATGAGCCCTAAGTAGTAGATAATAAAGTAAATATGCATGGGAGTTTGATATAAACATAACAGATTTTAAAAATATATTAAAATAATATATTTTTTTAATTTTTCAAATTTATTTTTAGCATTACAAATCAATATATAAAAAAATATACAATTTAAAAACACAAATGTAAATAATCAACGTATTGGCCATAATGTCAATGTATTCTCCAGTTAGCAAGTTTCTCGGCAACAACTACTTATACATTAACTACAAAAGGTGAAAAGGAGAATAAAACCAATTTGCTTACCATTCAATGCCCAACATTCACAATAGAATGCAAACCAATACAAAGTTTAGAATAAGTATAAATGCATCATTCACAAAACTAACAAAACATATGCTCAATGATGGGAAATTTTTATTTATTTATTTTTGGTACTAACATCATGATTCAAGCAAGTACTATAAAAATTAAACCTAAACATGCTACCAATCATATCTTGTCATATTACAAGCAAGAAGCATTCCTCCCAAGACAATTAGCAATAGGGCAATGACAGGTTGTGCAATTTCCACAAAATAAAGGTGAAGATCTACATATGCTTGATGAAAGAATCAATGGCAGTGTTACAGATTAGCATGACATAGTCTCTAATCCAATTGAATGGTCATTCTCTTGAAAAAAAATGAGAACTTTGGATAAAAGGGGTTCAATTTTTGGACTGCTCTAGGATGGTCAGGGTCTGCCCCGTCTTACAAGATTCACCCAATAACTTTAGGAGTCCAAGTAGGAGGCTTCGCATTTTGCTTCTTGAGGATTGTTCTTATCTGATTAGCTTTCCTAGTAATACACCAAAAACTCAATTCTCAAAAGGGGAATGGGAGGGCATTATTTTTTAATGGAAAAATGGAATTAGAAATTGGGAGTACAAAAAAGTTCAAAAATAAAAACCAATAAAAATCTGGAAAGGGATTATTTCTCAAAAGTCTAAGACTAATAAAAGACCATCAAAATCCATTCTCTTCCACTGTACTAGTCAAAATCTTAAAAAAAACTGCAACTAAGAACAATGTTTGGCATGACAGTCTCTCTCACCCAGTTCCAGAACCGTGTTTCAAATAGAAAAGAAATCCATAACATCCATATTGGGTGTCGGGTCACAAAAGAAAGGACAATGTAAATCATGAATTGGTGGCAGAACTTGGTCACGTAATTGCAAAAAGATCCCAAGACACTCTTGTTGCCCATATTTACTTGAATAACCTGTAATTGTTGGTGTTGCCCTTCCAATAACCTTGATCACCAATTTTCTTCTAGCGAATTTGATATTGTAAAAATTAGGGTTTTGAAAACAAAAAACAAAAGAGAGAGAAGTGTTATATTAGTCTTGAACATCCTCACCTTTTCCTTGCAAATTTTGGTCTTTTTTTCTTTTCATTATACTATGTTCATTGCATGTTTTGGTCGTTTTTTTCTTTTCAATTTGATGTGTTTCTCAAGAAAAGGAGAGAGAGAGAGAATGAAAAAGTGAAACGTGCCTAGTTGAATAAGAGACTGGTTATGCAAGGTGCCAACTTTTGTTCTCTACTATACTAATGACTAGTAGATCAATGGCTAGGATTAATTATTTACTAACTAGATATATGGTCAAATAAACCACAGGTTATTTAAAGTTACTGGCATACATGTCTCCCTTTATTCTTTCTCTCTGCTACAGATGGCTTATTCTATGCTTACCTGAAGTTAGAGTTACTGGCATAGATGACTGCAGGGTCGATAGAGGGGTTTTAATGGCCCAAGTAGCTCAAGAAGCTGAGAATATGTAGTGGATTGTTGACATTCTAATTGGAGATGAATTTGTTAAATTATGGGCAGAACAGAAGGAGCTTGCACTTCTCCATTCTAGATTCCAACCACATGACATCAGCAAGATTACTGCACAACTATGCATTGCAATTGGGAGAGGACATATCTTGGTGCCAAAACATAGCAGGTTTTCTTTGTTGTCTACGTGGATGAAGCTCACTTTACATGGATGACAAGGTCTTGTAGATCTGTGGATAAGAAACTGGTGAAAGATGGACTTAGCCAAACAATTCTCACCCTTCCATTGCTTCAACAACAAACTTTTTTGCTTACTTGGTTTGACTGTTCTCATTATCATGTTCATGGCAAGTCCAACATATATTAGAAATCCTTATTTAAGAGCAAAAATGGTTGAAGTATTGACTGCTAGATGCCATGGGGAAGGTGATATATTTAATTTCACTTGCAAGTATAAAATATTGTGGAGTTTTTGATTAAATTCATAACTTGAAGTTAGGTAATTACAACATCAGGTTTTTCCATCTGCAGTGGTTTGTCGCGATGGCGATTTTTTACGCTCTTCACACCCCGCCATCCCCCGTTATTGGGGGAGCCAACGGTGTGTGGTGAAATGGGAGGTGTGTTTTATAGTCGCAAACATTACGATTATAAATATTAGGAGTCGCCACCTAGTATTACGGTCACTAGGAACCTATTGGTTTGCGAGAGTTTTGGGTAAGGGGACTTGTTGTGCAAGGGGAAGACGCATCACCCCAGTGCACCCTACCTAAGGTAAACTGCATTGTTGTTTGATTGTTCTTTTAAGTTAATTTTTTCACATTGCATTTTCAAAAACCATTTTTTGTCTGCGGGTGTACTTTACAATGTAATTTTACACCGCAGTTACAAACCTTTTTATCTATGGATGTACTTTACAAATGTAAATTTACACCGTATCATAAAATCTTTTTTATTATCTACGGATGTATTTTACAATGTAAATTTACACCATAGTTAAAAACCTCTTTTCTCTTTATCCAAGGATGTACTATACAATGTAAATTTACACCCTAAAAGATAAAACAAAAATAGTTATAATTATTTTTGATATTTTGGCCAAATTCCAACGGATAATCATAAACCGGTTACGATATCCAAATTTCAATTTAAAACATGAAAAAGATGTAATATATTTTTTTACGAAAAATATGATGGAAGAAATCTTGGAATCCAGCTGTATGCACGAAAACAAATACCTTTTTTATTTTTTTTATTTTGTATTTCTATAAATATTTTATATTTTTAAAATAAAAAAATCACAATCAATAAATAAATAAAATTAGTGGGTTGATTGTACAGCCCTGATGGGCTGGCTGACAACCCACTATACATGGGCTAGAAGCCCATCTCCTCTTTACATTTGGGCTGGGAACAAAGCCCAACCCAACTCACACCGGCCCGGCCTGCATGAACAGTGGGGCGTAATTCACGTCCCACTGCATGCAGGCGTCGAGAGGAAGAAGACGATGAACAGACGATTTTTCAACTGTGATGAAAGATGTACCTGTTAGTATCGCTAGGTGGAGGAGGTCGAGGTGGTTCTCCCTATGGTGGTGGCGTCGTCAATGGTGGTCTGTGGTGCCCGGAGGAAGCTTCCAAAGTCGTCGAAGCTTACGTTGCAGCTACTGCAACCGTGGCCTTTACTTTGCCTGAAAGTGTGACTTGATTGCTAGTGTGTAGGGGAAGCTCACAATGGTGATAAGGGTGGTAATGGGTGGTTGAATAGCCTCCAACGGTGGAGAGAGAGAGAGCTCAACGGGGTTGTTTTTAGAGAGGGAAACGAGCTGTTGAAACAGGGGAGTGAGAGAGAAGGCTGCTGAAGGAGATAGGGACAACGACGTGATTTTTATGCTCGTTTTGCTTGTTTTTCTTTGCTAAAAAGCTCCATGAATTTCTAGAACTCCCTCGTTTTTTTCCTTTTGTTTTCCTCCTCTGGTCTTTTTTCTCGTCTTTCTTGTTCCCCAGTGTTTTGCCCGTTTTTTTCCTCCCTGGTGCATGCTGCAAATAGTTACATTTATAGGGGGGAAATGCAACCGTTTGGCATGCACATTGCATGAAGCTGCAGCCCTCTGAATTTTGCAGAGGGTTGAGAGGCATGCCTTGTTGCAGAGCCGTTCCTGCATTGTTTCAGGTGTTGGAACAGTGCAGGAACATGCAAAATTGATTTTAGGAGGGTGAAAGTATGATTTGGTCCTTAAATTTATAATTGTTCTAATTGCATCCCCAATTGGTTTTAAACTTTTGATTTTGTGCAATTATATCCCCGTCAGAATTTCGAGAGCATCCTTAGCTTTGCGCGCCTTTTTTAGTTTGGTCCCTGGTTTTCAATTTGCGCGATTTAACCCTCAATTGACCATTACACTCTCAATTCGTTCAATTTGGCCCCTGATTTCGTATAATTGGCTTAAATAATTCAATTCGATCCCTGAAAGATTCCAATCTCATCAATTGAACCCGAATTAAATTCAAGAACTTGATTTCTCATCGATTAAGCCCTTAATAAATTTAAATCCTTCAATTGGATCTTAAAGTAATTCCCAAATATAATTATACTTTAAATCAGCCCATGATTAAATCAAATTGGCCTATAAAAAATATAATTATGCCCTTCGACTTAGTTTTACATAGATTTATCCAATGATAAATTATTCTTGCCTTAAATTTGTACTTTTCTCTATTTTTTTGGTACAAAAGAGATATGATCGGACTCTCGAAAATAACCAAAATTTCCACATTGATTTTTCTACCAACGCCGACCCCTTTTATTTTTTTTGGTTTTTTTTTGTATATTTTGGGGAATGACCTAGAAATCGGGTGATGACATGGTTCATGTGCTACAACTTCTCTATTTGAAGGGAACCAATTGTCGCTTGCGTATTTTGTGAGGAACCTCTTGAAGCTTTATGTTAACATTGAGTTCACAGGCTCTCACACACAGGTGACTTGCCCTAAAATTTGAGTTTCTAAGTGTTGATTGTTCTTCAGTGCTAGAATGTATATATACTGTAGGGAAAAAAAAAGATGCTTTAGGTCATTGCCTTTCAAAGCTTCCTGGTTTACTTTGCATATTTTTCTTATTGGTTGTGCACAGTAATTATGGATGGGTACAGGAAAGACCCTGCGAGCAAAAACTAGTTTTATTTAAACATAATTTTGACAAATAAGCTTGAGAGTTCACAGAAGTAACGGTGACTTTTTGGCTGTTATTGGCAAGGGCCGGCCGGGTGTTGTCTTACATTATCATCAATCTTCAACACAAACAGCAAGAAATACTTTTCCTGCTTTCGCTAATTTTCTAATTAGCAATTCTGGAACCATTTACGCACTCCTTGCTTTTAGATGATAGGATACTTCCTATTGTGCTATATAAGCAACTGTTCTAGTTATCCTCTGATTTTTGGTACTTGGTTGACTATTAGTAGAGTCTTTCCTCTTTGAATTTCAATGCTTGAACATCTGAATCTATCTATGCAACAACCTTCAATCAAAATGATTTTCTTCTGGCTTAATCATTTCAAGTCTGACTTGTTGACAAACATCGGTTGGACGATTGACTGTTCAGGCTGGGAAGAAAAATTCTTGAGGGAATAGGCTAACAAGAACAAGGATTGTCGTGGACATTCAGAAACGTAGATGTGAATTCAGCATACTGTTTTTCACCATGAGAGGAGGAGCACCAGTGAAAGACTATATGATTGTGAGCACACAAAAAATACTAAACCAAGAAACAAAGAGATGACGTGCTGAAAGTATGATGACGTTTGTTATGTAAATGCATTTAAGAAACATGAGCATCAAAATAAAAGAAACAACAAAGCCTAAGAATGATCATGTCATCTGCATTGCTCCCTGAAATTCCGCAAAGTGATATTCCCTCCTAATTTGTATAATCAGTAATAGACAAACTGTTTCTTTTACATCAAACAACTTAATTAACTCGTCAAAGAAATAAAAACAAAACTTTAAGATGAAAGAAATTAGAAAGGTATTCAATTCAAACACAACCAGATTTCTTCGAGTCATCATTTTGATGTTTGGTTGATCCACAAGCTGTGAAGAAATGCCAAAAGAAAAGCTACCCCCAATGTCAGTATATAATTGATCAGAATGAGTTTGTGTTGATTCTTAGGTGTTGTCCAAAGCAGAGAGGATAGTTCATGGATCTATCCTACTTTGTTCATTTAATTTTAAGGCATACCAGTGCTTCTAAATAATTTATTTTCTCTTCATTTTTCCATATATTATGGGATAAGGAAGTTTATGCAGTGTGCAACAGTATAATAAAGTGTGTATTGCACTATCGTCTTTCATTTACCTCTTAGCAGCACTCTTCCAGAACCTTTCATTTATATATATATATATACTAGCCATTTTCCCGTGCTTCGCTGCGTCCAAAACCACATGTTTTTCAACGCAAAAATTATATATTAAGAGTATCAGATATTAAGATTATGACTATAAATTGGGCAAAATAATCAATTTGTGCAGAATTTCTATAGAGCACAACTTTTTAATAAAATATATGAATTTTAAATCGATATAAATATATTTGTTTAACAGGTTCAACAAAATCACGAGTACAAAATTATCATCATCATTAAAAAAGCAAGAAGATTCGGATACCTGAATCATCAAATTTACTATATTTGGATTACTTCATTTCATAATCTAATTTAAATTAAATACAATAATAAAATATATATTTTGGAAACACCTACGATAACTAAATAACAAAAATAAATCATTGATTTTCTATCTATAAAACACAGAAAACATCATTGAAAATCCATTGCAAAGCTACCATCATTATCATGACTATAATAGCTAAATTTATTATCACCATTATTGCCAAAACAATTAGAATCATTAAATTATCCTAGAAAAAAAACATTTTTACAAACGAGCAAGCAAGAAAACAATAAAACAAATAATAACTAAAATTATCATTTTTACTGCGCAAACAATGAAACAATAAAATTATCTCAAAAAATAAAAAATAACCTTAACAAAAGAACAAACAAAAACAACAACAAAAGAAAAAACTAAAATAAATATTATGAGTATAAAAAAATCATATGCTTAGAAGAACAATTAAAGATATCAAAAATACTAAAACAAAGAACTAAGGCAAAAAAAAATTACCACCATAAATTAAAATTTCAAAACTGAACCGAATAAAAATAAAACAACAAAAATTAAAAAGAGAAACTAAAAGTATAAATGAATAAATATAAACAAAAAATAAACATTGTCCAAGAAGGACCAAAAAAACCAAAGGAATCAATACAAAATAAAAAAATAAAAAAATAAGTGCCAATATGAAAAATAAAATATATAATTAATTCCAATTGAATGACAAAACTGCAACAAATCAAAACTTGGGTCCAAAAAACTACAGGGATTTTTAAAAACAAAATGTAGTGTGATCAAATAAATTAAAAATTCAGAACTTAACCACATAAAATAAAACACTTACAAAAAATAAATCAACAAAAATTAAAAAGAAAAACTAAAAGCATGAATGAATAAATACAAACAAAAAATAAACAATATCCAAGAAGGACCGAAAAAACCAAAGGAATCAATACTAAATAAAAAATTAAAAGAATAAGTGCCAATATGAAAAAAAATATATATAATTAATTTCGATTGAATGACAAAACTGCAACAAATCAAAACCTTGGGACCAAAAAACAATAAAGGGATTTTTAAAAACAAAATGCAAAGTAACCAACATAAATTAAAATTTTAGAATGGAACTGAATAAAAATAAAATGCCAACAAAAATTAAAAACAAAAACTAAAAGCATAAATATGAATAAAAAATAAACATTGTCCTAGAAGGACCAAAAAAACCAAAGGAATTAATACCAAATAGAAAATTAAAAGAATAAGTGCCAAAATGAAAAAGAAAATATATAATTAATTCCAATTGAAGGATAAAAATGCAACAAATCACAACTTTTAGACCAAAACACAATAAAAGGATTTATAAAAATGTAGTGTAATTGTTTTAAAAAATAAAAGAATAAGGATCAAAATGAAAAGTAGCATGTATGACCAATTTCAATTAGAGGAGCTTTTATGTTAGATGTGTAATCTTAGAGGTACAAGGCTGAGGTTGAGAGAGATGCATTCAATACGTTGCAATTTCTTTCTTTTTACCTTTAACTGAGTTCTTTATTATTGTTGTGTTTTTTAGTTACTTTAGCATGTACTTTGCATTTCTAGAAATCTGTACATAGCTCCCAATGATCGTTGTTTTCCCCCATCAAATAAGTTTATAAGCCTAACTGATCCACGCCTTATTCGGATGTGTTGTGGAGTGCAGTTGAAACGTGTTTCTAAAAAAGTTTGAGAAGGAGAAATTCACTTTGGTGACTCCCAAGTCGATCAACCCAAGGAAAAATCAACTCATCATTTTTATTCATATAGATCAACTCAGCAATTTTATTAATGTAGATTTATCTCGATCTCATGTCTTAGATCATTAGATTGGGTTTACTAGGGGTTGACTTAGGTTATTTTATGTTGATTTTTTCCATTTTTTATTTTGTAAGTTAAACATCTAGTTTATTTGAGAATTAAGCTTCATGATTTTAATTGATTTGGTTTCAAATGAGTCATCCTGGTTTAACGAATACATTGCAAACTTGAATTACTAGGTTGAACAAACTTGATTTTTTTATAATTGTTATTTGACATTTTATTTTCTTATAATTAAAGTTTATATTTTTTTGATTTTGTTTTCTATTCTCATTTAATTTTGCATCTCATATCTCGAGACATGAATTTGGGGTTTTTACCAAGGGTTGAGTCAAGTCTTTTTTTTCACTTTTTCTTAAGTTATTTTCTATTATTTCTGTAAACCCAGGAAATAAATGTAGGTGTAAATTATAAACTAAATAAACAAAAATAAACATATAAATAAATAAAAGTGGAAGAATTGATGAACAAATTTAAATAAAACGAGAATTTAGAGATTTTAGGTATAACTTTCGGACCAAATAGTTGAGATATCATAATTTTTAACTTGGAATGAATTAAAAGAGAAATAAAATAGGTTGAGGGGGTGGAATTGAAATAAATATAAAGATTATGATTTAAATTATAAGGAGAGAAGATGTGGGGTAAAAAGAAAATATTTAAAGGTGATGGGGGCCTAACTACAATACGAGAAATTGAGGGGTAAAAATACCCCTCTTTTCTCTTTTGTCCAGTAGAATGAGAGGAAGAAAGGGAGGGAGATTTTAATAGTTTTCTTACCCAATTGAAGAAGAATTTCAAAGTGAAAGGGAGATTAAGTGTTACCAAAACATTCATAAATAAAAAACACAAGGATTTGGAGTATTACTAGAAGAAGAAGTTGGTGGAAAAAAGGAGCATTGGGCTGGCGACAGCAGGAAGAAAATGAGGGGAGGAGGAGATTGTGATTTCACAAGCTAGTAGGGTCTTAAATCTTCCATTGGTATGGTGTTTCTTATATGCATATAAAATATTCTAGACTTTATGGTTAAATTGCATGGGTTTTTTTATGAGATTTGGGTTAGGGTTCTGGGAAATTTTTTGGGGGAAATGTGGAATTGTTTCTAATTGATGAATGTGGCATGAAATGGGATGAAATGAGAGCTAATTGGCAAGACAAAGGAAAGGAAAAGGGGAGCCCCTAGGAAAGGCCATGGGTGGCCATTGAGGGAAGTAATTTGGAGGGAAAGATTATTTGTTTTGCAAAATAATTATTATATATATTGTATTGGATGTGAATAATTGAGCATGAAAAGAATGAGGGAAGTATTGTTTTTCCAAGGCCAAGATTCAGCCAAATATATATGATGCAGAAGTTAACAACTGGGTAGATTCATCTCTTGACTTTCAAAGAGAATATGAGTTGAAAAACAAGGGAATTAGGATCGGTTTCCTGAGTAGGAGTTGTAGTTCTAGATGTTTAACATCAAAGGAAACTAGTTTCATTTTATTTGTAATTTTATAACTCTAGTTAAAGGTCATCGAACATGACTTTGCAGGGTAGAATCTGCAAAATAGCAAGTCTGTCACTTTTGTGATGCATTTCGTGAATGATAGGGGTAGAAATGGGTTCTCCTACCTTTATAAGAGTTGTAATACTGTATGTTAGCTTTCCAAATAGATCAATTTTGTATAAAATTGAGTTCTAGAAATCCTGTTATAGTGAAAAATCTAGGCAGAGGTTGGAATCCGACCTATGCTGGCAACTTTGAGAGGAAGAAAAGAAGAAGAAAAAGTGGGAGGTCAAAGCGATGAAGTTAGATGCTTTAAAGGAAAAGAAACAAGTTATGTTAAAAAAATAAGTATTTATAATGATATTTTGATCAAAAAAAGTTATAAAAAATAAAAATGAAAGAAAAACAAATTTGAAGGCATATTGGATTGTTTTGGTGTGGTTACTAGGAAATGTATTGGTGGTTGAAAATGATTTATGAGAATTTTCTGTCATTACAGGAGGGATCACGAGTGTGGTGCAACAACAACAACAAGGGACCATGAGTAGAGCATCCAAAGCACATATGTGATTCGTTCCTACATTTCTAATTTAATTTTCGTATTGAAAATGTGTGAATTATGCTTAAAGCTTTGGTGGAAGTTTGAAAAGATATGTTTTATCAGTAAGAATATTTAAGGCATGTGTGTCAAGGAAGTTTGAAAATGTCATGAACAAAACATTGCAGTAACTAGCATACAAATAGTGCATGCTAGGATCCCAGAGAAAGGGATCACTAAAAATGGCTATCATACATTTTAGTGTATGTTAGGATCCCGGATGAGGGGATCATCATGAATGATTGCTATACATTTAGTGTATGTCAGGATCTCAGGGATGGGGATCATGATGCACCGGATAATATACATCGAGTGTATGTTAGAATCCCGGATAAAAGGATTGTGGTGCAATGTTTAATACATGTTCATGTATTTTGAAATTTCAAAAAAAAAATATAAAATGGAATCAACGCACATCCTAAAAAATAATATAAGGAGGTATGTCAGGGACCCGAGAAGGGGTCTTCTGTGATTTCTGATGTTAGTGGGTGATAAAGACAGTACTTAGTATCGACAATATATAAGTGGGGAAGTTAGTTTGTATTTCAAATAACTATGTTGATTATTATAATTATGTATGATTGCATACCTTGGATTTAATAACTTTAATATAAATTTTTTTCAAATTTTCTTTATGGAATTATCTTGTATTTGCATTTCAGGTCCATCATATTCACACTAGGAGTAAAGTTGTTGTTTCTTAGTTTTTTATGTATCAAGTAATATTTTGTATAATAAATGTTGGTAAACTAATATGTATGATCACTATTTTTGGAAAAATTAGAATGTAAGAAAATTAACTCGTTTTGTCCTATTCTATTAAATGTAACTATATTAACTCTGCTGCAAATTGTTGATTGTTGTTAAATGTATGGTTTATTTATTATGGTTGTGATGAGGATGATGTTTAAGGTTTTGTAGACCCATGATGATTGGGTAAACAATGAATTAAAGGTTATGTTATATGTCAAAAACTTGGGATCTGCTAATACAGGGGAGGTTCTGCCGAAATTTCGATAGAAATTTTAGTGAAACCTTTATATATATATATATATGTCAAAAATAATAATTACATCTTCTTTTCCTAGAGAATGTATATTAATAAGATTATTTGTTTGTCTCCGAAAGAAGGGGACATTACAATTTCTCACCTTTACACTTGGTTCATTTGAGAATTAAATTTTATTATTTTATCCATTAAGGTTTCCATGGAGTCATTCTAATTTCACAACTACGTCAAAAATTTGGCGTGTTAGCTTGAACAGACTCGAGTCATATATATATATATATATATATTAGTTTTATCATTCAATATTTTGTTTTTGAAGAATCAATTTTATTTTTTTTTGCTTTCCATGCGATCATCCCATTCTCATTTAATTATTTCTTTGCTAATAAGTAAAATCATAGGGACCTTTTAAGAATATTGAAAAGATAGATTTCCTGCATACTGACATGTGTTTGTTTTTTTTTTGCATTAAATCATTGTCTACTTTTTTCATTTGTTGGTGATGTCTTTTTTAATAATCATATCATTAAATTAATCATGCTTATCAAACCAACCAAGTTGAATCAATTACATAGATCTCCTTTTTTAAAATGATTTGCCAAACTTACAATGAAACGTTGATATATATATATATATATATATATGTTTTAGTATGTATAAATGTTGTTATTAGTTAAGATTTTGATTTTATTGATGGTTAGGGTTTGAAAATTTTGTTTTGGGTTTAATTGATGAATTGATTGAGATGTTAAGGATTAATTGTGTTTGGTAATGGTTTAATTAATTATATTGTAGATGATTTTGATGCTAATTGATGTGTTAGGTGTGAAACAATATTTGGAAATAATGAAAAACCTTTCCTGGAAATCTAGAAAGTAAGTTGGCAGTTAAAGATGATAAGATTTCAGTTTGATCCCTCATTTTGATAAAGTTACAATTTGACCCCAAAAATCTGAGAAATTTGGGTCAACCAAGGGCAAGACAAGTCACAAATCAGGAGGGTCAATATAAAGATAACAAATACTTTTACTATTGTTTTAAAACTATACTCGGAGTTGACCCGAGTCAATGTTAGGATAAAAATAACTATTGTTATAATTTTGAAACCCTACTCAAGAGATGATGCAAGGAAAAGTTCAGGTCACAGTTCGAGATGGTCAACCCAACTTACCCAATTGTTTTTAAAAATAATCGAATCGACTTTGTTTTGATCAGTTTGTTTTTCAAAAAAATCAAACGGTTTTTTGATAATATTTTATCATGTGTTGACCTGGGTTTCTGACAAGGTTCGGTTGAGTCAATCGTTCCTTCATTTGTTTTTCAAACCCGGACAAGTGCAAGTCTCAAGTCATCATACATATCATGTTAGCCATAATTTTATAACTAGAATTATTATAATATTATTAATTTTACTACTTAATATAAACCAAATAAAAATAATATTTAATTTTTTTTAATATATAATTTTAGCAATAATACATAATAAAAATAAATAGATATTTTTTTTATATTTTTCTATCTTTTCACCGTAACCAAACATAATAAAAAACCTAATTATTTATATTAACTTGAATATAATTTTTTTTCCTAGTCTGTTTTATTTCCGTCCTTTTCAAGGATATAAACCAAAAGCGAAGACTTTCCCTCCTTAGCCGAGGATTCAAAATAGAGAAAACGTACGGTATTCAAAAGAGTGCCGTTGGCACTTGACGAATCAGTTACAGAGCAGAGATTAAAAGAGTGCCGTTGGCACTTGACGAATCAGTTACAGAGCAGAGATTAGTATTCTTGTTATTCTAAAACTAATGAAAACAACAAAGCTCAAACAGCAATGGCGAACAAACTGTTCTATATTTTATCTTCATCTCCAATCCTCCTCTTCACAATCTGTCATCTCGCCTTTTCTCTTCTTTTCTTACTCTTCTCTCTCTACCCGTCACCCTTCAGCCTCTCCATAACCTAACACTATCCCCAATCTCTCTCTCAAACCCGAAACCTCCTTCGTCGCTGCCCTCGAGCACTTCTTTTATTTCTTCTTTGCCTCTTCAAGATAAATATTCAGATCAACAAAACCTATTCAAAGAAAGGCTGTTTTTGACTCAGAGGTGAATTTTTCAGTGAAACTTGACGATGGGCTTTCTCAAGCAACATGAAACTTGGAAAGGTTCTTGATGTTGAAACTCTCTTAGTTGCAGATGTGGAATGTATGAACGGTTTCCTGCATGGTAGGAGGTTTTCGTCAGCCAACAATTAAATGGTTGAGAATTGGTGTTTAATTTACAGTCCTCCGTAAGAGCTGAGGTTGAGGTATGGTTTGAAATTTAAAGGGAGTTTTGTTCTGGATATTTCAGATTCTTTTTAGACTTGTCTTAATCTTTGATGCTTCTCTTAACGAGTGTTTCAAATTATCTTTTGCATGAATGTGGAAAAGTATACACCAATGTTCACCACATCATTTGAGTCCTCCAGAAGTGTATTGTTGTGCTGTGAGATATGTGTTCTGAATAAGGTGAGAGAGCATTTTATTTTGCTTGTGGCTACATTAGCTTGCACAGGGATAACATTTGTGTTCTTCAGGGTACCACAGTTTCTTCATGATTTTTGATAGCAGGCATAGCTACATTTGAACCCCATATGTAGCATGGAACCTTTTAAAGGAAAATAATATTCTGTGAAACACTTGGAAATTTGTCAGAGCTCTGGAGAAAGAATGTCTGGAAATTCTTGAGGTTTCATGATTGTCTTGATTCCTTTTCTTTTGTGAAGTTCTGTGAATTATGGTATGTAGTTTTTTTTTTTTTTCTTTCTCCTTTTAATATCTTTTGTGTTGTCTTTGCACAATTAGCCAACTATGTTGGTGGGGAATACTGTCCGGGGTTTACTGACATGACACATAGAACTTTTCAGTAGCAACTTGGAGATTGATGCGTAGTCTAATTCCGTGATTTGCATTTTCACGGCACCATTGTCATAAAGTCGGAGTTCCACATACCTTTGGTGCCCCATGCTATTTTTAAATAATGGATTAAACTTATTTCAGAGAGGGATGGGAGCGGGAAGGCAGTGCAGCTTTGGGTGTTTTTTGGTAGAGCAGTCAAGGTCTCAATTCAGGGGAATGCAAGATTTTCTTATTTCCAGAGTGCTGCTAGAAAGGATTTGGTGAATGCTAATGAAGTGTCATTGCTACCTTTATACATCTTAGCTATAGGAGCATGGAGTTTGCAGAGAAAAAATGAACCTCTTCAATCATTTTTTCTGTGCCAAATCAATGAACTTTTTGAGGGATTTAAGTATTTGTCTTTATTATTTCATCATTGTTCTGCACCCTCACTTTTGATAGTTTCTCTCTTTGTCATGTTTGATCACTATATTGACAAATCTCTTCTTCTTGATTTTATTGCCGCCTTTATATGGATAATATTATAAGCACAAAATTATGCAGGGCTACTGAAAAATTTCCTTCCCATGTGCTTATGGGCAATATCATTCATTTCTATTGCATGCGACCCTTGTTATTCATTCATAGACATAAATACCCAGACACAGACATCTAAATCAACATGTTCCAAATTTGTATGTACAGAATGAACTCAATTCATTGTTCAATGCACGCTTATCAAGTGTATTTCTGTCATTGCCAATTCTGTTTTAATTGGCAAGCCCTCATCCCAGGAGGTTACTCCCTTCATTCTTCACACTCTCTCTCTCTCTTTTATTCTTGCATAAATCCTATGCAACCCAGAAATCCCAATTCTTACACTGAGTAGCATTTCATGAGTTTGGATGAGGTCTGATCGAAGTAAGTAGTGTGGCCTTTGGGTTTGATGAATCATAAAGCTGGTGAGTGAAGAAGTGCTGGAAGAGTGGATGTGTGATATCAATGGATATACCTAAGATGCTTTTGCTATTCTGAAGACTGGTTTAATGATGTCATTCATATCTATTGCTGATGTCTGGTTATGCTCCAATACCCTGTGAACAGAAATTTCACTACATTCTAAAAGAAGGCAAGCTTGTTTACATGTAGAATATAGAGGAACTAGAGGAGGTAGGGGGCACATGATTTGGTTGACTATGAGATTAATCTCTAAGATTATGAGGTGAAGTCCATCGAGATTTTGGTGACAGAATCAGAGAGTTTGAACCAGAGAACTAATGAAGAGGTCTATGGGGTAAATAAGGATTTTCTATAAACATATGCATGTGTATCATAGGAGGTCTGATTTTGGCCATTGATTTGGTAATCTACTTTTCAGTCTAAGGTTGCATCATATTAGTGCAGGAGATGCATTATTCACAATAGGTATTTCCGTAACTAACCAGTGGTTGTTATATTGCAGGAGATGCATTAGAAGATAGAGGAACTAGAGGAGGTAGGGGGCACATGATTTGGTTGACTATGAGATTAATCTCTAAGATTATGAGGTGAAATCCATCGAGATTTTGGTGACAGAATCAGAGAATTTGAACCAGAGAACTAATGAAGAGGTCTACGGGTAAATAAGGATTTTCTATAAACTTATGCATGTGTATCATAGGAGGTCTGATTTTGGCCATGTTGATTTGGCAATCTACTTTTCAGTCCAATGTTGTATCATACTTAGTGCAGGAGATGCATTTATTCACAATAGATGTCTCCTTAATTAAATAGTGGTTGCTCTTTTGCCGTTTCATTTTGTTTCACTCTTCATTACTGTTTGCCTAGGCCGCCTCAGCATCTAGTTCTATGATAATGAAATATTACTTCAGTATGAAATTTAACTGGTGAGTTTAGTCTTTACAGAATAGTGATCTGAATGATAATGATTTTTGTTATTATATTCCTATATGCCAACTGAGCCATGTCTTCAAGCTTCAAAACACCAAGTGCAACCATGTTAGAAAATATTGATGAGTAATCATGAACAGAAAGATATTGAGTCATGTCTGAACATCTGTACGACCTCCATGTTTGCATGTATTGCTTGTATGTGTATAGAAGAGTGCACCATTAGATGCATGAAATCACATGTGTGTCCAGCTATGACAATGAATAACATATTTTCTTGCCATGTGCTCTTCTTATCCTGCGTTCGGGTAAATAAGAGTTTGACTCTTGGTGTTTCAGATTGCTCTAAAGTGGCTCCTTGTAAAAATTTGAACAAAACCCCCTGAAGTGGTGAGAGTTGATTTCCCAGTTTAGTAGCTTTGAATTTATTTGAACTGATATGTTAATGTACGAAGTTTGAAAATAGTTTCATAAAGATATTAGAGACTAATTCGACCTGAATATGGCCCATAACCTCACCCGTGTTTAATGAAAATCATCAAAACCTTTCATAATTTATAAGATGATTGTTGTAGCTTGTTTCCTTATTCACTCCTTTTCTTTGCACTTAAAATGCATTAATTTTAAATGGTGGTATTATTTTAGTTTGGGCTTTCTCTTGTTGAGATCAGTTATGTGGTTGCTTGTGTCTGCATAATATGTTTTCTCATTTATTATCTGCTACGTGTTTAAGAGATGCTTAATTTGTTGTATGATGTATAATTTCTGTACTTGTTCATAATATGTTATGAAGTTCTATTGTTTTCGTAGTCATTTGATGAAACGCCCATCGTTTTCTCTTGGGAACTGCTGATGATGGATATTTTTTTCTTTGTAGTTATATATAAGTTGTATTTTTGATGAACTTCTAAATTTATGTACAGAACTACCATTTTTTTTAAATTGATGACGTGCAATTTTATGAAGAGAGTTTTGTTTATTCCCAGGTGCAAGAAATACCCATCGATGGAATTGAGAGGCCATTTCCAGTATTTAGTGAACCAACTGAAAAGGGGCCAGGGGATTGAGCTTGTTCTTCTCCAGGTATCATTCAGATCTAGAAATTTCAAACTATATAACTTCTATTTAGACCATCGAGTTGCCTGTTAACAGTGGAGTTTATGATTTTGTCAGGAGCTTGTTCAACAAATGGCAAATGTTCAATACACAGAAAACTTAACAGTTGGATGCCATGGCAGGGAGTGAGACTCTTCGGTATCAAGCTACTTCTTTTGGAGTGACATGGAATAACAAGGTCTCAATGCTCCGCTCCCTTTAGGTGTTCCAAGTAATTGTTGCACGTCATGTCTCAACTCGATGGAATTGAGAGGCCATTTCCAGTATTTAGTGAACCAACTGAAAAGGGGCCAGGGGATTGAGCTTGTTCTTCTCCAGGTATCATTCAGATCTAGAAATTTCAAACTATATAACTTCTATTTAGACCATCGAGTTGCCTGTTAACAGTGGAGTTTATGATTTTGTCAGGAGCTTGTTCAACAAATGGAAAATGTTCAATACACAGAAAACTTAACAGTTGGATGCCATGGCAGGGAGTGAGACTCTTCGGTATCAAGCTACTTCTTTTGGAGTGACATGGAATAACAAGGTCTCAATGCTCCGCTCCCTTTAGGTGTTCCAAGTAATTGTTGCACGTCATGTTTCTAATTAGTTGATTATTTCAATGGAGGCACATGTCTGACTAAACTAACGATTAAAATAATTTGAGGCTACTGGAGTCTATTCTAACATTGCACACCCAAGGTTATGCCATGTCAAAATACTCTGATATTGAGCTAGGTGCCTCTCCGCATGTAGTCCTAGACCTTATAAAGAAGAGAAATGGAAAAAAGAAGAGAAGGAAAGAATGCTAAAAGCATTTCTTGTGGCCTAGTGATTTATCTAACCCGGTTGTGACAAACCGAGCCCAACATGTGAGACTTAAATGTTTTTAAGGTTTACCATATAGTTTCTTGAAATACAAGATCCTTTTGGAAATGATATAGATTTATTATTTTTCCCCTCGAACTCTATTTGTTGTTGCTTAAAATATAGATTCTTCAGTCACCTCAACTTGCTCAAAGAGCAGCTATGTGTTATTAGATTAATCTAGGTATCACAGGGTTCCCTAATGGGCCTGTGCTCTCTATGTTTCTGTTGATAGTGTGCCATGCTTATGATTTAGTTTACATTTCCTAATGTTGTTGAGCTTGAGCATATATCTGCAAGCTACTTGAACTTGAAATTGTCATCACAAAGGATGGAGTTTTGAATGTGATTTGTGTTTTTGCTTTTACACCTTAGGCATTCCCTGAGTAATTTCAATGCGTCATGCTGACTGACAAGCTAAGTTCTAATTTATTCTCTCTGCAGGCATTGTTCAAATCTACTAACAGGCTACGAGACTCCTTGCTTCGTAAGGATGAACCGAAGTTAGCAATCCCCTTTTTGTTACTTATTGCTCAACATCGATCTCTGTAAGCAGAACTTTATTTCTTATATAATTGCTTAAAATAATAGATATTCTTCCTGAAAATATTTTCTGGAAAGGAGCATGGAAGTGGCTTTGAGTATCTATGGATGTTTTTTTTTTTTTTTTTGACATTTACCCTTTCACTTTCATTGATCTATTTTATTTTTTTCATATTTTGCCTTTTGTTAATACATCTTTACTACACGATTATTATCTTGGACACTTGATCCTTTGTTCGTTACATTTTATGAGAAAAGTCTAGTTTTGTCTCATTATTAATTGTGATTTTTTGTGGTAGATTTGTTTATTCATTATAACTTATGATGTCCATCTCTGTTATTCAAGGTCCTTGCATAGAGAATTTCAGTTGTCATTGATCAGCTGTGCTATGTTGCGATTGTTTTTGGTTTTGAAGATTGGATTGTTGGTTGATGGAAAAGGCGACTGATTCTTGAAACCAACTTTCAAATTCCAGATTTTGACGATCTCCTTGGGTTTGCTTTAACTGTTTTTCTTTCTATTATTAAAAAAAATTGCGTTTCTATAGTAGACTTCTTGCTCGTTTTCTACTCATTCCTATGTCATTTGATATCTTTTTTTATATTCATTTTTTGCGTAGGTCTAGTGCGTTAAACTTTAGGTATTGTGATTTGTTGGTTTACGAGTGGTTTTCGAGTTTAGATTTATGTTTACAAGGATTCAATGTGTATTTAGATTTTTTTTTCTTAACAAGAAGAATATCTTAATTTCTAAGGCTATAAAGTCATGATTTCTCATGTTATCGGTGTTGAATTGGAAGAAATTAGCTTCAATGTTCAATTTATGATAAGTAGAGGCGGGATTGTTTTAAGCTCGGACTTGCTGGTGAGTCAATCCTTTCATTTTCCTTGTACCTGTATTTTTTTGTTTAGTTTTTTAGAGTGATGCTTCTCTGTTCTTTTTTATCAAAATAATTAATGATTATTATTTTTAAAATGTATAGAACTGTGATAGATCTTGGCTATACATTTTAGGGTCTGGTTCCTACATTTATTTTCTTATTGCTTGATAGATCTTGGCTATACATTTTAGGGTCTGGTTCCTACATTTATTTTCTTATTGCTTGATTGATTTGAATTAGTTCACATTTAGTCTAACAACTTTCTTTTCTTTTCTTTCTGTTTTGAGTTGCCTTTGCTCACTTTTTTTAGGTCTGGGCTTAATTCATTATGTGCAACTAGCTAGTATTTGTTTGCTTCCAAGGTAAAGTTGTCTGCACTCATTCTATTTTTCTACATTCATCATTGTTGACATGTCTTTAGTTTTTCATCTTTATTGCGCGATTATTACCTTGGACACTTCATCCTTTGTTTATTATTTTAAGAGAAAAGTCTTGAGTTGTCTCATTATTAATTGAGATTTTTTGTTCATCATAACTTATTATGTCCATCTGTGTAATTCAAAATCCTTGCTCTGAGAATTTCTGTTGGCATCCATCAGCTATGTTGTGTTGCGATTGTTTTTGGTTTCCTGCATGGTTGGAGGTTTTCGTCAGCCAACAAATTCCGTGATTTGCATATTCACGGGACCATTGTCATAAAGTTGGAGTTTACTCCCTTCATTCCTCTCTCTCACTCTCTTTTATTCTTGCATATATCCTATTCAAAGAAAGGCTGTTTTTGATTCAGAGGTTGATTTTTTCAGAGAAACTTGCCGCTGGGCTTTCTCATGCAACTTGGAAACTTGGATATAAAATTCATTGCTGAAAGGTTCTTGATGTTGAAACTCTCTTAGTTGCAGATGTGGAATGTATGAAAGGTTTCCTGCATGGTAGGAGGTTTTCGTCAGCCAACAATAAAATGGTTGAGAATTGGTGTTTAATTTACTGTCCTCCGTAAGAGCTGAGGTTGAGGTATGGTTTGAAATTTAAAGGGTGTTTTGTTCTGGATATTTCAGATTCTTTTTAGACTTGTCTTTCTCTTTGATGCATCTTTTAACGAGTGTTTCCAATAATCTTTTGCATGAATGTGGAAGAAGTATACACCAATGTTCACCACATCATTTGAGTCCTCCAGAAGTGTATTGTTCTGCTGTACCGTGTTCTGAATAATGGGAGAGAGCATTTTATTTTGATTGAGGCTACAGTAGCTTGTACAGGTGATAAAATTTGTGTTCTTCAGGGGACCACAGTTTCTTCATGATTTTTGATAGCAGGCATAGCTACATTTGAACCCCATATGTAGCATGGAACCTTTTAAAGGAAAATCAAATTCTGTGAAACACTTGGAAATTTGTCAGAGCTCTGAAGGTTGCCTGGCTATTCAGTAATACATTGAATGGGGTGGTAGTTCAGTGCAGTCCACAAAAAAATGCTTTTCTTTATGCTGATTATAGTGCACGTGCATAGTTTGCTGGGATCTTCAACATGCAAAATACTTTTTAATTATGGAGAAAGAATGTCTCGTATGAACACATGCATGATCTGAAATACTCGGTCTGGAAATTCTTGAGGTTTCATGATTGTCTTCATTCCTTTTCTTTTGTGAAGTTCTGTGAATTATGGTATGTAGTTTATTTTTTTCCTTTCTTCCTTTAATATCTTTTGTGTTGTCTTTGCACAGTTAGCCAACTATGTTGGTGGGGAATACTGTCTGGGGTTTACTGACATAACCAATAGAAGTTTTCAGTAGTAACTTGGATATTGATGCCTAGTCTAATTCCATGATTTGCATATTCACGGGATAAATTGTCAAGGACCATTGTCATAAAGTTGGAGTTTCACCTACCTTAGGTGCCCCATTCTATTTTTAAATAGTGGATTAAACCTATTTCAGAGATGGATGGGAGCGGGAAGGTAGTGCTGCTTTGGGTGTTTTTTGGTAGAGCAGTCTAGGTTTCAAGTCAAGGGGATGCAAGGTTTTCTTATTTCCTGAGTGCTACTAGAAAGGATATGGTGAATGCTAATGAAGTGTCATTGCTACCTTTATACATCTTAGCTATGGGAGCATGGAGTTTGCAGAGAAAAAATGAACCTCTTCAATCATTTTTTCTGTGCCAAATCAATGAACTTTTCGAGGGATTTAAGTATTTGTCTTAATTATTTCATCATTGTTCTTCACCCTCACTTTTGATAGTTTCTCTCTTTATCATGTTTGATCATTATATTGACAAAGCTCTTCTTCTTGATTTTGTTGCCGCCTTTATATGGATAATCTTAAAAGCACAAAATTATGCAGGGCTATTGAAAAATTTCCTTCCCATGTGCTTATGGGCAATATCATTCATTTCTATTGCATGCGACCCTTGTTGTTCATTCATAGACATAAATACCCAGACGCAGACATCTAAATCAACATGTTCCAAATTTGTATGTACAGAATGTACTCAATTCATTGTTCAATGCACGCTTATCAAGTGTATTTCTGTCAGTGGAATTCTTTTTTAAGTGGCAAGCCCTCATCCCAGGAGGTTTTCTCCCTTCATTCTTCTCTCTCACTCTCTCTTTATTCTTGCATATATCCTATTCAAAGAAAGGCTGTTTTTGATTCAGAGGTGGATTTTTTCAGAGAAACCTGCCGCTGGGCTTTCTCATGCAACTTGGAAACTTGGATATAAAATTCATTGCTGAAAGGTTCTTGATGTTGAAACTCTCTTAGTTGCAGCTGTGGAATGTATGAAAGGTTTCCTGCATGGTTGGAGGTTTTCGTCAGCCAACAATTAAATGGTTGAGAATTGGTGTTTAATTTACAGTCCTCCGTAAGAGCAGAGGTTGAGGTATGGTTTGAAATTTAAAGGGAGTTTTGTTCTGGATATTTCAGATTCTTTTTAGACTTGTCTTAATCTTTGATGCTTCTCTTAACGAGTGTTTCAAATTATCTTTTGCATGAATGTGGAAAAGTATACACCAATGTTCACCACATCATTTGAGTCCTCCAGAAGTGTATTGTTTTGCTGTGAGATATGTGTTCTGAATAAGGTGAGAGAGCATTTATTTTGATTGTGGCTACATTAGCTTGTACAGGTGATAACATTTGTGTTCTTCAGGGCACCACAGTTTCTTCATGATTTTTGATAGCAGGCATAGCTAAATTTGAACCCCATATGTAGCATGGAACCTTTTAAAGGAAAATCAAATTATGTGAAACACTTGGAAATTTGTCAGAGCTCTCAAGGTCTGATCGAAGAAAGTAGTGTGGCCTTTGGGTTTGATTAGTCATAAACTGATGAATGAAGAAGTGCAGGAAGGGTGGATGTGTGATATCAATGGATATACCTATGATGCTTTTGCTATTCTAAAGACTGGTTTAATGATGTCATTCATATCTATTGTTGATGTCTGGTTTTCCTCCAATACCCTATGAACAGAAATTTCACTACAGTCTAAAAGAAGGCAAGCTTGTTTATATGTCGAAGATAGAGGAACTAGAGGAGGTAGGGGGCACATGATTTGCTTGACCAGGAGTTTAATCTCTAAGATTATGAGGTGAAGTCCATTGAGATTTTTGTGACAGAATCAGAGAGTTTGAACCAGAGAACTAATGAAGAGGTGTACGGGGTAAATATGGATTTTCTATAAACTTATGTATGTGTATAGAAGTATGCACCATTATATGCATGAAATCACATCTGTGTCCAGCTATGACATTGAATAACATATTTTCTTGCCATGTGCTCTTCGTATCCTGTGTTCGGGTCAATAAGAGTTTGACTCTTGGTGTTTCAGATTGCTCTAAAGTGGCTCCTTGTAAAAATTTGAACAAAACCCCTTGAAGTGGTGACAGTTGATTTCCCAGTTTAGTAGCTTTGAATTTATTTGAACTGATATGTTAATGTACGAAGTTTGATAGTTTCATCAAGATATTAGAAGTTTGGGCTTTCTCTTGTTGAGACCAGTTATGTGGTTGCTTGTGTGCATAATATGTTTTCTCATTTATTATCTGCTACGTGTTTAAGAGATGCTTAATTTGTTGTATGATGTATAATTTCTGTACTTGTTCATAATATGTTATGAAGTTCTATTGTTTTCGTTGTCATTTGATGAAACGCCCATCGTTTTCTCTTGGGAACTGCTGATGATGGATATTTTTTTCTTTGTAGTTATATATAAGTTGTATTTTTGATGAACTTCTAAATTTATGTACAGAACTACCATTTTTTTTAAATTGATGACGTGCAATTTTATGAAGAGAGTTTTGTTAATTCCCAGGTGCAAGAAATACCCATCGATGGAATTGAGAGGCCATTTCCAGTATTTAGTGAACCAACTGAAAAGGGGCCAGGGGATTGAGCTTGTTCTTCTCCAGGTATCATTCAGATCTAGAAATTTCAAACTATATAACTTCTATTTAGACCATCGAGTTGCCTGTTAACAGTGGAGTTTATGATTTTGTCAGGAGCTTGTTCAACAAATGGCAAATGTTCAATACACAGAAAACTTAACAGTTAGATGCCATGGCAGGGAGTGAGACTCATCGGTATCAAGCTACTTTTGGAGTGACATGGAATAACAAGGTCTCAATGCTCCGCTCTCTTTACGTGTTCCAAGTAATTGTTGCAAGTCATGTTTCTAATTAGTTGATTATTTCAATGGAGGCACATGTCTGACTAAAATAATGATTAAAATAAATTGAGGCTACTGGAGTCTATTCTAACATTACACAGCCAAGGTTATGTCATGTCAAAATACTCTGATATTGAGCTAGGTGCCTCTGCGCATGTAGTCTAGACCTTATAAATAAGACAAATGGAAAAAAGAAGAGAAGGAAATGATATAGATTTATTATTTTTCCCCGCGAATTCTATTTGTTGTTGCTCAAAATACAGATTCTTCAGTCACCTAAACTTGCTCAAAGAACAACTATGTGTTATTAGAGTAAGCTAGGTATCGTAGGGTTCCCGCATAGGCCTGTGCTCTCTCTCTATGTTTCTGTTGATAGTGTGCCATGCTTATGATTTAGTGAAATGTGTACAAATCTGTGATTGTTTCTGCATATGTAGTCATCAATGTTTATACAATTGACTAATTTTGCTATTTATATTTGAAGTCCTCTTTGGCAGTCTGACTTAGCTTTTGACATGTTTGAGGCTAAAATGCATTTCTACTGTAGACTTTTTGCTTGTTTTCTTCTCTTTTCTATGTCATTTGATATCTTTTTTCTTCCTTGTTACGTTAGCTTGTTTTTCTTTTCCTCAACACTATATTCATATTGTGCATAGGTCTGCTACGTTAAACACTAGGTAGTGTGATTTGTTGGTTTACGAATGATTTCGAGCTTGATTTATCTTTACAAGGATTAAATGTGTATGGAGATGTTTTTTCTTAAAAAGAAAATCTTAATTTCTAAGGCTATAAAATCATGATTTCTCATGTTATCGTTGTAGAATAGGAAGAATTTAGCTTCAATGTTCAAAATTATGATAAGTATTGGAGGGGATTGTTTTAAACTCAAACTGGTTGGCGAGTTGATCCTTTCATTTTCCTTGTACCTATATTTTTTAGTGTTGCTTGTCCCTTTATTATTATAACAAATAATGATTGCAACTAGCTGCAATGTTTTAGCTTCCGAGGTAAAGTTGTCTGCACCCGTTCTATTTTTCTACATTCATCACTGTTGTCTTCTCTTTAGTTTATTCATCTTTACTACGCGATTATCTTCTCGGACACTTGATCCATTGTTCATTATCTTCCGAGGTTTTGAATATTGGATTGTTGGTTGATGGAAAAGGCGACTAACTCTTGCAACCAACTTTCATACTCCAGATTTTGGACGGATCTCCTTTGGTTTGCTTTACTGTTTTTTTCTTTTTATTATTAATAAATGTGTTTCTACAGTAGACTTCTTGCTCGTTTTCTACTTTTTCCTATGTCATTTGATATCTTTTTCTTCCTCGTTACGTTAGCTTGTTTTCTTTTTGCGAACCCTATATTCATTTTGTACGTACGTCTGTTGCGTTAAACTCTAGGTAGTGTGATTTGTTGGTTTATGAGTGGTTTTAAGCTTAGATTTATCTTTACAAAGATTGAATGTGTATCGAGATGTTTTTTCTTAAAAGGAAAAAAATCTTCATTTCTAAGGCTATAAAATCATGATTTCTCGTGTTATCGTTGTTGAATTAGAAGACTTTAGCTTCATTGTTCAAATTATGATAAGTAGTGGAATGCATTTTTCTAAACTCGGACTAGCTGGTGAGTTGATCTTTCCTTTTCCTTGTACCTGTATTTTTTATTGTTGCTTCTCCCTTTTTTTTTAAGACAATTAATGATTGTTTCTTTTTCAATGTCTAGAACTGCGACAGATCATCGCTAAACATTTTAGGGTCAGGTTTCTACATTTATTCTCTTCTTGCTTGATTGATTTGAATTAATTCACATTTAGTATAATTCACATTTCTTTTTCTTTTGAGTTGCCTTTGCTCACCCTTTTTTTAGGCCTGTGCTTAATTCATTCTGTACTACTAGTGCTATTTTTTAGCTTCTAAGGTAAAGTTGTCTGCACCCGTTCTATTTTCTACATTCATCATAGTTGTCTTCTCTTTAGTTTATTCATCTTTATTGCACGATTACTATCTTGGACAATTGAACCTTTGTTCATTATATTTTAAGAGAAAAAAAGTCTTGAGTTGTCTCATTATTAATTGAGATCTTTTGTGGTTGATTTGCTTGTTCATCATAACTTATTATGTCCATCCATGTTATTCAACCTTCTAGCTCAATGAATTTCAGTTGTCATTGATCAGTTGTGATGCGTTGCGATTGTTTTTGGTTTTGAATATTGGATTGGTGGTTGATGGAAAGGGCGACTGACTATTGCAACCACCTTTCATACTCTAGATTTTGGACAGATCTCCTTGGGTTTGCATTAACTGTTTTTTCTGTTTATTATTAAAAAACTGTGTTTCTGCAGTAGACTTCTTGCTAGTTTTCTACCCTTTCCTATGTCATTTGATATCTTTTTCTTCCTTGTTAAGTTTGCTTGTTTTCATTTCACAGATCCTATATTCATTTTGTGCGTAAATTTGTTGCGTTAAACTCTAGGTAGTGTGATTTGTTGTTTTACGAGTGGTTTTCGAGCTTAGATTTATATTTACAAGGATTAAATGTGTATTTATATGTTTTTCTTAAGCAGATGAAAATCTTACATTGGGCTTTCTCATGCGTTAAACTTGCCGCTGGGCTTTCTCATGCAACTTGGAAACTTGGATATAAAATTCATTGCTGAAAGGTTCTTGATGTTGAAACTCTCTTAGTTGCAGATGTGGAATGTATGAAAGGTTTCCTGCATGGTAGGAGGTTTTCGTCAGCCAACAATTAAATGGTTTAGAATTGGTGTTTAATTTACTGTCCTCCGTAAGAGATGAGGTTGAGGTATGGTTTGAAATTTAAAGGGAGTTTTGTTCTGGATATTTCAGATTTTTTTTAGACTTGTCTTTCTCTTTGATGCTTATTTTAACGAGTGTTTCCAATAATCTTTTGCATGAATGTGGAAGAAGTATACACCAATGTTCACCACATGATTTGAGTCCTCCAGAAGTGTATTGTTGTGCTGTGAGGTATGTGTTCTGAATAAGGGGAGAGACCGTTTTATTTTGATTGTGGCTACATTAGCTTGTACAGGTGATAACATTTGTGTTCTTCAGGGCACCACAGTTTCTTCATGATTTTGGATAGCAGGCATAGCTAAATTTGAACCCCATATGTAGCATGGAACCTTTTAAAGGAAAATCAAGTTCTGTGAAACACTTGGAAATTTGTCAGCGCTGTCAAGGTTGCCTGGCTATTCAGTAATACATTGAATGAGGGGTAGTTCAGTGGAGTCCACAAAAAAATGCTTTTCTTTTTGTTGAATACAGTGCACGTGCATAAATTTTATGAAGAGAGTTTTGATTATTCCCAGGTGCAAGAAATACCCATCGATGGAATTGAGAGGCCATTTCCAGTATTTAGTGAACCAACTGAAAAAGGGCCAGGGTATTGAGCTTGTTCTTCGCCAGGTATCATTCAGATCTAGAAATTTCAAACTATATAACTTCTATTTAGACCATCGAGTTGCCTGTTAACAGTGGAGCTTATGATTTTGTCAGGAGCTTGTTCAACAAATGGTAAATGTTCAAGCAGGGTGTGACACTCTTCGGTATATAGCTAATTTCTTTTGGAGTGACATGGAATAACAAGGTCTCAATGCTCCGCTCCCTTAAAGTGTTCCAAGTAATTGTTCCAAGTCATGTTTCTAATTAGTTGATTATTTCGATGGAGGCACATGTCTGATTAAAATAAATTGAGGCTACTGGAGTCTATTCTAACATTATACACCCAAGGGTATGTCATGTAAAAATACTCTGATATTGAGTTAGGTGCCTCTCCGCATGTAGTCCTAGACCTTATAAATAAGAAAATGGAAAAAGAAGAGAAGGAAAGAATGCTAAAAGCATTTCTTGTGGCCTAGTGATTTATTTAACCCGGTTGCGGCAAACCGAGCCTATGGCATTAATGTTTACTTCTGTAGGGGTTCTTATCTTCTTTCTTAATAGTTCTTGTTCTTAATCTGATTTATGTTTTTATCTGCATTTATTTGGCACTTGGCAGAAAGTAGTCCAGATCTCATGCGGATGGAGGCACACACTTGCTGTTACTGAACGGCAAAATGTATTTTCTTGGGGAAGAGGCACAAATGGACAACTTGGCCATGGAGAGTCTATGGACCGGTAATAGCATAAACCTACTTCTCTTTTTTTTTAATTGTTCCTATACTGAGTTAATACAGCTGATGTATGAATGATATGTAGAAACCTTTCTGTCCTAATGGTAGGCTAGGATTCATAAATTTATAGTTTTAGGAGTAAAAATAAAAAAAGATAAAGTGAGATAATTTACAACACGACATTGAATGAGAATATAATAATACTTGAGGGTTAAGTAAACTATTCTAGGAAAGCATTTCTAAAACTGCCTTTTGACTATCAAAATACTGACCAAACCACAAAAAGTTGTTATAGGTCTCTAATGGTTGAAGCACTCATAACTTAAGAAACAAAATCCTAAAAAGAAGTGATTTTACGCACATCACAAATTACTCAACCTACTGTTAATTGCATTGGACCGTAAATGAAGTGAGTTTTCATTACCAAATCTGAGAGTTGTGCCAAAGTAACTAGCAAGAACATCTTGTGATTGTTGGGTCATATCTTCCCCTGGTTAGTAGCTGGAAGAAAACCATCTCAAGTTTTCTGCACTATCAAATAATAAGAATCCCCAAAACTTAGACATAAAAATATAAAATTTTAAAACTTGTACAACTTCCTTTGAAAACAATGGTTAATACTGACAACCATTCTTCTTGCAGATAAAGATACAACAAGTCTGTTTAATTGAATTTGAAAATGTAATTACATTTCACCTTAGCTTACTTGATAACCATGATACAAGCTATTATGGTGATGTGTTGAAAACCAACACCACTTTAAAATTTGCTTCCATCTCTTCATATTGATTTTAGAACACACTTCTTTGAATTTTGCTCATAATGAATTTAGAACATGATTCACGAATTTCTGACTTGCCTTCCTTTGGAAACTGATAATTGGCAGAAATGCGTTTAACTTGTAGTAGTTCAACATGTTGAAACATAAAAACAATAAACATTGCAGCTGCCTTAAGCGTAAAATACTAAAAAACTAAAACAACAACAAAAGAAAAAACTAAAATAAATATTATGAGCATAAAAAAATCATATGCTCAAAACAACAATTAAAAATAACAAAAAAAATACTAAAAACAAAGAACAAAGGCAAAAAAAAAATACCAACATAAATTAAAATTTCATAACTGAACCGAATAAAAAAAAACCCAACAAAAATAAAAAAACAAAAATTATAAAGAAAAACTAAAACCATAAATGAATAAATACGAATAAAAAATAAACACTATCCAAGAAGGACCAAAAAACCAATTGTTTTTTCTTTTTATTATTAAAAAATGTGTTTCTACAATAGACTTCTTGCTTGTTTTCTACTCTTTCCTGTGTCATTTGATATCTTTTTCTTCCTTGTTAGGTTAGCTTGTTTTCTTTTTGCAAACCCTATATTCATTTTGTGCGTAGCTCTGTTGCGTTAAACTCTAGGTAGTGTGATTTGTTGGTTTAAGAGTGGTTTCAAGCTTATATTTATCTTTACAAAGATTGAATGTGTATCGAGATGTTTTTTCTTAAAAAGAAAAAATCATAATTTCTAAGGCTATAAAATCATGATTTCTCATGCTATCGTTGTTGAATAAGAAGAATTTAGCTTCATTGTTCAAGTTATGATAAGTAGTGGAGGGGATTGTTTTAAACTCAGACTGGTTGTCGAGTCGATCCTTTCATTTTCCTTGTACCAATATTTTTTAGTGTTGCTTCTCCCTTTTTTTTCTTATAACAATTAATGATTGTTTTTATTCAATGTCTAGGATTGCAATGGATCTTGGCATTTTAGGGTCAGGTTCCTACATTTATTCTCTTCTTACTTGATTGGTTTGAATTAATTTACATTTAGTCTAACTTTTCTTTTTCTTTTGAGTTGCTTTTGCTCACCCTTTTTTAAGGCATGGGCTTAATTCATTTTGTGCTACTAGTGCTATTTTTTAGCTTCCGAGGTAAAGTTGTTTGCACCCGTTCTATTTCTCTATTTATATGTTTTTTCTTAAGAAGAAAAAAAAATTTAATTTCTAAGGCCATAAAATCATGATTTCTCATGTTTTCGGTGTTGAATTGGAAGAATTAGCTTCATTGTTCAAATTATGATAAGTAGTGGTTTGTTTTAAGCTCGGACATGCTGGCGAGTCTATCCTTTCATTTTCCTTGTACCCGTATTTTTAGTTTTGTTTTTTAGTGCTACTTCTCCCTTCTTTTTTATGAAAACGATTTATGATTCTTTTTAGGGTCAGGTTCCTATATTTATCCTCCTCTTGCTTGATTGGTTTGAATTAATTCACATTTACCAACATTCTTTTCTTTTCTTTTCTTTTGAGTTGTCTTTGCTCCCCCTTTTTTAGGCCTAGGTTGAATTCATTATGTGCAACTACTAGCTTCTATTTCTAGCTTCCGAGGTAAAGTTGTCTGCACCCATTCTATTTTTCTACATTCATCATTGTTTTTGAAGGCAAAGATAAAAGGTAAATATTGAAAACATAGTAAACAATATGAAATTATTATGTATTCCTAAGAAATTGATTAAGGAAAAATGTAATATGAAATAGAAAAGATAAAAAAAAATTGGATGCATGAAATTACAATTGTGAAGAGATATATATATATATATATATATAACTGAGAGTAAAAAAATAATTTAATATGTTTATGTATTATACTAAAAGCTAAACGATATCACGGTTTTAAATAGTAATGCATAGTAAAAATCATTATTCCTCTAGACTTAGAATTACTGTGGATTATAATAGTTCAATTACTCTTTTACCCCTCAATGCACAATGACTTTAGCCTTAGGTCCAAGGGTATTTTTGTTTTTTTGCTTTTCTATGTACAGTAAAATAACCATCATACCCCTTAATAAGACAAAAACCAAGTTTTGGCTGTAGGGGTATCACGGTACTTTCATATTTTTGATGAACAGTAACATAAATGTGTAAATACTAATACACCCCATAAAAGACTAAATACAAGATTTGGCTATAGGGGTGTTTAGGTATATTACCATTTTTTAAAATATTAATTTATTCTGAAATGAACAATAACATTATTGTGTAAATACTTATATACCACAATAAAAGACAAAATTCAAGAATTGGTGTAGGGGTGTTTAGGTAATTTACTATTCTTTAAATAATTTTTTCTGCTGAATATTGTCAACGCGTCCGTTGGACGCGCCGATGGTTTTCGAACGCTCGCCTCCTTCAGGCGATGCGTGCGGGCAATTCAGGCGTTGAAAATGTCCCTCTAGCGTGTCATCGGATGCGCCTCCATGTCCTCCACCTTAGGCTGGAGCACCTTGCGTCCCACAGTTGCCGGAAACGTTCCAATTGGTAAACGAAATCCCCCCCCTTTTCTCACTCTTGCAAGCGAAATTGCTTGGCAATCCCCTGTTTTGTTGGTGTTTTCATTTTAGTCCCTTTTCTTTTAATTGTGTTGTATGGTCCTAATTTCTGTTATAGAATTTTTTATTTGTTTCAATTTTGTCCTTCAATGGAAATTGATTATATATTGTAGTTTCATTTTGGTCCTCAATCTTTTAATTTCTGGATTGGTTTTAAATCCTTAATATATTTGGTATGAAAGTTCTGATTTGTTTCAATTTTATCCTTCAATTGAAATTGATTATATATTTTAGCTTCATTTCGGTCCTTAGGCTTTTAATTTCAGTTTAGGTGTTAAATCCTTTAATTTTTTCGGTATCAAAGTTTAAATTTGTTTCAATTTTGTTCTTTAAATAAAATTTAGTATTATTGGATAATGTTATTTTGTGAAAAAATAGCTTCTGCGACATTTTTTTATATATGATATTTCAGATCTCATATCATGTAAAAAAATATACGAAGCCACATGTAGACAAGATAGATAGAAAAATTATGCCAAATTATCTACAGTAATAAAAAAAAAATTGTCATGCGTTTTGCCAACCATCAAAATTGTTAATGGTCCTATTTTTTTTTAATGCTATACATCTGAGGTAACTAATGAACTTAAAAAATTTAAGATTATGTAGTTTTTATATGTATTTATTTTACTATAGATAAGACATTTAGAGTAATGATAATAATTATTTTTAGGACTTTTTCCTTGAAAACTAGGTGAGGGTAATTATATGTTGTGATAATTTTTTGATATTAACGTCTTAAAATATATATAAAAAATGAAATGATTTTTCTTTATAAATCTCACATTAATTTAATCTCAGTGTTCTAAAATACTTTTAATATAATAATATGAAGAAAAAATCTTAAAAAATAATATTTAATAAATTTTAGCTATTAAATTTTTGCTATCTATCACATAAATTATTCATCAAATAGTTAAAACATATCCAACAAACAATTAGTATGTTGCAAGCAATAAATAAATCATCTTTAATCAATTTGATTAATTGTAGTTTTGCTATCTACCACTTAAATTATTACCCAAGTAGTTAAAATAAAATCACTAATCAAATTGTTTGTTGCATAAAACAAATCACTCATTTGTGCTAAAATTCATCGATTGTAATTTTACTATTTGCTAATGAAATAATTCATCAAACAAATAAAACATACACAACAATCAATCAGTATGTTACACGAAGCACATGGGTCATGTTCAAAGAATTATCAATTCCAATTGTACAATCTACCAATTAAATAATTATCAAAATTGTTTTAACAATAGCAACATTCAATCATATTTAGGCGAAAAAATACTCATTTCTAATAGATTTTATCGATTATAATTTTACTATTTAAATATTAAAATAACAAATTAGAACACGCATAAAATCAATCAGTTTTCTATATAGAAAAAAGCCTAGAGTAACACGTGGGCAAGTAACCTCGTGTAAAAACTATAGAAGTTCTCTACGATGAACAAATGAATGAGAAGGAATAAGTTGAATAATCAAAATAAATTTAATGAGAAATTGAATTCATGAATGGATGTTAACTTGGAAGAAGTCAACTTAAATTACAATTATTACGTTAAATACATGTACGGGATGGGAAATAATGTTAATTGTATGGTGGTATAGAAGAGGTGTCTAGAAAAAATTCAGCGATGTAGGTGCTTAACATATTGCTCCTCTTAATTTGTTAGAATTTCAAAAACTTTGAAAAACTGTCAATGATAAATGTTGACTTCAATTCCATATATCTAGTTAGGACTGTAGAACTATTATGAAAATACAAAAATACCCTTTAAAATAAAGTTTAATTTTTTTTGCTTTAGAGTTATTTTGATCATAATTACTATACAATAAAAAATAATTAACCCTGTAATAACACATGAAATATGTAAAAAAAACTTCAATGCACTCTAGTGTTTTTGGATGGAAGACAACCACCGTTACACCTAGTTTAAATGAGATTGGAGCCACGGATTTTTCCAATGGATTTTAGATCCTTTTATTATACAATAATCTAAAAGAGCTCAGTGTTTCACTGTAGCACTAGATACATTGCACTGTGGAGTGGACTTTTTTGTCCATGCGTTGCGCGAGTTTGTCCACCTTTTTTTTTTGTTTTTTCCTCTGATGAACAATGTTTTAACGATTTTAGCCCCGGTAATAGGACAAAACAACGGTTCTGGCTGAGGGTTAAGGGTGTAATTGCGTGCGTACGGACCAGTCCGGTTCGGTCCGGTCGGCCGCAACCTTTTTTTTAAAATATTTTTAAAATGGCTAAATACGGTTATAGCCCCTAATAAAACAAAATTGATTAATTAAGGACAGGGATATACCGGTAATTAACCATTATTATTTATTTATTTTTTGAAATACTGTCGGCACGTGCGGTCCACGCGACCGACAGTATTTCGTCTCACACCCCTTTCAGGTGGCGCGTGCAGGCTTATATGGTGGCCGGAAATGTCCTATCGGCGTCTATTCCAGTGCGCCTCCGTGTGGTCTTCCTCCACACGCGGCGCATTTCACCAAAAACAGGCCGTGGACGGCGGAGGCCGGTTAAAGCGGCTGGCCACATTTCTCTCTCTCCTGCACGTACAAGTGCAAGAGAGTCCCCCTTATTTGCACCCTTTTCACTTCAGTCCCTTCATTTTCAATTTTGTTTCTGGTCCTGATTTCTGATATATAAGTTTTGATTTAGTTCGATTGGGTCCTCCGATTGGAATTGATTTAATGTCTATTTTTCAATTCGGCCCTCCATCTTTTAATTTCCGGATTGGATTGAAAAGGATGAATTTATTAGGTATAGTAGTTTTAATTTCTTCAGTTTTGTCCTTTGATTAAAATTGATAATATATTTGATTTTCATTTCGGTCTTTATACTTTTAATTTTGGATTTTAATCCCTTTATATTTAATGTTCATTTCAGCCCTAATACTTTTAATTTTTTATTTTAATCCCTTTATTTCTTTTTATTTCAAGAATAATCCTTACTTTTGTCCATATATATATATAAGTGTGCTTAGTTTTGATTTTTAATTTTTGTTATTTTCTTATTTGTTGGGGTTGTATTGTTTTGCAAAAAAATTAGTTCTTAAATTTTATTTTATATCTATGATCATTTGGAAATTGATATTTATATTTTTTTTTATTCTTTTAGCTTTTTATTCATTTTTTATTTAGATTTTTATTTTTACGTCATATGACTTTTTTTACCTGATAATTTTTATTTTATTTTTTTGTTTGATCTTTTGTCAAAGTTTTTATGATTTTTTTAGTCTTTTATTTTTTTTCATTATTAGCATCATCATCGTCATAATAATAATTTAATGTTTTTCTCTTACTTACTCTTTTGTTAATGTTTTTTAGTTTTTTTTCCTCTCGGGATAATTTGATAATTTTTATTCTTTTAACAGTTATACAAACTTTTTACTCAGCCCACAACGTAGTGTGATATTTTTTTATAAATTTTCAGGTCAAAATTTTTTTTTTCCAGTCAATAATTTTTATTGTTTTTTTCATTTATTTTATTTTTTCATTTGCTCTTTTGTTAATGTTTTTAGGTTTTTTTATGCCTTTGATTTAATTTCGTTTTCTTCCTGTTATTAAAGCAATAATAATATTAATATTAAGAATAATAATAATAATTTTAGTTTTTGTTCTTAATTAATAAAAAGGATTATAATCTTAGAATTAAAAAAATCAATTAGAGACTTGGTTGAATAAATATATAAAATTAAACTAAAATAATGTATATGATATTATTTAAGGGTCAAATTGATATATTTCCATGTATAGGGTTCTTAGATTTTTTTATAAATGAGATGTTATACCCCTTATTTTTTTGTACATTAAGTACAACATTACAAAGAAAAAAAGATAGCACTCCAAGGTATAATAATCTCTCTCTTTCAAAAAAGTTTAGGAGATATCTTACTTGTGGTTCATATAGATTATCATTAGAGACTATATACTTGAACGAATTATGGTTTTTACAATGCAACCTTGAAGTAACTATTCAAATATAAAAAAAAATGTAATCTTCAAATAATTTTCATATAAAACCTAAACAACTTTAGATTTATCTAACAAAATCCTTAAACCGAAGTGATAACAAAACCTTTATTAGACGAACTATGGCTGTTGATTGTATGTGTAAAGACCCGATTTTTTTTTTTTTCGCAAATGGTCAGAGAATTTGATTCCTCACATCATCCAATATGATCCAGACAATTCATATTTCAGTTAAAAGTGATTTTTTTCTTAAAGACATACTATTATTTGCGTAATGAGAAGTGCATATTACAATTGTACTTATATTTACATAAGTTTACATTCATATCCCTTCAACAACTATAAAGGATTTACGAAACATTATACATTTAATACATTGATTCATACAAAATACATTGAGATTTAGCATGTACCTACATGGTCCCTTGCAAAAGTAGGTTCCCGGGTATCGGGTTCCCTAGACATCTCGTGGATGTGACGTCCCTGCTGCAGTACAAAACATTTAAGGGAATATAATTACTTGTTAATAATAGTAATAATAGTAATTGAATGATTTGGTAGTTAAATGAAACTTTTATAGTTATCTTCTCTTTATGTTCATAGTATATAGATGGCAATCACCATAAATCTTCACTCGGCTATCCTCTTAAGGCATCAGTAGCCGAGGTTAACCGTTCACTCACCCCAGTCATCCTTTCGGTTGACATTAGCTGAAGCAAATTAGTTATTTATCCCGGCCATCCCCTCGGATGCCATTAGCCGAAGCTAATCAATTCTTTGTTCCGGCCATCCGTTCGAATGCCATTAGTCGAAGCTAATTATTTCCTTCTCCCGGCCATCTGTTTGAATGCCATTAGCCGAAGCTAATCAATTCTTTATCCCGGCCATCCATTTGGATGACATTAGCCGAAGCTAATCAATTCTTTATCCCGGCCATCCATTTGGATGCCATTAGCCGAAGCTAATCAATTCCTTGTTCCGGCCATCCGTTCGGATGCCATTAGCCGAAGCTAATCAATTCTTTATCCCGGCCATCCATTTGGATGCCATTAGCCGAAGCTAATCAATTCCTTCTTCCGGCCATCCGTTCGGATGCCATTAGGCGAAGCTAATCAATTCTTTATCCCGGCCATCCTTTTGGATGCCATTAGCCAAAGCTAATCAATTCTCATTTGATCATCTCACATCGGTTTTATCATCACATGTAAATATTCATGTTAAGGTATTGCATTGTTTACTATATGTAAAAAGAAATGAGGCACAAGTAGCCTACCTGCTCTGCCTGTGGGTTGTTCTTGTCTTGACGATGGTCCAACCCCAATTGCACCACCTGTAACATCAATGATCACACATCAATAGATTTGTATTTTGAATCACATTCGTCACCACACTTATTTCAAATTTCAGATGTTCACATGCAAGGGTTCCCCCTTTTTCTCCATCATCCTATGAATTTGTTACTAGCATTTAATTCACCCCTATATATGTTTATGTCAGAAATCAGCAGCAAAACTGGTTGGCTGGAGGCTGCTACTTTGGCAGCGAAACAGCTTCGCGAGGACTGATTCGCGAGCACTGATTCGCGATCACTGCTTCGCGAAAACTGGTTCGCGAACCTGTTTCGCGCTGCTAGACATCATCATTTCGGCACACAATCCTTCAACAATTTCAGCCAAAACACACACGAATTTCCAGCCAATGCACACATAATTTCCAGCATATAATCACACATGAATTTCCAGCACATAAACACATGAATTTCCAGCCTATAAACACATGAATTTCCAGCACATAAACACATGAATTCCCAGCCTATAAACACATGAATTTCCAGCACATAAACACATGAATTTCCAGCACATAAACACATGAATTCCCAGCCTATAAACACATGAATTTCCAGCACATAAACACATGAATTTCCAGCACATAAACGCATGAATTTCCAGCCTATAAACACATGAATTTCCAGCACATAAACACATGAATTCCCAGCCTATAAACACATGAATTTCCAGCACATAAACACATGAATTTCCAGCCTATAAACACATATTTTCCAGCATATTTAGCTTGGGCCTTAGGTTAATTTTCCCTAGGGTTTTTCTTCTTCATTTTGTTTCATGTCTTAAGAAGAAAAAGAAAAGAGTTTCATGACTCTTACTTCTTGTATCTCACAAGGGTTTTTAGAAAATTTGAAACTCTTCTTTCTCTTCTCTTGTTGCCTCTCTTCCTTTTTCTTCCCTTTCTTCTTCCTCTCGGCAAGTGTCCCCTTTTCTCCCTAGGTCTCACTTCTCACACACTTTCACAAGGTTTTCTCCCCCAAATTTTGGTGTAAGGTTCGGCTATGTAGAGAGAATATGGAGAATGGCGGAAAGAAAGAAAAAATCCCCTCACTCCCTCTCTCCTCCTTGTATTTATACACCTCATGAAATGAGGTGGTTGTTTGGGGTTTGGGTTAAATGTGTCCTAACCTTGTTTTGCTCTATCTAAAACCGGTTTTGCTCTCTTTTTAAAAAAAAAAAACAGAATTTGTCTTCATTTCATATATATATATATGTTTTTCTCTTGGGTGTTTACATTCTCCCCCTTTAAAATATGAATTTCGTCCTCGAAATTTAAGGGGTTTAACACTCCATACCTTGTGGTTTAAATAAATTGGGATATTTTTTCCTCATCTCAGCCTCCCTTTCCCAAGTTTCCTCTTCTATTTGAGCATTTCGCCATAATATTCTGACGATGGGGATCTTTTTGTTCCGTAATACCTTCTCCCCCTGATCTAGTATCCTTATGGGCCTCATTTCCAATGTTAAGTCTTCCTTGACTTCTACTGGAACCTGGGGTAGAATTCGTGTGGGATCCACATCAGCCTTCCTTAATAGGGATACGTGGAACACATCATGAACCTTGGCTAATTGTGGGGGCAAGTCCACTTTGTAGGCTACTGGTCCTACTCGTTGTAAGATCTCGAAGGATCCAATGTAGCGGGGAGTTAGCTTCCCTTTCAATCCAAACCGTAACATATTCTTCCATGGGGCTACCTTCAGGAACACGTGGTCCCCCGTCCTGAACTCAAGGGATCTTCTCCTCACATCAGCATACTTCTTCTGTCTATCCTGTGCAGCTTTGATACGATCCTTGATAATTCTCACTTTCTCCGTAGTGACTTGGACCAAATCCGCACCATATAACTTCCGATCCCTAGTTTCCTCCCAAGACAAAGGAGTTCTGCACCTCCTACCATACAAGGCTTCATATAGGGCCATCCCTATTGTGGCTTGGTGACTATTGTTATACGTGAACTCCACCAATGCCATGTGTTCCTCCCAGTTTCCTCCAAATTCTAGCACACAGGCCCGTAATAGGTCTTCTAAGACTTGGATAACTCTTTCCGATTGACCATCCGTTTGAGGGTGAAACGCAGTGCTCATATCCAATCTTGTCCCCAGGGCATGTTGTATGCTCGGCCAAAGTCGAGAGATAAATCTAGGATCTCGATCCGATACAATAGACACTGGAATCCCATGTAAACGTACCACCTCATTTATGTAGATCTTGGCAAGTTTGTCTACTGAATTAGTCATCTTTATAGGCAAGAATAGTGCGGATTTTGTCAACCGATCCACAACGACCCATATCGCGTCATTACCTTTCTTCCCTTTGGGAAATCCTAACACGAAATCCATGGTGATCATCTCCCACTTCCATTCTGGAATTTATAATGGTTGCAATGGTCCCGCAGGCCTTTGGTGTTCAACCTTGACTTGTTGGCATATACCACACTTTGACACATACTCCGCTATTTCCCTTTTCATATTAGGCCACCAATAGAGGTGCTTCAAGTCTCGATACATCTTAGTACTGCCAGGGTGCATGGAGAACTTGGACTCATGTGCTTCTTGTAGAACCATTCGTTTGATTGTTTCGTCATTAGGCACATACAACCGTTGTCCCATCATCAAAGTTCCATCATTCGCTATTCGAAATCTCTTTTCTACCCCGGCTTCCACACTCTTCCTAATCTTGAACCCCACCTTGTCATGAAATTGGGCTTGCAGTATCTGTTCCCGATACATTGGCCGTACCAATAATTGGGCCACTAACCCTCCTCCAGCATTAAGGTTCAATTCCGTACCCATCTCTTTCAATTCCGCCAATTGTCGCTCCTTTCCCACTGTTACCCTTCCCAGGGTGGCTTTATTTTTACGACTAAGGGCATCAGCCACCACGTTTGCTTTTCCCGGGTGGTATTCTATAGTGCAATCATAGTCTTTAATGAGCTCTATCCACCTTCTTTGTCGAATGTTCAACTCCTTTTGCGACATCAGATATTTCAAGCTCTTATGATCAGTAAAAATTTGAGTTCGAGACCCATACAAATAGTGTCTCCATATCCTCAAGGCAAATACTACAGCCGCCAACTCTAGGTCGTGCACTGGATAGTTCATCTCATGAGTCTTTAATTGTCTTGATGCATGGGCGATCACCTTCCCATGTTGCATCAGAACGCACCCTAATCCCTTCCCTGAAGCATCACTATATACCACAAAACCCTCGATCCCTGAAGGAAGGGTTAACACTGGAGCAGTGGTGAGTCTCTTCTTCAATTCTTGGAACTTTTTTCACACTCTTCGGACCACACCCAATTCTTATTCTTCCTAGTTAGCTGGGTCAAAGGGGTTGCAATCAGAGAAAAATCTTCGATAAACCTTCGATAGTACCCTGCAAGTCCCAGGAAACTATGTATTTCGGTGACCATAGTCGGTATTGCCCATTTCAAGACTGCTTCAACTTTTTGGGGGTCTACAAAAATACCTTCGGCTAAAATGATATGTCTTGGAAAAGTTACTTTCTTCAGCCAAAATTCACATTTACCTAGTTTTGCGTATAATTGGTGATCTCTCAAGGTTTGTAGAGTTTGCCTCAAGTGTCCCTCATGTTCCTCAAAAGAATTCGAGTACACCAATATATCATCAATGAATACCACCACAAACTTATCAAGGTATGGTTGGAAAACCCGATTCATTAAGTCCATGAAGAGGGCTGGGGCATTTGTTAACCCGAACGGTAGCACCAAAAATTCATAATGTCCGTATCGAGTTCTAAAAGCGGTCTTTGCCACATCCGCTTCCTTAATCTTCATCTGATAGTACCCTGATCTCAGATCTATCTTCGAAAATGCCCTCACTCCCTTTAGTTGATCAAACAAATCATCTATCCGAGGTAAAGGGTACTTGTTTTTCATTGTTACTTTGTTCAGTTGTCGATAGTCAATACAAAGTCTATGGGTTCCATCTTTCTTCCTTACAAACAGGACTGGTGCTCCCCAAGGAGAATTACTGGGTCGTATAAACCCTTTGTCTAACAATTCTCGTAGTTGAGTCTTTAACTCATTCAATTCTACTGGAGCCATCCGGTAAGGTTGCTGAGCTATGGGTGGGACTCCAGGATAAGTGTCTATGGTCACCTCTACCTCACGCTCTGGGGGTAGTCCCGGTAATTCTTCGGGAAACACATCTGGGAATTCCTTTACCACATGAATATCCTCTAGTCGTGGGCCTTCAGCATCAGAGTTTAAAATGTATGCGAGGTATCCCATACACCCCTTTCTTAAAAGTTTTTGGGTTGTAACTCCCGATATTAGAGCAATCGGTTTGAGAATTCTCTCTCCTTCAAAAGTCTTTCTCTCACCATGTATTTACTCAACCAATTCATTAGAGTAGCAATCTATTAGCGCCATGTATTTACTCAACCAATTCATGCCTAGGATTAAGTCAAAATCATGCAACTCTAAAGGAATCAAGTCTACTTCTGTTTCACACCCCGAAAGACTGACCCCTACATTTACATACAAAATGTTTGTTTCAACCATGTTTCCCATTGGAGTTCCAATCAAGAATCCCTTCTCTTCTATTCCTACTCCCTTTCTCAGTTTAGTGACAATTCTATTACTAATGAATGAATGGGTGGCGCCCGGATCAAACAACACATGCACATTAAAATCATTCAATAGTAGTGTACCTGCCACCACATCCAATGCAGCCCTGACCTCCTCCTGTGTCAGGTGAAAGACCCTCCCCTGGGTCCGATCATTTTGTGCTCTCAGTCTCCCTCGACTAGAGTTTGCTCCTGATTGAGAAGATCTCGCTGGTCTATTCACGGTGACTGATTGTTGGTGGCTTTGACTAGGTTGCCTATAGTTTTGAATCTGTCCCATGTTTCTTTTAGGGCAGTCCCTCTTGAAATGACCCCTCCCACCACAGTAATGACACCCTTGACTCAAATACTGGCAATTCCTCCACCTATGACCTTCTCTTCTGCACACAAAGCATCGCCCGGGAGACACTGAGCAGTCCCCAGGGTGTTTTTGTCCACATTTTATACAAAAAGGGTATTCAACCCCCC